>CM032330.1:55788800-56158800 GCA_019022515.1 Quercus aquifolioides
AGATTTGTTGTAGGGTAATCAGTTCCAGAAAATTGAGTTGTAATGTCATTGAAAGGTTTCAAAAATCAAGTTATCCTTTCAACTCTATTCCATTCATCCATTGATGGACAATGCTTGAAATTAGCATCTTCCTCTGCTAAAGGGTTCAACTATTAATATTTGGTCCATAAAAAAGAAGAAAAACATATGGGAGGTTGGATACTAAAAACAAGTTTGGATTTTTTTTTTCTTATATATCTTTTTGTTTAATTATTTGTATATTTTTTTTAAGTCCCATTTTTTGAAGATATAATAATATTTTTTTTCACTAATTTTCAATAGATAAACCAATAAAGTTGCCGATAAAATAATCTAAATACAAACCCTACAATTCAACACGTTACAGACAAACCATTTCTTCATTTTAGAGATATATCTGCCTTCATTTTTTTTTTTTTTTTTTAATTTCTTGGGTTTTGTTTTTTCTACTCCCATCGTTCATAGCATAATGGGAATAGAATTATAAATAAGTACGAAGACTTGGATTTTGTAAGATTTGATGTGGGTTCATACTTCACACAGTCTGCCATTTATGGAAACCGATTGTAATGCTCTTTTCACCAAGAGAGAACTTCCAACTTTGAATTTTGCTTTTTGTTAAGTCTAGGCTCTTCTAAATACAAGTCCAACTGAGATTTTTTTGTTTAGGCACCACGACCACTTTCATAATGATCAAATTCCTAATCATTAAAAAAAATTGCAATGAAAAATAATACCACACAACATTACAATCTTTATTATTAAAAAAACATAGCACAACATATACCAAACAAAATTCAATTCACTTACATCATCTTCCTTATCTTCATCATCATCAAGATCATCCACAGCACCACTAGTATGACTAGAACTCCCAACACAAGATGAAACATTTGTAGTAGCCATAGGCTTGGGGCATTCATATTCTGAAAAAAGTTTATACAATGTAGTCTTAATGCTCTCCACCTTCATTTCAGCAATGTGCTCAATTGACTCTATTTTCTTGAAAATAAAGTCCACATAATCCAACTTATACCTTAGATCAAGAACAATGGCACAAGCTAGCACCACACTATAACAATCCCACTATTTGTCAAATTTACCTTTCATTTGTTCTGCCATATTACTAATAAATGAATCTTGGCTCTCCATTTCTTCAAGTAAGAGCAATTCAATTTGAGACACTCCTCGAAAATATAAATTTGTTGTAGGGTAATCAGTTCCAGAAAATTGAATTGTAATGTCATTGAAAGGTTTCAAAAACCAAGTTATCCTTTCAACTATATTCCATTCATCCCTTGATGGACAATGCTTGAAATTAGCATCTTCCTCTGCTAAACGGTTCAACTATTAATATTTGGTCCATAAAAAAGAAGAAAAACATGTGGGAGGTTGGATACTAATAACAGGTTTGGATTTTTTTTTTTTTTTCTTACATATCTTTTTGTTTAATTATTTGTGTATTTTTTTTTTTTTAAGTCCCATTTTTTGAAGATATAATAATATTTTTTTCACTAATTTTCAATAGATAAACCAATAAAGTTGCCAATAAAATAATCTAAATACAAACCCTACAATTCAACAGGTTACAGATCAACCATTTCTTCATTTTAGAGATATATTTGCCTTCATTTTTTTTTTTTTTAATTTCTTGGGTTTTGTTTTTTTTACTCCCATTGTTCATAGCATGATGAGAATAGAATTATAAATAAGTACGAAGACTTGGATTTTGTAAGATTTGATGTGGGTTCATACTTCACACAGTCTGCCATCTATGGAAACCGATTGTAATGCTCTTTCCACCAAGAGAGAACTTCCAACTTTGAATTTTGTTTTTTGTTAAGTCTAGGCTCTTCTAAATACAAGTCCAACTGAGATTTTTTTGTTTTAGCACCACGACCACTTTCATAATGATCAAATTCCTAATCATTAAAAAAAATTGCAATGAAAAATAATACCACACAACATTACAATCTTTATTATTAAAAAAACATAGCACAACATATACCAAACAAAATTCAATTCACTTACATCATCTTCCTTATCTTCATCATCATCAGGATCATCCACAGCACCACTAGTATGACTAGAACTCCCAACACAAGATGAAACATTTGTAGTAGCCATAGGCTTGGGGCATTCATATTCTGAAAAAAGCTTATACAATGTAGTCTTAATGCTCTCCACCTTCATTTCAACAATGTGCTCAATTGGCTCTATTTTCTTGAAAATAAAGTCCACATAATCCAACTTATACCTTGGATCAAGAACAATGGCACAAGCTGGCACCACACTATAACAATCCCACTATTTGTCAAATTTACCTTTCATCTATTCTGCCATATTACTGATAAATGAATCTTGGCTCTCCATTTCTTCAAGTAAGAGCAATTCAATTTGAGACACTCCTTGAAAATATAGATTGTTGTAGGGTAATCAGTTCTAGAAAATTGAGTTGTAATGTCATTGAAAGGTTTCAAAAACCAAGTTATCATTTCAACTCTATTCCATTCATCCCTTGATGGACAATGCTTGAAATTAGCATCTTCTTCTGCTAAATGGTTCAACTATTAATATTTGGTCCATAAAAAAGAAGAAAAACATGTGGGAGGTTGGATACTAATAACAGGTTTGGATTTTTTTTTTTTTCTTACATATCTTTTTGTTTATTTATTTGTGTATTTTTTTTTTTTTTAAGTCCCATTTTTTGAAGATATAATAATATTTTTTTTCACTAATTTTCAATAGATAAACCAATAAAGTTGCCAATAAAATAATCTAAATACAAACCCAACAATTCAACACGTTACAGACAAACCATTTCTTCATTTTAGAGATATATCTGCCTTCATTTTTTTTTTTTTTTTTAATTTCTTGGGTTTTGTTTTTTCTACTCCCATCGTTCATAGCATAATGGGAATAGAATTATAAATAAGTACGAAGACTTGGATTTTGTAAGATTTGATGTGGGTTCATACTTCACACAGTCTGCCATCTATGGAAACCGATTGTAATGCTCTTTTCACCAAGAGAGAACTTCCAACTTTGAATTTTGCTTTTTGTTAAGTCTAGACTCTTCTAAATACAAGTCCAACTGAGATTTTTTTGTTTTGGCACCACGACCACTTTCATAATGATCAAATTCCTAATCATTAAAAAAAATTGCAATGAAAAATAATACCACACAACATTACAATCTTTATTATTAAAAAAACATAGCACAACATATACCAAACAAAATTCAATTCACTTACATCATCTTCCTTATCTTCATCATCATCAAGATCATCCACAGCACCACTAGTATGACTAGAACTCCCAACACAAGATGAAACATTTGTAGTAGCCATAGGCTTGGGGCATTCATATTCTGAAAAAAGTTTATACAATGTAGTCTTAATGCTCTCCACCTTCATTTCAGCAATGTGCTCAATTGACTCTATTTTCTTGAAAATAAAGTCCACATAATCCAACTTATACCTTAGATCAAGAACAATGGCACAAGCTAGCACCACACTATAACAATCCCACTATTTGTCAAATTTACCTTTCATTTGTTCTGTCATATTACTAATAAATGAATCTTGGCTCTCCATTTCTTCAAGTAAGAGCAATTCAATTTGAGACACTCCTCGAAAATATAAATTTGTTGTAGGGTAATCAGTTCCAGAAAATTGAATTGTAATGTCATTGAAAGGTTTCAAAAACCAAGTTATCTTTTCAACTCTATTCCATTCATCCCTTGATGGACAATGCTTGAAATTAGCATCTTCCTCTGCTAAACGGTTCAACTATTAATATTTGGTCCATAAAAAAGAAGAAAAACATGTGGGAGGTTGGCTACTAATAACAGGTTTGGATTTTTTTTTTTTTTTTTCTTACATATCTTTTTGTTTAATTATTTGTGTTTTTTTTTTTTTTTTTAAGTCCCATTTTTTGAAGATATAATAATATTTTTTTTCACTAATTTTCAATAGATAAACCAATAAAGTTGCCAATAAAATAATCTAAATACAAACCCTACAATTCAACACGTTACAGATCAACCATTTCTTCATTTTAGAGATATATCTGCCTTCATTTTTTTTTTTTTTAATTTCTTGGGTTTTGTTTTTTTTACTCCCATTGTTCATAGCATGATGAGAATAGAATTATAAATAAGTACGAAGACTTGGATTTTGTAAGATTTGATGTGGGTTCATACTTCACACAGTCTGCCATCTATGGAAACCGATTGTAATGCTCTTTCCACCAAGAGAGAACTTCCAACTTTGAATTTTGTTTTTTGTTAAGTCTAGGCTCTTCTAAATACAAGTCCAACTGAGATTTTTTTGTTTTGGCACCACGACCACTTTCATAATGATCAAATTCCTAATCATTAAAAAAAATTGCAATGAAAAATAATACCACACAACATTACAATCTTTATTATTAAAAAAACATAGCACAACATATACCAAACAAAATTCAATTCACTTACATCATCTTTCTTATCTTCATCATCATCAAGATCATCCACAGCACCACTAGTATGACTAGAACTCCCAACACAAGATGAAACATTTGTAGTAGTCATAGGCTTGGGGCATTCATATTCTGAAAAAAGCTTATACAATGTAGTCTTAATGCTCTCCACTTTCATTTCAGCAATGTGCTCAATTGGCTCTATTTTCTTGAAAATAAAGTCCACATAATCCAACTTATACCTTGGATCAAGAACAATGGCACAAGCTAGCACCACACTATAACAATCCCACTATTTGTCAAATTTACCTTTCATCTATTCTGCCATATTACTGATAAATGAATCTTGGCTCTCCATTTCTTCAAGTAAGAGCAATTCAATTTGAGACACTCCTTGAAAATATAGATTGTTGTAGGGTAATCAGTTCTAGAAAATTGAGTTGTAATGTCATTGAAAGGTTTCAAAAACCAAGTTATCATTTCAACTCTATTCCATTCATCCCTTGATGGACAATGCTTGAAATTAGCATCTTCCTCTGCTAAACAGTTCAACACAGAACGATATCTCATAGCACTGTCAATCATGTCATATGTTGCATTCCATCTTGTACACACATCTAAACGTAAACCCTTTGTTCTCTTCATACCGACTATCTTCGCACATTCATCAAATCTGCACATTCTACTCTCTGATCCTTAAGATATTTCATAGTTTCTCGGATCTTAATCACTAAGTCATCTATTACTTTCAATCCTTCTTGAACAATAAGATTCAATATATAAGCATCACAACGCACATGGAAAAAGATATCATCACATAACAATAAACCTCCCTCATTAAGCTTTTTCTTTATGAAATCTTGGCAATTATCATTATTAGATGCATTATCTAAAGTAATGGAAAATATTTTCTTCTCAATACCCCATTCTTTCAAAAAACTTAAAATTTTCTCCAATAAAAGAGTTCCTGTGTGTGGAGGTGGCATATGACAAAAATTCAAGATGATGTTTTTCAATTCCCAATTCTCATCCACATAATGTGCCATAAGACAAATGTATCCCTCACTTGTAACAGAGGTCCATAAATCCAAAGTCCAACATATTCTACCAGGAATTGATTTTAACTTATTTTTAACATCACCCTTCTCTTTCTTGTAAAGTTTTAGAACATCAACTTTTGAAGTATTCCTAGAAATATGTTTAACGTTTGAATTTAGATAACTGAAAACTTTTCTAATGCCCTTATACTCAACAAAGCTAAATGGTAAATTATGTTTAAAAATAGCCTCCACTAACATCTCACGAAACTTTTCTTGAGTTATATTGTTTTGTAACACCCTACCCTCTTCTTCACCGTCTTGTTTTACTTCATTTTGTTCTATTTGTATGCATTAAATAATATAAAAAAAAATAACACATCATTAATATAAATTTAAATTATTTTTCTTTGTTATTATATATAATATAATCTAATATATATACTATATTATAATATTTTCCTTTTTAGGAACATATACTATATTTTAAAAATGTGGGCAAAAAAACACTATTCAACTAGATTTTAATACATTCTTTACTTGGTCAATAAAATACTATTCAACTAGATTTTAATATATTCTTTACTTGAGCAACAAAACATTATTCAACTAGTTTTTAATACATTCTTCATTCACCTGGGCACCAAAACACACTGTTCAACAAATATTTAGATTTTCTTCATCTGGGCAACAAAACACATTATTCAACAAATATTTATATAATCTTCACCTGTTTCAAAATATATTTATCAACATTCTATCACTTTTGTCAAAAAAAAAAAATATATATATATATATTTATTTATTTATCAACAAACTATATATATACATTCTTCCACTAGGTAGCCAAAGCAATCATGTTAAACATCAAATGATATTAATTATATTTATCTATAGCATAATACAAGTCAAAATATTACATTATCTTCTACTGTCTTAATCAAAATACAATGTCATCAAATATTGCAAATTTCATAATATACTACATTTAGTCCATCAAAAGTTAGCAAAATGCTAAGTTGCATTTGTTTAGTATTATGCAACTTTAACTACTACACGTCACTTTACACACCACTTCATCTATTAGCCTGGTACCCAAAGTCAATTGACAATTATCCATCCTCTAAGGTTCCTTAGCATACATCACCTTTAATAATATTTGTCGGCGTAACTCACTAGTTGGCACACCAAAAAATGCTCTCATTTTGGATGAATCCTTAATTAGGAATAGCATAGCATCAAGTTGCATGTCTGACGGTATTCCTACCTTCACCAATTCAGAAAATACTTCCTCCTCAAAGTAACAATGTGGACGTCCTCTCTTCATGATAGCAAGTCCCTCCTTAGCAATCTCATTTCCTTGCCTTATACTTGCTTTCATATTATCAATTTCAGGTTGAAAAATGTCCATTTGTTTTTCAAACATTTCAACCATTTGAACTGGTTTTTTCGTCTTTTTGGATGACATCTCACATGAGTAGGAATGAGAGTCCATTGGAAAATATGATTCAACACTTGTCATGCTAAACTCATTAAAGCCATCAACATTTTCTTCCAAATTTACGCTATCCTCTTTTTCCTGTTCCCATCGACGAGCTTTTTCCTTTGAACCTATACAACCTTCACCGTTTGCCATATCCTAAGAAAACAAATCAAATAGCTTCTCATAATGTTGAATTTGAATTTTTTTTCTCTCCATTTTTTAGCATTTGGGTTTGTCCATAGGAATACATTACATTCTTATTAATATTATTATTACAACAAAGTACTAATAAAATGTATTAACTTGTTCTAAAAAATCATTTCATGATATCAAAACAAATATAACTAAACTCTATTAAAGGTTCTCACACTTCAGCTTCAACCTCAAAAAGTTTAGTAATTAGATTCCATGCAAATCCACTCAAGTTCTTAAAAAGGTCATGACATGATGGAAAGTATCTTTCAAAGTTTTGATGCGATTCTTGATGTTACTTTTCTCAACTGCATAACTGAATATTGCATAACACTTTTTACACATATTAGAGTAAGCATGAGAATTTCATGTTTGATTAGGTCTATTTTCATTGTTTTGTTCCTCCAACATAACATTAAGTAAAAAGTCATCTATGTCATCAATCCATTTCATGCTATTCGCTTTAGGCTCACTATCGGTTGTTATCTTCTTCAATGTCTTAAACATCTTTAAAGACTGCATGTTAAACATATTATTTTTTACAATATTATTACAAAGATTACAAGCAACCACTACAAACAAACCAATAAGACAAAATAAGACATAGCATAATATTACTATCAATAAACTAGTAATTGAATTTTCTTCTAAAAAAAAGTCTAATTATTGAATAAAACATTAATAAGACTATGATAATAGTTGTACAAAAGCAACAAAGTTAAATGTTCCACAACAATGCATACAAAACAACTATTACATTGAGAAAGATACACAAAAGCAAGTCAAATCCCACAACACAATGACTAAAATTATTGATCATGCAATACATAATCATTCCACATTCTAGTTGCCATACTAGTTTGTAATATTGCTCATTTTCTAGCATTTACATCACTATCATTTGTACTATTTCTAACTTTATTATGTATGTCACCATTCGAGATCTCTTGATCAACTTCTACAATCAACCTTTCATCCGAATCCACTCCCATAAGATAGTTGTGTAATATACAACAAGTCAAGATAATCTCAATAACCGTATCAACTGGAAAAAAAAGTTATGTCATTCCAGATATATTAGAAAATCATTTCTTTAACACACCAAATGTCATTTTAATGACATTGTGCAAAGAGAAATGTCAATGACTAAATATTTCTTTAACATTTTTTGGGCCACGTGTAGGCCTGTCCACGGGTCGGTCCAGGTTGGGTTTGTGCCCAACCCGAAACCAACCCGACCAGATCGGATGGTCGGAATTTCAACCCGCCGTCAATTGGTATGGTGATCGGATCGGGCAGATCAGACGTTCAACGGAGGGCGGTCAGTTAGGTCGGAGTTGGAGATCTGAAAATCGGCCAAAATCCTGCTCTTTAACGACGAAATCGACGAAATTTCGGTGATATTTTCGCCGGTTTTTCGCCAGGTTTTCTTCGAATTTGTCGAAATCTCATCAAGTTCAGCTGAGATCTCGCCAAATCTAGTGATATCTCGCCAAATCCAGTGAAAATTCCATGGATCTAGCTGAGATCTCGCCGGAAATCGCTGAGATCTCGCCGGATCTAAAAAACTTCACCAAGAATGCTGAGATCTCAGTTCAGTCGGGTTTCTTCGGGTTTTGGAAAGAAAACCCGCCAGCCGACCCGCCGTTTTCGAGTTTTGGAGGCCGAGAACCGCCGCCGACCGTCACCGGCGTCGGGTTGGCCGGTTGTCGGGCCAGATCAGACGGGTTTGGGCGGGTGGGTTGGGTCACGGTTTTGCTGGACACCCCTAGCCACGTGCTAAATACTCTTTTAAATAATAACATACACCTCTATATGGTGCGATAAATCCACTTCTCAACATAAAGCCCACATCTACTAGATAATATTTGTCTATTAAGAAAATAAGTTATATAACTTAACATTTATTTATATCTTAACATTACCTTTGGGGATTATAAGTTTTTCTTCCCTACTTAAAACATTTTTAATTATCCTCGAGTTAGAGGTAGTCCCTTCCCATCTAGGTAAAATGTATGTAATCTCATGTCAAAATCACATGTTGGCAATACATTTTGAATTACGTACTATTTCCTCCCTCGATATCTAGGCGCATCTTTTGATAACACTTTTACACGAATATGTATCCCGTCAATTGTCCCTACACAATCCTAGAATCAAAGCAATCTATTAAATCAATAAATCTTTACTCATATTTTAAAAAAAAAAAAAAAATTCATGTAGTTGCTTGAAAATATATTTACCTTAAAGTATGGGTAAAATCTATGACTTTTTCATATTTGTGGGGGAACCTCTGCCCCATTCAGCTGTAGAAGAAATTTTGATCTTCCAAGTAGATGATTGCTCTCAACACATTGTGAAAATGATAGCTTATAGTTTCACTAGAATGACGGAAGAAAAAGGGAATTGTATGAACTCTCTCATTATGTGATAAAATATAAAGAAACCCGGCTACTTGCTCTTCAATAGAAGAATCCTTAGTGTCTTAAAGATGACCAGTTCCTTAAAGAATTTCACACAACTTAGCAAAGGCATAAGGCCCCATTCGAATTATGTCTCGACATTTCTCACTACATCTAAGTTGACTCATTAGTTTTTGTCGAATGTTTTCTTTTCCCACTACTTTGGGTACCCTATCCACATAACCTGGATTATAGTATATGCCTACCATCCATATTGCATGCACCACATATACAAGAAGTTGCAAAACTGCTACATCTTGTCTTCTTTG
The DNA here is from genome assembly GCA_019022515.1 of Quercus aquifolioides. NCBI lineage: Eukaryota > Viridiplantae > Streptophyta > Magnoliopsida > Fagales > Fagaceae > Quercus > Quercus aquifolioides. The sequence goes on from CM032330.1 coordinate 55,798,726, forward strand.
CCAATCAGTCAAAAATTGCAAACTAAATTGGTTCAATTCATAAATATTCCTTAATTAATCTTGACAATTTTCCTCCCAACTCTTACTCATATCTTCTGGTAGACTACTATTCCAATTAGTTAGATTATCCATCTAACAAAAATCCATCACAAGTAAGGAATAATCAACACATTGGTCATAATAATTACAAATTAAAGTACCTTACCTTTGTATCTTAGTTCCTATCATCCCAAACACAACTAGCAAAGAGACACTATAAAAAGACTACTACACATAACTAGCCACGTAAAATAAACTACTTATAAATAATAATACAAATGAAAATTATTATGTACATCTATTTGTAAAAAGCTTATCGAAATAAGTCTACATATAATATGAAACATAACCAAAGACATGAATCTTAATCAACATGTGCTACTCTTGCCACTAACACTTGAACTAATATATCAAAACTTTGTACCAACATATTCTAACAAGCAAAACTAATATTAGATAATAAAAACCAACCACATCAAAGAAGATGAACCTCAAAAAATCCATATGGTCTCTTTCACTCACAAAACACAATCACGAATAAATAAAAACCTTACACCAACAGATTCTAACAATCATAACTAATCCTAGATAATAAAAACCAACCTCATCAAAGCACATGAACCTTAAACAACCCACATAATCCCAGATGGGGTTTGCAAAAAACAAAAAATAAAAATAAAATTACCAAAGGGTCTAAGTGTAAAATAAATATGAATAAATTAGAAATAAAAAACACAGATGATTTGAGTAAACAAAAATTGGGTAAAATGAACACAAAGAAAACGTATAAATGGCGTGCAACTTGATTCCGAGTCTTCTATCTGCATTTTCAACGGAAAATAAAAAGAGCACAGAGTTTAGATAAAAAAGGAAAAAAAAAAAAAAAAAACTCAAGAAAGAGAAAAAAAAAAAAACAAAAAACAAAAAACAAAGAAGATAACATTAAAAACAAAAAGAGAAAGTCATACCTGATTAAGATAACATTGAAAGAGAAAGTGGTGCTAAGGATGAGGAAAGAAAAGAGAAGGTCATACCTGATTCTTGGCTGGAGAAGAAAACAAAAGGCAAAGAAGATAATAAAAGTGAGAATGACGACAAGGAGGAGAGGGAAAAAAAAGAGAAGGTCGTACTTGATTCTTGGATGGAGAAGAAAACAAAAGACAAATAATAGATTAACAAAAGAAAACAAAAAAAAGGGGAAAAAAAGAGAAGATAAGTTGAGTCATTATTACCGTTGAGCTATGAAGAGGCTGGAGTGAAGAGAAGAAGATTGATAAGAGCTCTATGAGAAAGTGGGAATTAGTTGGAGGTAGGTGAGAGCAAAAAATTAGAGGCACTTTTGTCTTTCATCAACAACAAGCGTTTTCATGCCTGTTTTCTCTCCATTTCAGAGAGGCTGATTTTTTGTAGGCTCGAGTGGAAAATGCTTAGGTCCCACCCAAAAATTTTCTCTCCTTCCCTCCTTACCAAACAGCACCCACTCCTTTTTCTCTCTCATTTATTTTCCATTCCATCTTCAACCAAACATACCCTAAAAGATGACATAATACGGCCCTGTTTGGCTGGCGCATTGGGCGTTCACGTTTGCGTTTTTTCCTTTTTTTTTTTCTTTTTTTTTTTTCTTTTTTTTTTCTTTTCTTTCACACGCGTTTCCAGCTTTCAGATACAAATTTTACTGTAGCGGCTACTGTTCATTGAACAGTAGCCGCAAAGTTTGACATTTCAACCCAAATTTTACTGTTCACAGACCCACAATTTTCACTTTTCAGCAACTTTTTCATTAAAAATGGGTCCCACGATACTATTCACACATTTAAAAAATATTTTGCTACAGTGTTTTTCAGTTTTCAGTTTCAGTTTTCAGTTTTCAGTTTTCAGCTGTATCCAAACGAACCCTACGTAACTTTAGATAGGTGTAATTCCAGTCCAACCTTATTGAAAGTGGTAAACAATAAACTACATACTGCACATTATTTAGACCTCACTATTTTTTGGTCATAAAAAAAAATAAAAAAATAAAAAAAAATAAAAATTCCTGAAATCATAGTTGTCACTATCTTTTGAAGGTTTAATCCTTTGCTACAAGGCTCCATTTTACGTTAATTTGTCTCTCTATAAATTCTATGCGACATAAAACAACTTAGAATCGAGAATTACTCAAAAAGATTGAGATTTAAATAAGAAAATCATGCTATAAATTGTGTTTCATATGTGCAAACCGAATGGAAAACTTGTAGTATCTCTCTTTATATCCATCCAAATCACACGTCATTTACTCCTACAAAACCTTTGAGATAAGGTAAGTCAATAGGTAAGTGGGGACATCAAAAACTCATCAAAGAGTCACTAGGAATGAGGAACCCAAATGTGTTATATATGATCATGCTAAAACTTCCAGCCCCCCTTCCAAAGGCCATCTATGATTTTGTAAGTCATGAAAAATAGCCAATGGCTATGATACCTATGAAGGAAAAGCATATAGTATGATCAAGCATCAATCTCATATAGTTTAGACACCTTAGTTTTTCATTGAGATATCAAGTGTTGATGACACTTGTTTATGTGGCTAATGGCTATCACCAATATATATATATATATATATATATATGTTAGGCCTATCAAAATTCTTATTTAAAAAAAAAAACATATTGACTAAGCTCGTGTACTTTTCTAAGGGAAAATTGGGGACCTGTGGATTGGAGAGTAAAAGAGAGTTTTTCTCATCTATCTTGGGTTTAATGGAGAAACTTTGAAAATGGGCTTGGGGTATTTGCAACACCCATCAGTCCATGAGTAGCTCATTGTGCATAAAAGCTAAACACACGTAAAACCCCTTTATTTCTGTTGGATATATTTCATTCTCGGCAACCTCAAAATCACCATAGATGGGATACTCATCACCATTTAATGTTATTTTTCACAATTCCACCGATTTAGCAAGTCTTTGGAGTCATGTTTCCCTTAAAGCTGTTAACCAAATAAGATTAAGCCAATTGAACCAGCCCAAACAACATAAAACCAAATCAACCCAACTTCTTCCATCAAATAAACCCATCATCATTAAATGTTGATTTTCCCTTAAAGGAAGATACCATATGGGATTAAGACAACCAAATTGCCTCAAACGGCACAAAGCCAGAACAACCCACCTTTTTATGAAATCCATTGTTCAAGGCTCTAACTTAGCCAAATACTCATCGATCGAATGAGTCGTTCTCTTGTGTGTGTAAGTATGTGTGTGTGGGGGGGGGGGGGATCTTTGCAGTACCTCTAAATTGCTACAAAAATCCTAAAAAAAAAAACTCCAAAAATAAACATCATTGCCTATCTCACAAATATCACCAACTCTTCACGAGTTTCCATACAAAAGTTTGTGTTCAATACATTCAACAGATACTATGATAAATTTTCTGTGTTTGAAAGCACAGACAAAAAGTTCCTTTCTCCTTCACCACATCATTCCAAGTTTATCCACTATGGTGATTCAAAATTATATATCGTTGTACTTATTTCAAAATTTCATTTCCTTCTCTTTTGTAGGTTTGCTGGCTCAAGCATCATTCTGAGATGCACCACTAGCCTTCTTCATGGAAGCTTGTTTGATAAAGAAGGATCTAGAGATAGAAAAATAGAGTTTTTTTTCCAACCTCTATTTGTGATCCATGCAAAAAGTAGGGTTGCACAAAAACAACCTGATTTCTCTATGCAAGATTCTCACTCTCACAAATTCTTTGAAAGCCTTTTTGATTTTTTTTTTCTTGATTTTATAAAGAAAAATAGTGTAGGAAATTTAAATTATCCTCTCATTCATCTTTCTCAAAGCGTTTGAACTCATGTTTATCTTCTATGGTCATTTGGATAAGAGTTTGAATTGAAAAATGAAGCCAAAATTAAAAATCTTAAGATTCTGAATTAAAATGTCGTTTGACATTTGGGTTCTTCAGCACTTTGACTAAAATCCTAGTTTTTCTTAATTTTTGAATACTACTGTGATTTTAACTTGATTTTTTAATCAATTTGAGGATTAGTAGTAATTCCAAACCCTTTTAAAGCTAGTTTAAGAACAGATTACTTCTAGAGGTAATCAAAGTTTTTAAAGTTCAAACTCATTATTTTTTATGGACAATTAATTAATTATTCAAAAACCATTATTATCTAGATGATTTACCTCATGCATTTTGTGTGTGTATGAGAGAGAGGGAGAGAGTTGGGGAAGGACAAGTAAAAAATAATGATATTTGGAGAGAGAGAAACTAATATTTGAATAGAATAGTGATAGAGTATTGAGATCAATGTTGCTTATAAATAATAAATTAGTTTTTTTTTTTTTTTGAGGAAAAAAAAAGGGGACTCGCGTGTGGCAGTCATTGTCCCACGCCCCATGATACAGTTGGGTAAGCCCATGAGTACCACCAGCTCGAACTGGAGCTCGGAAACTCCGAACCCACACACACCCCAGACTCTATTGGTTTTTGGGACTTCCAGAAATTGCAATTACAGTCCTCGTGAGAACTCAAACCTGGGATGTGGTGAAACCTCAGCAATCACCTACCAGTTGTACCACACCCGCTGGTGGTTAAATAATAAATTAGTTAAACCTAACAAAAGCGGGGTTCTTAAACTTAATTCGACTAAAAATGCATTTAAGCTAATGTGAATGATCTTAAAATTTTTTACCTGGGCCCACCTATTTTATTCCATCCGAAAATAGATGAAAAGGGAAAGGGAAAGGAAAAATGCTCTTAGTATATATACACACTCACATTAATGCAACATTGATAAAAATTACAATTAATACTTATTTACATTTTATTTAATTAATTATAAAGTCATCATAGTTTATTGGGATTTTTTTAAATATCATTAGCATGTAATGAATTGTGTGCATCTATCCTAATATTAATTTGTGTATATATATATGAAGTCATCACAGTTTATTATATTATGAAGTCTCATAGTCTATTGGGATTTTTAAAATATCATTAGCTCATAATTAACTGTGTGTATCTATCCTAATATTAATTTGTTGATATAATGTTTTATGGGTACAATGAAAACTAATAAAATATTGATTCTTATATAATAGGGTTATAAGAGTTTTTGACATCAAATTATCAGTTATTTTCTTTCATCTTTCTTCTTAAGCAAACAAAGAAAATATATATTTATTTTATATTTTTTCACTTTTTCATCTTTTCTAACCAAACACACATAGAAGGAAAATATAAATATATTCTTTCCTTCCACTTATAAATTATCCCTCCATTTTTCATCATTCCTACCAAACATACTCTAAATGTCCAACATTGTGAGGGCAACATGATTAATGAAATACTTCCATGAGAGAAAACTTTACTCTTTAATTGATGAAAATAAAAATTATAAGGGTTATTTTCTATTCACAAATTTAATTGAATGTAGTTTCACAATATGGTTTCTAGGGACAGACAACCACAGTTACTTGCTACTGGGGCCTAAGCCCATGCGTACTACTGAACGGGCTGGCGCGCCCCACCCAATCAATTTTAAAGTTCACTAAATTGGGCTCTCCACCACTTTAAAAGGCCCACTCTTCATGGAATCTAGTTGTTTTACCTTTGCATAATTTCTTCTCCCTTGAGGACTGCCTTTTTTTTATTTTATTGGCAAGACTATTTGTAAGTCTCTGCTTTGTTCCTGTCCTCTGTTTTGTGTACCAATGACTGTTATGAGGTTATCTCTTATACTTTGACATTAGTATTTTTTTTTTTTTTTAATAAAATAAAGCCCAAAACTTGACTAGATCGAAGTAATCAGGACAGCACTTTTGACATGATCGAGTTTGAAAATACATTTTACAACATGTAATTGCAATTAAAAAAAAATTGAGGAGAATATGAAAAACATTATTATTACAAGTCCATATTCTTGAGGAATATGGATAAATTTTAAATTACAAAATATAGCTACTTAATTGCCACAAAAAAAAGGAAAACAAATGTATAACCAAATGATGGCCCGAACAGCTGATCCACTTGCAAAAAGAATTCCTGGGCCTTGGTCCACAAAACGTTGGCTTTTCAAATCTCTGTACCGTGGCCTAAACAAAATTCTGATTTCCAAAAATCACCAAGGGACAAAAGAATTGCCCAGAAGAAAATCTCAGTACAAAATGACCAAGATTTTTGCATAAGGTCATGATATCACTTTCTCACGTTCCAATCCGATCAATATTTTCCGAGACAGTTTTCATTCTAGGCCGAATCTCAGGGTCTGCCTCTGTGCAAGCAAGGGCCACGTGAAACACTGCCAAAACTTCTTTCTTGGCATGTACTTCTTGGAGCAACATAGGGTCTACCATATCTGACAATGGTTTTTCTTCTTCAAATCCCTTCCTAATCCACCTTACTAGGTCCGGAATTTCAATGGAGGTTGAAGTGGTTGGAGAGAGCTCTGGTGATTTCCCAGTTAGCATTTCAAGTAGCACAACTCCAAAAGAATAGACATCCCATTTTTGTGTAGGTCTACTTCCAGTTACTCGAGCCTCAGGGGCTTTGTAATTGTTTGTTTTCTCAGTTTGGACTGACTTTAGGTAAGGTAGAGCTCCACCAATGAAGCCACCAGAGGAAGAAGGGTTATTGCCTGTAATGCTAATGAGTCTGTTAAGGCCAAAATCAGAAATGTGAGCTTGGTATTCATTGTCAATGAGGATGTTTGATGGTTTAATGTCACCATGGACAAATTTTCTTGGGCTGCATTCGTGGAGGTAGGCCAAGCCCCTGGCTGCGCCCTTAGCAATTTTCAACCTGGTTGACCATGAGAGGCTTGAAGATGACTGACCACTTCTCCCTATAAGAATACATGTACTTTTATTTAGTACTATTTAGAGTTAACTGTATCAAACTGAAGTTACAGAGCCCAAACGCATTGCAGGTAAATTAAAATTGTCAATGGTCAATAATTTTTGTTTTCTTTTTCTTCAGGAGTTTGGTAAGGTCTACGAGCTATGTGGGTCAAGCAAGTGAGACATGAGATGACTTGAGAACACAGAAACAGCAAGAAGAGACCATAAGGTCCCACCTCGTCAACGGAGTGACTGTATTTTTTACGTAAATATCTTGTTATCAAATAATAAATATTTAATTACAGTAAACTATAATATATAATTTTGAAAAATAAAAATATATAATAATTAATTGTTTTTTATTTATAAACTTTGTGATATATGTAAATTTTTTTTTTTTAAATTTGTGTACAAGTTTATTTATTTTTATTTTTTTAAATCATCTTAGGGAGTATTCACTATTCAATAGGCTTTAACAAAGACCAACAAATAAAGCCATTTTTTATATCCGCTACAAAAGTTTGTCTTTTTTCTGAAGCAAAAGCAACCTAGTAGAAAAGTCACTCTGAGCAACCGCTCTCAAAAAAATAATCAAAAGCCGGTTTTGGATAATGTTCTCCAACAGGGATACGTTCCAGAATCTCAATATTAAAAAGAAAATGTCAGATTATGAATGAGGTAAAGGATCTGCATGTGGCTACCCCAGCATTGAATCCATTGATTGAACTTATTAAGAGGAACTCATGGATTTTAATTATCCCAACCAACCATACTTTGACTGAGCCCGTAAAAGTACTCAAGCCCACATCAGTACATCAATGCCAGCCCATCACCGGCATATTATCCACGTGGTCCATAGGTAGTAAATTTTTGTGCCAAAGTAGTAAGTACGACTAACAGTTAGCTGAAATTATAATCACTTAATCAATAATTCTACTTCGAGTTCATTGAATGAATGTGCAGATCGTATAATTATGGTCGTAGGGTGTGACTCCATTCTATGTGCAAGAAACTATGATTAAATTGAGTGACCAAATGCAAAACTAGAGAGAAAGGTGCGGAAAAAGAAAGGAAGGGTAAACTGACCCATCATTTGGTGTCCAATATAATCAATGGTATTGGTAGGCCGAGCCCACCATGGGTGTTCGAAAACATCAATGCTTCCCCACTTGGACGGCATTATCGCCGAAGATAATCAATGCCCTATTTCAACCTCTCAGTCCTAATCCTAAGCCCTTTTCACAATGGAAAAAATTTAGTTGTTCTTTAAGTTCTCATTTTAAAATTCAATCATGTGACTACTTAACTAAAAAATACATTTTCATCTCATGAGAAAAAATTCACATGACAGAATTTTAAAAAGTGAACCTAAGGAACAGCACCTAAGTACTGTACCTAAGTCTTGCTCTTTCACAAAATAGTTCTTAAATTTTGTTTTCATGGGTGTTTTGTTTTCAAGCTTTAAAAGAACTCAAAAGGTGAAAATAGAATACATCCGACGAAATTAAAGTGATCCATCGTGAGTGATGGACACACCCATTTCAACCTCTCAGTCCTAATCCATGCCCTTTTCACAAAATAGTTCTTAAATTCTGTTTTCATGGGTGTTTTCAAGCTTTATAAGAATAGAAAACATCCGACCAAATTTATGCGATCCATCGTGAGTGATTGACACGCCCAATTTCAATTCACAACGTATTAAAGTCAATTCAAAAGTTATTAAAGTGATGAGAAATATCATGTCCATAATATTTTTTCACCACTTTACAATAAATCGTAAATTAGGAAAAAAATAATTTTAGTAGTGAATTCAAATTAGAACCAATAATAATTTATTATTAAAAATTTGTCATGAAAATATTATAAAAATGTTATAAACGTAATACTTAACAGTGAAAAGTGAACAAAACAATGAACAAAAATTCTAAGACTACATAAAATTCAACAACTTTGATCACAATTATCCACTCACGGTCATGGTAAAAAAAAATTAGTTGGTTCATATAAAAGTGACTTGCAACCAATCAAAATCTATCAAGTAAGATACTTGTGGCAAAAATTGTGAAGTTTTATGTGGTAATAGAATTATCCAACAATGGATCTATATAAAAGTAAGAATTCGTTCGCAATATTTTCATAACAAATTTTAGGTAGCCGGTGGTATTATGACTGTTATTGGTAGGTCCAAATTAGAACTAATAATAATTTATCACTTCTATAAAATAATGGGCAAATACCAAATACAAATAGTGTCTGTTATTCCCCCTCAAAAAAAAAAAAAAATAGTGTCTGTTATTGTTTTTCCAAAATAGTTGTTAAATTATGTATTCAAAAATATTTCAGGTTTTAAAATAAGTGAAAGCGAACAGAAAACATCTGTCCAAATTAGAAATTCATGTTTTTGCTTTCAAACACATAACTGTGCTTGGCAGTTACAAACAAAGCCAAAATTTTCGCTAGTTTTTAAGGACCCTCCAAAATTTTCCTGTCGATACTGCATAGTACTTTATACCCATCTAAAAAAGAAATACCCAACATCCCTTTCCCGTCCACATCCCAAATCCAAAACTACATTCTACAGTCTAAACAAGCAAGCAAACAAAGAAAGTAAAAAAAACCAACCAACCAAACAAACAAACAAACAAAAAAACTAACAACAGATCCAAAAAAAAATAAAAAGAGCAATAGAATTCGAAACCAGTACTCACCACGAAGAGCAGTAATTAGGTTGCCATTGGAGATGAAATCACTAATAAGCAGCTTCTCATCAGGAGCCCAATAATAAGCTCTCAACTTCACCACATTCGGATGCTTCACTCTCCCAATCGCCTGAACCTCCGCCGCGAACTCCTTATACCTCTGCTCTCCGCCCTCGCCCAGCCGCCGCACCGCCACCGGCACCCCATTTCCGAGCACCACCTTGTACACTATCCCCAGCCCACTCTTCCCCAACACGTAAGCCGAAGCTCTCAGCAACTCGTCCAGCTCAAACGTAAACCCTTTGTCAATCGCCACCAGCTCTCCTTCCCCTTTCCCAGCTCTCTCAACTCTATCGCCTTCGTCCAATTCCGACCCTTCACTCTTGAACCCATTAGCGCACAAGCAAGCGCAGAATTGCGCTCTCTTTTGATTGCCACCACCCAGTTTGCTTTTCCCAGTGCAGCTACAGCCATTAGCGTTGTCTTTCTTTTTCCAGTATATGTAAACGATCACCAAGCCAATGACGGCCACCGCAGCCGCGTCAGCAACTGAGATTAGTATAATCAAACCGGGACTCAGCCCTTTGTTACTTTTACTATTTTCGCCGTTAGAAGAAGAATCTGGACTCGGTGTTGAGTCTTGTTGAGATTTACGGCAAGATTTTTGTAACGGGAATCCGCAGAGGTTAGGGTTGTTGAGAAAAGCGGTTGGTCCTTGGTTTACAAACGACCCCGTTTGAGGGATTTCGCCGCTTAGGTTATTGTTTCGGAGATCGAAGCTCACTGTTACCGGTAAATTCCCGAGAGATTTCGGGAGTTTTCCCGATAAGTGGTTGTAGGAGAGATTGAGCGTGCCGGAGAGAGAGGAGAGCTGGCCGATATCGTCGGGGATTGTGCCGGAGAGATTGTTGGCGGAGAGGTCGAGTTCGAGGAGGTTTTCCAATTCCGGCCAAATTCCCGCCGGAACCTGGCCGGAGAACTTGTTTCCGGCGAGAATCAGGCGCTGCAACTGCTTGCAGTTCTTGAGGGACTCCGATATCGGTCCGGAGAGGGAATTTTTTGAGAGATCGAGGTTTTGGAGACGAGGTAGAGCACAGATCGAAGGAGGGAGAGAACCGGAGAGATTGTTACTGTAGAGGAAGATACTGTGTAGCGACGTGGCGTTGAAGAGCTGCGAAGGCAACGAACCGTAGAAGTTATTGTTGTGGAGGTTGAGTCGCCGGAGATAAACCAAACTACCGAGCTCTGACGGAATATACCCCCGGAGATTCTTTCCGGCGACGGAGATTCCGACAACGCGCGGGTCAGGGAACCCCGTAATGTTCATGCACGAAATGCCGGTCCAACGACACGGACTGGTGTCGTTTTCGTTCCAGTCGGCGAAAGCCGTAGTAGAGCCGTCTTGATCGACGGCAGATTTTAAAGAGAGCAACGACAGGCCGTCTGGAGTGAGAGAGAGAGCGAGAGTGAACTGTAGGAAGATTATGAACATAGAGAAGGGACTGAGGTGGCTCTTCTTTTTCATTATTGGTGACGTGGCTGCCCCGGCTTGAGTGAAGCAATTGTTTACAGAGTGAAGAGAAGAGAAGGGAAGATGGGATTTTTTTTTTTTTTTTTTTTTTTTTTTTGAGGGGGTGCAGGGGGGAATGGGTATGGTTGGGAAGGGAGATGGTATTTATGAGAGAGAGACTTTGGTTTTGGTAGGGGCCACGGTCCCGCCAAAATAAGAGAGGACTAGCTAACGGAAAGGAAAGAAGGGAAGTAGAAGAAAAGCAATTGCAATTGCAATTGCGGAGAGGATAGAAAAGATTGTGTGTTATTGTTGGGTTGTATTATTGAATTGTCTTGAGTTATGATGGTGATCGGTGATGTTATTATGTGACTTGTTGGAGTGGAGAGTTAGGCCGTATATTTGATATGTTCATGAAATTTCGCTCATTTTTACTTGTGTTATACTCTTTGCAACTTTGAAGATTTGTGGAAGGAATCTTCCCATTCGTGTTTCTAATTTGTGATTGGTGCTTTAAATATATAATTATGAAAAGATTTGAACCAAATTACTACATAGTTATCGAATATGATCTGTCAATAAATATAAAGTTTTCGTCGGCAAAATGGTAGTACCAAACACGGGCTGCCACTTTCATTTGCAGTTAAATTATTCTTAGGGTCATAATAATCAGTTTTTTATTAGAAAAAGTTTTTGTTTTTTTTTTTTTTTGTTTTAAGAGAGGATTTCAACCTATAGTGTCCGTTTTTTATAATAGCTCTTTATTATCAGACCAAGACATCAGAGATTTTACCAGTTGAGCTAATTAAAACTCACTTATTAGAAAAAGTATTTTGTATTAAATAATACTATTTTATCTGTATCAAAATTTAATAAATGAGAGATATGTATACAAAAATAATTACCTACTAACATACCACTTTCATTTATTTAGTATGAATGTTATTTTTTACAGACATGACTCATACTTATTGGATTTTGATATCGCTGATAGGGTATCATTTGATACCAAATACTTTCTCCATTGGATTGACAATTAGGTTCACTTTGTGGGGTTTTAAAAATTAATAATAATAAGGGTAAACTACGTATTTGGTCCCTATCCTATACACCATGTGGGGGTAAAAGCCCAACATTATGTATTGGGCCTAGGGCCCTATTTGAATATTACTGTGCGTCCGAAGAGAAGAAAGTGGTTGAGAAGGAGTCCGTGTGGAAGAGATATACCTGGAAATGAACGAGGAGCATAGTCCGAAGAGAGCACCAGTGGTCCGAAGAGTCCATTCTCCTCGGATACGATGAGTCTCGATCAAGCAAATATCTGGAAGGCTCGAGTGATCTTCCTAATGACTTCAATGATAAGGATAAGCTTTGGGCATGCCTGGAGATGATAAGAACGAAGAAGTATCTAAAAGAAAAAGCTGCTACCACCGTGTTTAATGCACTGCAGCAACTTTCCTGGCCGCATTTATGTGGAGAAGACCCCTGAACAGTGTAATCTCAGCTATCACCACTCACAGAGGACTAAAGAAGATACCTGACGTGACATATACTCAAGTGGGTACATAGATGAAGAACAAGTGGACAATGAAGATGATGGGGGAGGATGCTATATAAAAAGAAGAGGCCTCAGATAATGGGGGATCGCAAAAAAGATAGGAAGAGGGGAAGAAATATTTTACTGTAGCTCTAAGAACTGTACTCACTGTTCAATAAATAATAAACCTCTTCGGACATCAATTTATTTAGCTTTTAAGTGTGTTTTTACGTTGGTTCATTCCTGGATATCATAGTTAACAGTTGCTAAATTCACAACTAACCCAGCTCTTTCACCCATTCTCTACAAATTCATTGTTTTGGGCTTGGGCTACAATTCTTGACCCTACACACCATATTTCAATTTGGTTCATAACCTTTTAATTGTGTCAATTTGGTCCCTATCCTTTCAGTATTGTGTCAATTTAGTCCTTACTATTATTTTTAGGATGAAAATTAATGACTCGTCTAATAGCCAAAATAAAAAAATTAGACTTCGTTGATATGACAATATACAAAAATTTTATTTTGGCCATTTGTTATGTCATCAATTTTCATTTAAGATATAACGATAGGGATTAAATTGACACGACACTAAAAAGTTAGGGACCAAATTGACACAATTGAAATGTTAGAGATCAAATTGAAATATGGTGTATAGGATATGGACCAAATATGTAATTTACCCTAATAATAATAATAATTTTTAGGGTAAAAAACAGTTAGCATCCTAGGTTTGGGTTAATGTCAAACAGAGTTAGGATATTTTAGAAGTCACTAATTTGGTCCTTAACCCATATGCTCTTGGAAATGAAATTATCCTATTTAGCATATTGTAGGGATCGGGTTTGAGCACTTCTACTATTGAGAGAGTGGACTCAAGCCCAGTTAGCCCAGTACAATGAATTTGTAGAGAGTGGGTTAAAGAACTAGGCCCTAACAAGCGGGCAACGTCCAGTCATTCCGTTTGGCGGCGCCGGAGGCTGGTTCACCAAGATGGTACTCCGAAGTCTGTCCTCGGCACCTGTCCGAGGAGCTTTGCGATGGCCTTTCTCCCGGGGATCCATCCCCCCCTTCTGATCTTTCTTCCTTCTTATATATAGTCCTCTTTTTTAACCTCTAACTTCCACCTGTTGATCATCCATGCTTCTTCCTTCTGACCGCCCGTCCCGTCAGCCACTTTTCCAGCACCCCTATGAGTTGCGGCAACCAAGGCAACCCTGTCCAGAAGTCACATCTCCATTAATGCGGCTGGGGGGTTAGGTGAGCGCATTTAGTGTGGAGGTGACAGCTTATCCTGGACGTGTTCCCTCGCCATGCTGTTAGGGCTGACGTGTTGGTCTCGGCAGGATCATCCTCAGCAGGGTCCCTGGCCATTAAGGCATTCACACTCCTTCCTCGGACTTTTCTTCCTCCTCGGCATAGGCCCTGGGCCGAATATAAGATGGGTCGGGATTGCCAGATTATCAGGCCCCACAATAGCCCCTCGAAATCCTGCTGTCTGGCTCCTCGGGCGAGGAGGAGGATTTTGATGTCCTCGGGCCTTCGTCATAACTCGCCCCACAGTGGCCTACGTCAGCGTTGGGGTCTTTCCGCCTGCCCAATGCACATTTCTGGCGCCTCGATATACGGTGCGCACCAACATTAAACGCCCGCATTAAATTCTGGCGGCTCCATACTCCCCACGTTCAACGGTGTGATGCTAATCAGTCGGTGGGGATTTCCTACCTTGATGAGCGGGAAACTTCGCCTGATTATCTTTAATTGAGAGTATAAATACTTGTTTGAATCGATTTGCCTCCTTATTTGTGTACTCGAGAACCTTGGCGCACATACTCTGAATCCGGTCAAACTTCCACATCAACCGGCGTTCTTTTTCAGCATAAAAAGCCTGTCCGAGGAGCTTTTCCTCATTTCTGTAAGTTTTCTTCTCTCTGTAGCGCAAATTTTTCTCTGAGTCCTTTCTTTCCTTCGCTTTTTCTCGAGTCTTTTAGTTGTGTCTGGGACTTAGTCTCGTGAAGTAGTTGGCTTTCCCACAAGTTTAAGTCCGAGGGCCATGCCCCACCTCGGTTCTATCCGACGCTTTTGTTCTTCTGTAAGTAGCTAGTTTCCCCGTAGGCTTGAGTCCGAGGACCATGCAAGGCCTTGGTTCAGTCTAGTACCCAGGTACTCCATGCAGTGGTTAGTTTTCCCATAGGCTTGAGTCCGAGGACCATGCCCCACCTCGGTTCTATCCGACGCTTTTGGTCTTCTGTAAGTAGCTAGTTTCCCCGTAGGCTTGAGTCCGAGGACCATGCAAGGCCTTGGTTCAGTCTAGTACCCAGGTACTCCATGCAGTGGTTAGTTTTCCCATAGGCTTGAGTCCGAGGACCATGCAAGGCCTTGGTTCAGTCTAACGCTTGTTTTCTTCTGTAAGTAGCTAGTTTCCCCATAGGTTTGAGTTCTTGGACCATGCAAGACCTTGGTTCTGTCTAGTACCCAGGTACTCCTTGCTGTGGTTAGTTTTCCCAGAGGCTTGAGTCCGAGGACCATGCAAGGCCTTGGTTCAGTCTAACGCTTGTATTCTTCTGTAAGTAACTAGTTTCCCCATAGGTTTGAGTCCGAGGACCATGCAAGGCCTTGGTTCAGTCTAACGCTTGTATTCTTCTGTAAGTAGCTAGTTTCCCCATAGGTTTGAGTCCTTGGACCATGCAAGACCTTAGTTCTGTCTAGTACCCAGGTGTTCTTCTGTAAGTAGCTAGTTTCGCCGCAGGTTTGGGTCCGAGGACCGCAGAAGACCTTAGCTCAGTCTAGTACCCAGGTGTTCTTCTGTAAGTAACTAGCTTCGCCTCAAGTTTGGGTCCAAGGACCGCGGAAGACCTTAGCTCAGTCTAGTACCCAGGTGTTCTTCTGTAAGTAACTAGCTTCGCCTCAGGTTTAGGTCCGAGGACCGCGGAAGACCTTAGCTCAGTCTAGTACCCAGGTTCTCCTTGCTTGGAGTGAAGGGATTTGCCCTCAGCGTCGGGAGGTTTGTTTTTAGCGTGATGGCAGCCTCGGCCTTGCTTCGCCGAGAATGGGCTATTCATCGGACTGGACCCTTGACCCCGCGCTGCCCTGGACAGGGGTGGCTCGGGTTTCTATCCTCATGCGTGGCAGCAACCCCTTCTTCGCTCTAATTTTCCGCCTTCTCCGATTACAAGATGTCTCCTGACTGTTCGCATTCCGCGCTTGACGCTTCGGTGTGCGAGGCGCGCCCCCATTAATATCCTCGCAGATTAATGCAGATCCAGCGGCTGTAGACTTCTTTGGAATTTGGTCAGGATTAATGTTGCTGATAACTCTTCTTTCGAATTCTGGGTGGAACAATTCCCACCAACCTTCGCCCTCTATATAAGGCTTCCTGGGAGAGTCGTTCTTCCACACTTCACGGATTTCCCAGTCGAACAGGAAACATGACTCTCCAACCCTCTAAGCCCCTTCAATAGCCTCGTCGGGATTGTGACCGGAGCTTGGCAGAATGGGACTGGTCCAGATGTGGGCAGAGGCAAGCAAGCTAAAGGTCCTCCTCCCTCAGTCGAGAACCGCTGCGGTTGTGGTTCGCGTCAGACTTCCGACGTGGCAAGGTTTGGGCGTCGTCCTGGTGGTATCGTGCCTAGTGGTTAGGAGGGAGGTCCTTGAAATACATAACGCTCTTCTCCGGTGCGCGTCCATGCCAGCCCTTCAAGCTGGTGGTGCCTCGCTCCCAGCTTATCTGCCGGCGGAGGCTTGCAAGATTACGTCATGCTTGGTGCCCGGGTGTTGCCATCTCCAATGTTCACTCGTCATGAGACTGGGGGAGCATCAAGAGAACATCATGGGGCGGGGCCACTGGGCGTCTTTGCATCTGCTCCTTTCTTCCTGCCGGTACCATCCATACCGGCCCGGGGGTTGTTGGTGGCCTTGAAGCAAGTCTGTCTCAGTCCCTTTTCTTTTAGGGTTAGCTTTAGGACAAGTCAGTCTGGGCCTATGTTTGTAGAGCTAGCTTTAAAACAAGCCTGTCTGAGCCTCTGTTTGTATCTTGTATCTTGTATTTACTTTTCATTTAATAAAATGCTACAATGTTTGTTCTCTTTTCGTTTGCTTTGAATCTTCTGCAATCACCTTTTTCTTCTATGCAAACGCGCCATTGTTGACCTTCTACAATTTAGCCATCTAGGAACGACTATCCGTTGCGCCTGCTAGTGCACAAGTTCTTCCCACAGACGGCACCAATTGTAGGGACCGGGTTTGAGCACTTCTGCTATTGAGAGAGTGGACTCAAGCCCAGTTAGCCCAGTACAATGAATTTGTAAAGAGTGGGTTAAATAACTAGGCCCTAACAAGCGAGCAACGTCCAGTCGTTCCGTTTGGCAGCGCCGGAGGCTGGTTCACCAAGATGGTACTCCGAAGTCTATCCTCGGCACCTGTCCGAGGAGCTTTGCGATGGCCTTTCTCCCGGGGATCCATCCCCCCCTTCTAATCTTTCTTCCTTCTTATATATAGTCCTCTTTTTTAACCTCTATCTTCCACCTGTTGATCATCCATGCTTCTTCCTTCTGACCGCCCGTCCCGTCATCCACTTTCCCAGCACCCCTGTGAGTTGCGGCAACCAAGGCAACCCTGTCCAGAAGTCACATCTCCATTAATGCGGCTGGGGGGTTAGGTGAGCGCATTTAGTGTGGAGGTGACAGCTTATCCTGGACGTGTTCCCCCGCCATGCTGCTAGGGCTGACATGTTGGTCTCGGCAAGATCATCCTCGGCAGGGTCCCTGGCCATTAAGGCCTTCACACTCCTTCCTCGGACTTTTCTTCCTCCTCGGGATGGGCCTTGGGCCGAATATAAGATGGGTCGGGGTTGCCAGATTATCAGGCCCCACACATATGATTCATGGACCAAGTCGGTTAGTTCTAAAATGTTTTGGATCTACTTGACATTAACTCAAATTTCAAGAGAGTTAATTATATTTTACCCTAATTTTCAATTTTTACCGGTAATTAAGGCTACGTTTGGTTGAATGTAAAATATTTTCAAAGTGTGTAAAATATTTTCAGGTGTAAAATATTTTCGGGAAAGGAAAATATTTTCAAGTGTTTGGCTGTATTATGAAAATTGTTCTAGAAAATGTTTTCATGTGTTTGGTTGCATTTTGAAAATGCTATTTTTCTATTAGTTTCTCACATTTTCTCAGCCACCAAACAAATTTTATAATAGAAAATTTCAATATATAAACTTAAAAAAACAAAAATCAAAACAACACCATTTGTTAAACTCCACAATTCGGTCAAACTGAGAGAGGGAGGAAGAGAGAGTGATCAAAAATTGAGGGAAAAGGACAAGTAGATTGAGAAAGAGAGAGATCGGTCATGGGTGAGTCATAGGCGACGATCTCGACGGCGCGATCTCGGCGGTGCTGGGGTGTGATCTCGGTAGACCGTGATCTCGGAGGTGAGGTTGTGAAAGAAGAGAAGAAAAGGGAGATGGGTTTGAAGGGATGTGGATCGGGTATTGTAAAGGGTGGGTTTGAGAGAAGTGTTTCGCCGGCGGTGTGGGAGCCACGGATCGGAGATGTTGGAGGTGAGATGGGCTTTGCCAACATGAGGGTGGGTTTTGCCTTGGTGGATTGGGTACATGCAGAGCTTGAAGTAGGCGGAGGTGAGGTTGAGTGAGAGAAGAGAAGAAAAGGGAGAAAACCCATTGGCGCGGAGGGGAAAACAGCGGTGCTGCTCGTCGGATTGTGAGTGGACCTTGGACCGGTGCTGGCGTGTGGGGTGGAGCTCTGTCTCCCTCTCGTTGGTGCGTGGGGTGGAGCTGAAGCGCTTGGCGAGTCGGACTGTGTGGAGCTCAAAAATTCCGAAAATGCTTTGAAGGTAAAATAACTCCTAAAATCATTTTCCAAGTCTGAGGGGTTTATTTTACGGTCAACGAAAATAATTTTCCATTTGACCAAATTTTTCATGCGCAACTAAACACACGACAGGGTGTAAATTATTTTCCTGAATCCATTTTCAGCATAAACAAATACAGCCTAATTGACTGTATAATTTTACTAGCGATTCAACAAGGCTTCTACTGACTTCAAAGGTCAAATCATAGGTGTTTTATGGAAGTACATAAAGGTAAATGTACAATCACCAAGTCTTACTCATAGTAAGTCCAAATGTGACTTTTTTTGATAATTTTTTCGTGCAAAGGCAATGGCACCCAAACAAAGACTTGGGGTTTTTTGAACCGTAATTTCCATTAATATATATATATATATATATATATATATATTATCTACCGTAAATAACACTCATGACGTCAGTCCACTTATTGCAAGTAATTCCGGTAATAGCAAGCCTTGTATTGTATGCATATGATACGAGGGCTCCGTGAATAAGATGGTCCTACTCCTACTTTGAAGTGATGAAAAACATCAATGCCCTCGTTACCATTCCCATCAAATGCCAACCATTAACATGCATGTGCATATCATCATAAAAATAGAATCAACCTTCAATTTGTTAGGTAAGGGACTTCACATCGAATTACATAATCATTTATTACCAGATTCAGAGTTATTATTATTATTATTATTATTTATTATCATCACAACTCAACAAAATTCCAGCGAAAGAGAGAACATAAAGCAACTTTGACATTGGGAGATAAAGAGGCAAAGAATCAAGGAGGAGATGAATATAGCTAAATTGTAGAGCTTTATAACACTGTTTAGACATTCAAGGTCAAATTTAAGATACAAAACATTCTCTCAAATAGATGTTAGAGACTATTAGGTAGAGGAGTCTCTGTTACAGAATCAAGTTATACGTATTTTAAGGGCAATGACTTCCTAGTCAAAGTTCCATTATGTATGGGGAAAAACCCTACGTTTCGTTACGATTATCAATCTTTGTTTTTACAGTGACTTTATAACATCTTGGGAAAATTGCCTCTTAGAGCAATCCCTTTCACGCAACAAACACCACTTTCTAGGGCAAACAATTTCTTTGACACTTCTATTTCACATTTAATCCACTCCTAGCTTTTTTTGTCCCATCCATATTTTCAAGCAGTGGCCGAGTTTCTTTATTTATGATCATTTTGCAACTGATGATGTAAACTAATTATTTAATTTCTGAGTGGAAACCTGCAGCTTGATGATTACATCTCCCTCTCAATCATGAAAACATGCTTAGAAGCTAACAAAGCGGAAAGAGAGAGAACATGTCCTCTCCACCTTGTACTATTGTTTTTGTTTTGTTTTGTTTTTGGGTAAGTATTTTACTATTATTTTGTTATCCTTGTGTCTTGGTTCTAAGTTGTGAGTGGGATCTATATATTAATCTTTGTCTAAATGATATATATAGCATGTGATAATGGGAAAGTTGCATGTGCTCATTTCCCTCATTTGGCTTATGTTAAAAACGGTATTTGGTGATGTCTCTTACGTCCCTATTACATCTCACAAGTATACTTTTTCTTAGTTTATCTTTGTTTTTTTGAAAAAGTTAACAAATATTCTAAAAAGTATTGGTTTATGAAATTTTTTTGGAAAGAGAAAAAAAAATATTATTTTTTTCAAATTTTTTATATTTTCCATAAAAATAGTATCAAAACTTTTTTAAAATTGTCTATTAACAAATGCTATAAGGACACCTATTAATCAGACCTTTAAAAAAAAAAAAAAAATTAGAGGGGATAGTATCAAATACCAGCACGTAATGATCACTAATATTTTCTATTCGGAAGCAATATTCCTGGACAAAAGGATTGAAAAGAGTTGGGAGTAGAAAAGAATTGTTTGCTTTGTACTAAAGGGATCTAAATGGATGTAGCATGAATTGAACTCTAACCCAAAATCAAACTTCAGTTGTTCAACTAGATTATGAAACCAGGGGTCCCATATATGTAGATAATATTAGTGATCTCAACAAAAACATTCCATTGGTCTAAACTAAACCTACTGCCATTAGCAGTGTCTTCGCTAAAAACACCTCTCCAACCTGGATTAACTTTTCTCTCTCCTTCTCAATCACCCTCCAGGTGTCTTGCTTATCTCTTCTGACAGAGATTTGTAGAGATGTTCAATATGCCAGAAGGCTGGCAGGGCAGTGCTCATGATGAGTGCCTCATTTGTGACCTGTCTTTTAATCACAAATCTGTTTAGTGGAATAGATATAAGAGAAATTATATGGACCCAACATTTTTACAATACCATTATTTTTTTCAATTGTGACAATAATATTATTTTTAATTGTGGTGGGTCTTAATCAAGAGAGTCAATATCGTACCGGAGGCTGTACCGGTTTGCCCAGCGGTACGATATATTTCGGATACCGGTATACCGTTTCGGGTTTACCGCTATTTTTTTTATATTTATAAATAAATATATATATATATATATATGTATGTATGTGTGTATATATATTATAATAAATATAAAAGTTTACCATAAAACATTTCCTCAATTTAGAACTAATTATTTATGGTTTTAGACTTTAGTATCAATTAAAAGAAAAAAAAAACACAATATAAAAAATAGAAAGCTTAAAAGTTACCATTGTATACTAAGAAAACAAATAATACTAATAAGTTACCATTCTGCCTTAACAAAAATTCAAAAATTACAAAACTTTAAAATAAAAAAATAAAAACTTTTTTTCTGTACTGGCCGGTATTGCTCGAAATTAGCCGGTATGGCTGGTACATAGCCGGTACAGCTAGTATTTAAACCGGTACAAAACGTTGATGTTTCGATACCGGTATGCAAGCAGTACGGTACATACCAGTTGGTACAGCCGGTACCGGTACGGTATCGACCACCTTGGTCTTAATATAATGTTTTATTATTTTATTTGGACCTAAGAAGAACTACACCTTAGCAATTGTGAAAATGTTATATCTCTAGTACAACTCTAAATATAAATAATAGAGAAATATTATATTCACAGCACTTTCACAATAAATACTATGTGACAAGTTATTATTGATAGATAAAAAAGTAATTTCAAATGTAGATTCAAATTAGAACTAATATCATTTAAAAAAAAAAAGAACTAATAACAACTTGCCACTTAAAATTTATTGTGAAAGTGTTGAAACCAGCATGTTCTCTAAATTATATATCTCATTTGAATGCACATGGACTTTCAAAAATATAAGCCACCCGGTGGCCCATTCTAGAGCTAATCTCCTTTGAGAGTTCCATTTTATTGGGTATTTACTCGGTTCTTCCTTCCTAAGAGTTTATTAGCATAAACCTTGGGTACAACTACAAGTCTACTATTAAGGACTCTTGTTTTCATTTTTTTGAGAGAGAGAAGGGGCGGTGGGGGAGAGGTGGGGGGTGGTTAGGTGGAATTACACAAATTAATCCCCAACCTAACTTAAACCTCATGGGGCTCCCTGGTTTAACCAATGTTATTGCACCTCTTAAGTTTCTAGTTACTAACCTCTCTCATTCGGCCAAAAGAAGGGTTAGTAACCTCTCAAATCAAGGGAGATCCTTCAGCACCGGTCCCCCACCATAGTCATTGACCCAATAAGTCAATCCTCACCAATGCCCCACAAAGAGCTATTGCAAGAGTTTTATTATGTATTTCCATGAACACAGAGATAAGTAGATAACTAAAATCAGAGAGAGAGAGAGAGCTTAATATAGTAAAATCAATTAGAGTTTGATTAAAATTTGTGAACATCAGCAACAACAAACTGCCCAATAAAACTATATAGCCATGAATAATGGGGCTCCAATAACCTTAAAGTCTAGTCTATCTATAAATTGTTTCAAAGACCAACAGATCATACATGTGCTTGAAGGATTTTCTGGCTAGAAAGCATGTCTAGGAATCTACAGTAGGGTCCAAGTTCAGAAGGAAACTTATGCCCCAACTACTTCAACCATTTCCTGTTCCACCGTACTTGGCATAACCGGATAGTACTTGTAATGAAGTTCTCCAACATCATCACCAGAAAGCTTCTTCCATCCACTGGGCCCCACATAATAAACTGATAAAAAGAACAAGCTTAAATCATATCGTAATCATGGATGTTGGTGTTCACACAGAGAGAGAGAGAGAGAGAGTACCACTAGCAACTCCACCGCTGGCTCCATCACGGAATGTTGCATGATAAATAGACCTTCTAGCCAACTCTGCAGCTTCTTCAATTTACATATCATAGCAATAGCTGGTGTAAGCAGCAGCACACCATAGAAAAAAAAATAATGTACATATATATATATATATATATATAAGAATACATTTGACTCAAATAAATTTGACACAAAATACAAGACAATGGAACAGAAAAAATATTAATTATCCCGTTAAAAAATAATAATGAAGAAAGAAAAGAAGGGCTCAAATTAACATAAAAGGTGTGGAATAAGGAAAAGCAGGATAAGGCAGCATGCTCCTATGCTTATGCAAGCCATACAAGTTTGTTTTACAAATTGACAAACTTTAACCAATATGAACATGGCTGGCCTGTTTGGCCAAGTTCCTAGATAGCGGCATCCTGTATACACCTCAATTCTCAAGCATCTTGTACATTGTATGCTACATAAATTGATCAAGTGCAGAATTGCTAGAACAAAGCACCTATATTATCGCCTGCAATTACAACATTCTAGTAGTTGTTTCAATATTTAGTCCACAATCCAGTCCTCCCATACATCCATAAACCCTGACAAAAAGCAGGGAGGAGTTGGGTGGAAGCAGCACATATGGGTGCCCAAAAGCAAAATTCAAGTCCAAAAGTAAAAAAAAAATTCAGAGTCCTTTATTTTTATTTTTGATTGGTAAGTTACACAAGCGCCCAATGGGTCTTGAACCCCAACCTTATCCTTCACCTAGCACTTACAAGGGTAGGAGGTGCCAAGTGAGCTAGAGCTTAGTGGCTAGATTTTTCTTTCCTTAATATATGTTTTAACTTGTATCTGATATTTCAAGAAAAATAATACCACCTACTTCCAATCAATTTCACAAAATACTGTCAATAATGCAACATTATTGTTTCCCTCAACAAATTTCAAGTAGATTACTAGGCAAGATAGAATAATGGGGAAGGGCACGCACCCATTATCCAGGACACCATAAGCATAGGGTGAACCAGATCCAACCGAAAATTGTGTTCCTTTGAGCCTTCCTCCTTCACTGTACACATAATATAGTCCAGGACCCTATAATCCCATAGAAAATACATATTATAAGAGACTGATTAAGAGAAAATGTGAAAACATAATATAATACATTCATATGTTTTTACCATTTCATCCCATCCAGCAATCATGGTCCCAACAGACAAACCCATTCCACGGAAAGAGTACAGAATGTTTGCCAACAACTTTGATGCCCCGGTAACAGAAATTCTGTGCTTGTTTGCTAATTCATGCAGTCGGCACTAAATAATGCCGAGAAAGTGTCAATTAGGATGTGACAAAAGAACAAAAACATAAAATATTGGGTTTCAAAGGTTCCATTTACTTAAGAATATGGAAATACCTGTGTCATATTCACACCAGGTCATGCCCAGGAGACCAAACCATTTTCTATGGCTAGGCTATGGTCTCTTCATTGGGCCATGGCAATTGACAAGCCTCCGCTTAAATAATTAAGATAATTAAGAAACATGCCTATCTCACTTCACATAAACAGTCAAATTAGAGGCGACTCTTTAACCAATCATATTCATTTTCCTTATTGGGAGGGATTATTATTATTTCTACCATTTCCAAAATCCATCATTGAAAAGAAGTAACGAATAAGTGTCTTGATGAAAACACATGTAATTTTTTTTATTTAAAAAATAAAAAATAAAAAAAGGTCAAGATAACCCAGTATGTAGAAACCGCCACCACTACACCACTTTCTAACCAACGATACTCTCAGCCATTGAATGAATATTGAAATCCATTATTGTTTATTTGTATAAACAAAGCATTAAACTTCACTATACTAAAAAAGTTCACTTAAGACCTTCAACTTTGCTTGACAACATCAGTGCCACAAAGTAGACAGCACAGATTTAAAGATACTGATCTATCATAATAGATATATATTCACTGATTCAATATTATTTGTAGCCAACATGCCTGAAACTATATACTATAAATTTGGGGAAAAAAAAAACATAAAATATTTAAATACATTTCCTTAATGCCCAGATTTCTGTGCCAAAACTGACAATCAGCAGCTCCACCAGCCACAGTGCCAAGCATGTAAAGATTGATTTCGATGATTTTCTTTACAGACTGTGATGCTGATAAGATTAGTAAGGACAGAGTAAATGCAACATGGCTTTCATATCCAAAAACAACACAATCAAACACTACAATTAATGTTACTTGCAACATTATTTGGTCAACTATCTCAAACAGGAACACATACAGGCTACGCTTTTTAAACTAAAAAAGGAAAATTGTTAAGACCAAGCCAAGTGTGAGCATGTTTGTGTGACCAACCCTTGGGTTCGTCTAGTAGTTCCCAAGGCCTCATGAGATCCACAAGGTCCTGGGCACACACATGGATAGTCAGGTGCACAAATTGAGTAAGTTTAGTGCCACAAACTTTTCCACAACTTTGCTGCGTGGCAACTCGTGAGTGGTGGAAATAAAATAGTGGGTACATGATTTCACCACTCACGAGTAGCTACATAGCAAAGTTGTGAAAAAGTTTGTATCACTGGAATTATTCGCTCAAATTCTAGACACCCACGTTCCAACATCAACAAAGCCTTAATACCAAATTCTAGACACCCAAAAAAAAAAAAAAAAAAGAGGAGAAGAAGAAAGAAAAGAAGGATGGTCACCAACAAGTCTAGTTTCTACAATGAAACTCGATAGGTACAAAAATCAGCATCCAAAAGGACCAATACCTATAATTATTTAAAGGGACATGTTAACGAGTGACGTAGGGCATTGGTTAACAATTTAATTAAAGAAAATTTTTATGGAAAAAGAAAAAAAAAATTTATGAAAAAACAAAAAAAACAATTAATGTTTTGACAATTTTTTTCATTTTTCATAAAAGTAACGTCAAAACTTTCTTAAAATGGATTCTTAACCCATGCCAAACGGAGTCGTTAACATTTCCCTTATTTAAAAAGATCAAAAAAGAATGAACAGAAATAGAACATACAGATATAGCCGCCCATGCTAGCTCGAGAATCAGCAGCAACCATAACACCCTCTTTGAATATAAATGCAAGTGTGGTTGTTCCCTTTGCTGGCTTCACCATCTGTATAGCCTCTTTCTGAAATCCATCAAAATGAAACAACAAAAGGGTTAAACAAACAAAGTTCATATAATATTTCAGCCAATAAAACATTCTACTTTCTTTTCCCTCATGTGAATATGAAATTAGACAAAACACTAAACACATTCAAACTCACATCGATAATACTAGGAGGAAGCTCAAAAGATGGGGTGGCTGAAAACCCATCAAGAAACTCACTGCTCGAGCTCGACCCAAAGAACGGTGGTGCAGTTGATCCAAGACCACCAAAATCAAGCTTCATGCTTTAATAATAAACTGTAACAAGTAATGGGTTTCAGTCTACGAATCATTACACTTAAAAATAAACATAAAATCAAAGCTTTAATAAGCTATTTCCACAGCCTTAGAGAACACGAAAATTTCAAATCACTGAGATGAGAGATAGTTGTAGCATTTACCTTCGGAGTACAGTGCTGAATCTATTTCATTTCATATTTTCAGAAGTAAAGGGGGTTTCTTGTTCTTCAGGTTAGTGTGACAATTGGGTAAACATGGGTTGGGTTTTGCTTAGTATACAAAGTCGTTTATCCAAGCCCACATTGAATGAAATCTGAAATGGGCTAGCATTTGTTTGGGTTGACTTTACGTCTACAAGAAAAGCGTTTTCAAGGGCTTTTGGGCCTTCAACAGCCCCCTTATATTTTCTGGTGGTTTTGATATTTAAGTCAAGGTTTGGGTAGTGAGTGTGGTATTCATTTAACTTACTATGTGTCGATTGTGATAAAAGTGAGAAAACCATTCACATATTCTTTTAGTCACATGACTTAATAAATTATTGATGAGTTATGTGACTTACTTAAATAATATGTGTGGATAGTTTTATAAGATGCTACGTAATGAGTTGAAAGAGATTCCTTCAAATGACTCAGATGAAAATTTTGTTCTTTATGTAATAAGTCACGAGCATGTGGGTTCACGTCTGTGAATGTAATGTAACATATTAAAAGAGTATTGTAAATAAATAGGGGTGGTAATGTATGTCATAATTTGCGAATACGACACAGTTTTTTGTGGGTTAGTGTTTAGTATACATGAATTTATGACAAAACAGGTCAACATGCTTTAACATGATTAATAAATTAGTCAATTATGTGTTAACCTACTTAACCCACAATCAACCGGAGTCTGGAAATGACCCTGATTCATATGAAAAATGTCAATTATAAATATAATAGAGTAAGTAAAAGAATTTTAATGGTTATATTGGTAAATTCTTCATTGAAACTAATGTTCTTTACCCTTTTACAAAAAACAAAGAATAAATTAACTCTTTTTTTTTTTTGCTTTATTTTTCTTAGATTGTATATTAAATTGGTTTAAATGAGTTGTATTTGCTTAATAAACGGGTTGTGTCGGGATTGAGGGATTTTGACACAATTATTAAATGGATTACATTAGGGTTGGATTATATGTATTCAAGTAATCTTACCATAGGTCCATAACACGACAAACACAAACAAATTGTCAACTATATACACTTGTTGCACAATACAATTTTAGCCAGTGCGCGTTTTATGAGTATTGAGGGGCTCAATTCATAAATCTCTTGTTATCAAATAAAGACACTTCAATCTTCCATATATCATGAAAGGGAAAGGGATTTATAGGAAATTGAAAATGTTACTGTCAGTTGTACAGCCCGTAAAGCCAATACGTCTGCAATGAACCAAAAAAATGTTGCTTTCGACTCCTGTCCTCAACCGAAAAAAAGGAGTTTTAACTCATCAACTATCATAGATGCTTTTGCAAAGGTGTGGTGGGGTTAATAATAATCTTGATTAGCTCAGATACGAGTAGAAAACATCTATTATCAAAAAAAAAAAAAAAAAAGGGTAAAATATCATTTTCGTCCCTAAATTATCACAAAAGTTCGTTTTTCGTTCCTGAACTTTCAAAAGTTCTATTTTCATCCTTAAATTATCACAAAAGTTCATTTTTCGTCCTTAAACTTTCAAAAGTTCTATTTTCGTCCCTAAACTTTTAAAAGTTCTGACGGAGTGCTGACGTGGCTTGACAGAGTGCTGATGTGGGAGGGACGAAAATCAATACGTTTGGAAAAGTTTAGAGACGAAAATAAAACTTTTGAAAGTCTAGGGACGAAAAACGAAATTTTGTAATAATTTAGGGATGAAAATGATATTTACCCATAAAAAAAAAGGTGGAAAACATCTGGCAATCGTAGTTCTTCCAATGAAACTAGCAAAATTTTCCAACTTCTCTAGTTGGGCTCCTTTATTAGGCACAACCCAACGAGAGCAATGATATTAATTTAACACTGGGTTTGGACCATTGTTTTTAATATGGGTCTGCCTGACAATTGCCCAAAACTTAGAAAATAATATAAACGTTTTGTGCAAAAGTGCTGGCTATGGGGTTCGAACCCATGCGCACTTATGTGCAGAAGATCTTAAGTCTTCCCCCTTAACCTCTCGGGCAAACCAGCTTGTACATTGAGTCACATCATTATTCACAGAGCAATGGAAAATTTCCAGATGCAAAAGTGGGTTAAAATTTCTTATCACTCACAAATTACCAAGTCATTTCATCAAATTTATAGTACGTTCAAAATGACCAATTGTTCAAAGACCAAAGAAAAATTTCCACGTGCCACTGAATAAAAATTACAAAGAATAGCTAAAATCCAATCACATGTCAACATGTGTTGATAATTTAATTTAAAATAATATAAATAGTCTAATTGAATTTTGTCATGTGTTATTTTAAATTAAAACACTTTGGCTATTTAAATAATATCATGTGTCTCTTGGAGAACAAGACATAAAGTCCATTCATTTAAATTTGCATGTGTCTTCAAACCTCCTCGAAACTTTTATAGATAAAGGTCTTCCTCACTCTTATGGAAACACATTCAAAAGTTTCAAAACTCTATCGAAATCAAGTTCTAAAGTCTCCAAAGATCTTTAAAAATATCCACCACAAATCTTAGAATATGAAGAACATTCATTCAAATCATCCTTCTAAGTCTCAAAATTCTATTGGAATTAATCTTTAAAGCCTCCAAAAACTTCAAAAACTTTGATCCATCGAATTTTCATCGGATTCAAGCTCTAAATCCCTGAAGAATTTTCACAAAAAATCTACAAACATCAAGAATATTTTAAAAACACACAAAGAACATGAAAAATGAGAAGTCTCTATTAAGCGCATAGCTACAAAAAATTGTATTCACAAATTCATTAATACAAAATTACATGTGTTAAACATTTTCAATTATTTGATTTCCAAACTTGAGATTTTGTGTTTACAGTAGATTAAGGAATTAATTCATATCACGACACAAGTGGCGGACCAAAAAGAAGAAAAACTTTATGCATCAAATGCCTCATAGTATATACTTCAAACTTTACGGTAGGGTAATAATCATATTGCTGAATTCAAAAAAAAAAAAAAATTCATCTTGCTGATATGAGTAAAAAACATCTGGCAATCGTAGTTCTCCTTTATTTGGCGGAACCCAACTAGCAATGATATTGACACTGGATTTGGACCATTTTGTTAAAATGGCCCAAAACTTAGAAAACAACATAAATGGACCATTTTGTTAATTGCAATTCCATTACAAAGATCTTCAATCTGTCTTCCATCCAAAGTGGAAGACATTTGTGTTTGAATCAATATTGCATTGGCATAACATTTGAATAAAATATTTTTCTAAGAAAATCGAATTAGAGGATTACTCTGTTATAATATAATTTAAATACAGAGAATTACACCCACAAAATCATTAAATACTAAATTACATTTGCTAAATATTTTCGATTGTTTAATTTCTAAACTTAAAATTATGTTTAAAGTGGGGTTAAGGTCCTTAAGGATTTGATTCATATCACGAGTCACGACACGAGTGGAGGACCCAAAATAAAAAACTTTATGGAACAAATACTTCAAACTATACTGTAGGTGTAGGGTAATAATCAGCTTTGCTGATATGAGCAAAAAACGTCTGGCAATCGTAGCTGTTGTCTAGTTGGGCTCCTTTATTTGGCAGAACCCAAGGAGCAATGATATGATATTGACACTGGATTTGGACCATTTTGTTAAAATGGATCTACCTGAAAATAAATACCCAAAACTTAGGAAACAGTATAAATGTTTTTTGTGCAAAAGTGCTGGCTATGGGGTTCGAACCCATGCGCACTTATGTGCAGAAGATCTTAAGTCTTCCCCCTTAACCTCTCGGGCAAACCAGCTTGTACATTAAAGAAACGCAAATCTATTAATCATAATATGTACTTAGGAAAATTAAATAATGTCTAAGCCCCATCATAGACAGCTGCTTGTAATGGAAATTAGGAACACAGCCCATCAAACTTTTGGAGTCACATCATCGCATGCATTAGTTGAATTAGTTTTCATGCGAAGCACGTGGACATGCACTTGCGACAAATGATCACAGGCAATCTATGATCCCGACCCTCCAACTATATCTCTGCTTACAGTTCTGAATATTAATACTACTACAATCTCACGTTCATTTTTTGTTGATTGGACATATACTTTACGCCTACTATCACGTTTGTTAAATGCTACACAATTGACAATTAATACAATAAGTTCAAAATTGGGTACAAGTTGATATCTTGTTTTGAACACGAGCTTCTTCTTTTTTCCTTTTTTAGATTTACAAATATATTCTATTTTCCAAAAACTAAAAATATAAAAAGTTGTACAACATGAATACTAAATATTCAATACGCAAAGAGTTATCACTTACCTGCATGCATATATGTACGTTTCTTTTGTTTTCATTGGTAAAAAGGGGCTCGCGTGTGTAATTATTGTCTTACGCTTCAAAATACAAATTTGGTAAGCCCAATGATACCACCAGCGCACAATAGGACATACCACTACTCGCGCCCACGTTTTATACTACGGAACCAGTTTGGGTCAAATGCCAAATAGTGGCGGCCCAAAAAATTCAGAAGCCTAAGACGATATATTTAAATGGGACCTTTTTATCATCACTTAAGTAATATTTAACTTGATTCTCCAAAAAAAAAGTAATATTTAACTAGTATTTAATATCATAATTTTTTTATAACAAAAATCTATTTCTTTTATTTTGTAATATGCTTTTTTTTGGGGGGGTGGGGTGTGGGGGGAATGCTAAAGGTATAACAAATTTTATTACAAAAACACTTACAAACAATGTAGTAATGATGTGATTAATAATACTTTAAGAATATAATAAACAAGTATTTGAATGAATGATATTAGGAATATGATAAATTTTACAACATAAGACTTATAAAGATGTATCACCAATCACAAAAGTAACTAAAAAATGCATTTAATAGGTTGTTGACATACACAAATCATATTAATTGCCACATCAATTTGTAAAGGCTTTTTTTTATACAAGATATAATTTCTACTCTATCATAATCTAAGTGTATATGTGTGTGAAGCTCCTTCCTGAAGACTTAAACCCCGGCCCTTACCTCCCACACCCCACAAACATTTATACTTGTGGAGTGAACACCGCACTAAGGGTGCGCGGTGGTCAATTTGTAAAGGCTTTGAACTAAAACTTGTAGTATTTCTACCATTTTTCTATCTGAATTATTTCTTGTAATTATTGACACATATATTTGTAAGACCCATGTATTTAACATTGTATTATCTCTAACATTACTCAATTCTTTGAGACTTCTTAAAAGTAGAAAAAAAAAAACAATTTATTTCCTAAATCTCCAAAAAATAATCTTTTTAAAAAGATATATTATTGTTTGCCCCAAAATTTGGGACCTTTCTCTAATAGGGGGCCCTAGGCGATGGCCTAAGTTGCTTCGGCACTGATGCCGAAGCAACCCCACGACGCAAAGTTGCAAGAGGCCAGACTAAATTGGTTTAGAGCAAATGGGGCTTTTCGAGGTTTTCATGGTTTTTTTTTTTAAAAAAAATTTGTTTTTGTTTTTTTTGTTTTTTGTTTAATTTTTTGTTGATCAAAGGGTTTCATGGTTTAATTGCTTGTGTGAAGATTAAAAATAAAATTACTATTCCGGACATAAACATTCAAGAAGGCCCAACGACAACTTTTTTTTCTTTTGAAAATAAAGTGAACATGGTCAACGCGCTCAACACATACAGGAGGCAGGAGGGTTTAGATTGGGCCAACCTAATGATGTTGTACTAGAAATGTGTGTGGCTGTGATGGAAACGTGTTTGTGATGATTTACGTGTCTTCACAACACACTCTAAAACCTAAATGATATGAGTACTTTATGGTTGAAAAGCTTGGAATCCAAATTCTAATAGAAAAAAAATAATAATAAAAAATGATGATAGATAGCTTCATATGCCCAATGAAGAGATATGAACAATGCAAGCGGATAAAATTTTCAAATCTTGCCAAATAAACAAAGTCCAATGGCATGAGATTAATATATATAGTGTTTCACTATTCTGTTTCTTAATTCGAGAAAGTTGTGGGGCAAATAAAAACATCGATCAGTAATTTTTAATTAAATACCATAGCATTTGCCAATTTTGGCTTTTGGGCTGCTTGCAAAAATAGAAATAATAATAATTACCGACACATGATATTTATATAATTATATTATTTATAACTGAATTTTTCTCTTTGGACTGGACTTTTATGTGATTCAGAAATACCCCTAAATCTTAAGTTTAATAGAGAAAAAATTACTCCACTTTTTTTTTCCCTTAAGTAAACAGTAATACTTATTTTAACACACACGAAAATAATAATAGTATTTTTGGGCCTAACCTTTATAGTTGTAGACTGAGATTATAAACAGCGGATACTAATCACACACAACCAATATGGAATAAACATCTCCAACTCCACTTAAAATGCCTATAAAATAAAACATTCTCCTACTAATCCATGTCTTCAAAATAAAAACTTATTCAAAATTAAAAAAAATAAATTATAACACTAAACCCAAAAAAAAAAAAAAAAAAGACCTGTCATGGCACACGTGTGATGAGGTTGATAATATATAGGATTTTATAAGTGTTTTATATATGCTGTTCATTTACCCACCCCCGAAAGGGGTCCCTCCTTTTCAATTAACCAGAGGAGAAATTTTGAATGGAAGACAAAGATATTTGAATTTTTAAGGCTTCAACCCTGAGAGACACCCATTATGAAAAGGATATAATTGTTCTAAGTTCCAAACTTGATCTCTAGTCTCTACTCTCAGAGATAGTTGATTTTTCCCTGAATTAGTTCCGAGATTTGACACTTGACACTGTGCGTGATAGATGATCATCATCTTTGTCTTAATGAAATTCTTATAAGGTTGGTCAAAGGTTGAGGAAAGCTATGTTTAATCAATTTCTCCTTTCTCTAATCGGACTATGAATCAGCATGTTAGATGCATGATCCCAAATTCGATTTTGACTCATAGACGTGACTCTTTTGTTTCTAGTACTCCCTAGGACCGAGACCACAATTTCAGCTTCCGGAAATATATATAGTCTTGGATTCCTAGCTAACACGAGGTCTAACCCTCTAATAAAATATATGAGATTTAATCAGGGACGGAACCGCCCTTGGACTAGGGGGCAATGGCCCCAAGATTTTTTTTTTTTTAATATTATTATATATATGTGTATTAATTTTAACAATTTTGTTTTATATAATTACATTTTGTTTTCGTTTAACAGATCTATTGATTCTTTTAAGAAAAATGCTATACTCACAAACTTTTTCATAACATTTTTATAATTTGTTTTGGTAGCAAATTCTTATTGGATATGGGTACAAGTACAATACTCATAATTTTTTTACTTATCAATAACCACTTATCACATCAATAATTTATAATAAAAAAAAATTTGTAGTTCTAGAATTTTCCTCATTTTAGTGACCATAAAAAAATTTATAGGTCTAAAATCTAAAACAAAATATACAAGCCCAAAAATAAAATAGCTCAACAACAAAAATTTCCAGTAAAACTAAAAATAAAATTAAGCTCAATTAACTAATTTTATTCAAAATAAATAACTCTTCCCTTTAAAAAATTCTAAACAAAAATAATTTTGCTCTTACCCACAAAAAAAAAAAAAAAAAAAAAAAATCTTAGCAACTAAGTAGCAGAATTAGAGGTTGAAACCGCCATACATAGCCAACAGTAAACTGTCCCCCCTAACTCAAAGTTTTGGCTCCATCCCTGGATTCAATCCCCACTTGTACTAAAAATTGATTAGTATCTTAGTCTAATTATAAAGAGTAATAATCATAAAGCAAACATTATATATTTAATTTTTTTTTTTTAAGAAATAAACACACACATACAAGAGAGAGTAAAATTAGTTTTAATACAAAAGCATACCACAATCATGGAACAAACGTTATAGATTAAAATTATATCGTATCTAAATTATTGATATGTTAATATGCTTCCCCAAATTCCCAATCACATCATATACATTGTAATAAAGTCTAAGTATGATTAGAACCTAAATTGATTCATTCTAAATGAAGTTTTAGTTTTGATTAAAAAATCTAAATTTGAATTCAAATTAGTTTTTAATTATTGTCTAATTTTACATTACGTGTTCAAAATAATTTTTTTAATTTTTGTGTCAAGTGATCAATTCATAATATTTAGTATGAACATCATCTAGATAAGACCATCTTATCATTATCTACGTAAGCACGAGTTACAACCTCGTTAGCATACGATATAATTTAACTTATTCCAGTGGATGAGTTTGGCTTTAATAGAGGGGATAAATTGTCAATTTTAACATAAATCTTGCCCTTAAATCAAGCGTTTTAGACAGTCAGAAGTGAGCTTCTTTAATATACTGATGGGATGTTTTTTACTATAGCATGCCTCAAGTCGTAGGTAAGGGACAATTTCAATCACATTAAATGCAATTGATGGTGGGTGAATCGTAATAAACATCGATGTGAAATAGGTTTGTTAGTGACTCATATAGCTTTCCTTTTGAGGAAATATGCCTGGCCTGGTCATCAAACCCATTGGAATTCTGCTTCTAGACTAGCATTGTCAATTAAAGGATGGATCAGCATGGGAGACCACCAGGGGCATACGGG
This sequence comes from Quercus aquifolioides, assembly GCA_019022515.1. Taxonomy (NCBI): domain Eukaryota; kingdom Viridiplantae; phylum Streptophyta; class Magnoliopsida; order Fagales; family Fagaceae; genus Quercus; species Quercus aquifolioides. Next base: position 55,833,646 of record CM032330.1, read on the forward strand.
GTAGACCTCCACTAGCCTCCGCCTTGTGTGGTTCCACTACTCATCTTTAATTTACTTGCTCACATTTTTATTTCAAACACTTGTTGAACTCGAGTTCATCAACAGACTATATTATATGTTCCAACTTGATTCATTTTTTGTCAAAAAAACTCTATTTTATTTACAAGCTACATGATTAAATATTGTAAACATCGAGACTAATTTTTTTTACCCTTTCGCAAATCTATACTAATAATTAATAAATAAACTATATTTGAAATTAAATTATTTCAATTAATCATATAGAATGATTTTCATTTATAAACTTATAAGGATTAATAAATTCACAAACCTTGTATTGTTAAAAATTAAATTATAATTTTCATTGAGAACTTGAATATCTATATTATCAATTTTTTTTTTTACCATATAAACACATAATGGTATATGTACTAAAATTGAGTTTCCTACTCACGAGCTTATTTACAAACACATTATTATGTTAGAGCCTAACTTGTTCAATAGTCGAGTTTAAGATGGGTTCGTATTTGACTTGTTTGTTAAATAAACTAATAAGAACAAGTTACTTTTCATGAGTGGAGCCCAATTTATTAAAAAATGACTCCAATTTATATCCAACTCTAAAATTATTTGTGTGGGATAGGTATTAAATTTCAATTGTGGGGGTGATGGCACAACATTTGTTCAACTAAAGGATTATTGCTTGTGGAATGTGGATCTCCCATATGGATTGCAAAATTGGACCTGTCTAGACTCTTTAAAATATCAATTTTCTTTGGTGAGTAGGAGTTTACTATGGCTTCAAAATAATCAGCCCCTTGTGATTTTTATTCATAAACAAAAATCTCTTTTTTGGATTTTTCAAAAGACAACATAAATGATATAATAAAACAATCCACATTGCTAACAAGGTAAATTACCACCTTGGACTACATGTTCATCCAATACATCTGTTCTTGAAGTTTTCAATTGCTACAACTATTAATTTTTGTTACGAAATCATGAATCACAACTAAATCATTAATTTGTAAGCACATTTAAAGTTGGTTTGGTTTTCTCCCCACCCCCCAAATGGGGGAGAGGATCCATGCATGTCGTTGTCAACATTATTCGCGTCAAGTCCATGTGTACACAACAATATCTTAAACCTTAATAAGCATAAAAAACTGTTCCATAGTAATTTAATTTATCTTTGTTTAATGGGGGTGGCGGGAAGAGACAATTGGATAATTGAACCTTATAACAATATTATTTGAATCCATGACACATAATAATTGATTGATAAACCAATTTAAAACTCTAACAATTATGTTTTAAGCTTAAAAATAGTGATGGTGTACTTTCTGAATTTTCATTAATGGAATTACACGTATAAATTGCAAGATTGTGTTCATGACATGTTCACCACCATTCATTCTTAAAAAAATATATTAAAAAAAATAAAAATACCCACCAACCCCCTATACCTAATTTCAAAAGGCAAGCTCAAGCTACTCAAGGTAAAGTGTAAATATATATAAATATATAGTTATAAAGTTTTTACGCGTCCGCTTTTAATGATTGTATTCTTTATCATCAAATCAAAACACATTAATCAGTTTTTGGTGTAGGTGAGAATTGAACCTCAAATATTTTATTTAATTATTAAAAAAATTTACTAATTGAACTGATTAAAACCTACTAAAATATACTAATATAGTGGCTGAGTCAAGGTGGGTCAATTAACCAGCAACTTATATATAAATTTGAATCATTTGGACCAAAATCATATGGTATTTCTGGAAATGCACCGAACGCAGGGATGGAACTGTCTGTCGGAAAAAGCCCATTATATTTCCTACAATCACTCCTTAAGTTAGCAATTAGTATGTCCACCAAACAAAGGCCACGTGTATCATTGCAGGAGATGTTTACACGTGGCTGTAAGCACTGTTTGCCACCTTACATTTGATGCAGAAATGTAAAACTCGAAAAGCCAATTATTGATAATCAATACAACATGATCATAAGGAGCGCGTGTAAAGAATACACTGGTACTCTTTTTTTTGGGTAAACCAACACTGAAATAGATTAAGTATTAATAAGTCTATTACAAAAAAGCTCGGCTTTGTCAAAAGTTAGCAAATCCTCCACCACAGGCGGTGGGTTAACAAAATTAACAAAATTCGACGAAAGGATTGTTCCAAACTTAGCCAATGCATCAGCACATTGGTTTGTCTCTTTAAAAATGTACTGGACAATTGTACTATGGAACCTCTTCAATAGGGTCCTGCAATCACTAAGCAAAGGCTCTAGCATGAGATTATTTATCGAGTAATTATTGAGGAGTAAAACAATAAGCTCAGCATCAAGCTCTACACAAAGGTCAGCAATTCTAAGTTCAGAAGCTAGTGTGAGACCATCCTTTAAAGCCCATAACTCTACCATGACTCTAGAAGTTATTCCCAGTGATCTAGCAAATCCCATAATCCAATCACCATTCTCATTACGAATCAATCCTCCACCACCTGCTATCCCAGGATTACCAACAACAAAATACACTAGTACTCAAGTATATACTTGTAGTCTATACAATATTAGACTTAGTGATATTAAAGATATTATAAATTTTATTACATAAACTTAGCATTTTTTTAATTAATAAACTTTATAATTTTATTTTTTATTAATCACAAAAAATAATTTAAAATTTCATATATTATGTTATTTGAAATCTACCAACATTGATTTGTTATTAATCACAAAAAAGTAATTTTAAATATTATTTATCATGTTATATTGTCACTTTAGCTTGTAAACCTCATACATAGTAAAATTTGTGATAGGTCTAGCATTTTTCAAAACTTATGTACAATTTTTTAGGTGTCATATCAATTTGTAAATTTTATGGAGTAAATTTGTAATAGTTTTAGTGTTGTAGATTAAGTTTCTCAATTAAAATTAAGCATGTGGTTGGACTATACGATGAACTACATGGTTAAATTCAATTGTCGTTGAAAAAGACAATTATTTTTCTACATTGATCAGTACAACCATGTGATTGAAATCAATTGGAGATATAAGTTTTTCCTATATGGAAATGTGCAAGCTCCCATCTAGTCTACTTATGATAATAACATTTTAAAAAATAATATAGAAACTACTTTAAGGTGCCAACCAATTTTTTTTTTTAAAAGCCTCATGCTTTGTTGTTTCAGCCATAATGTTTTTTAGAAATTGAGTCACTTTTCAAAAAATATTTTCTATAAAATTATTAATTTTCTTATGTTTGGTAGAAACTTTAAATGAATTGAAAAAAAAATCTCACAATTTCTCTTATTTAGATTGCTGTGAGATAGAGTTGTTTTCCAAAATAATTTAGTAAAAAAAAATCTCTAAAAATAAGTCATAATTTTTTTTGTTGACCAAAAATAGTTTTCTTTTAACTTATTTTTATTAATAAGTTGTAATTAAACCCTGATAGCATGCTCTAATATGATTGTCATTTATCAAATATTTTGTTAAAGTTGGCAATGACATATTAGGCAAAGGAATTACTTGTTATGCTTTATACAAAGCTCATGGGGAATTTTTTTTTTCTTTCTTTCTATAGAACTTAAAATAACATTGTTGTTTCTTTATAACTCTGATATAGTTTTTCAATTGAAATGGTATATCAAAATATTGAAGACCATAATCCAAAACACACATTTATATATATATTTTTAATCAATTCAACAATTACAAGGAGGAAAGAGATTTGAACCTTAGACGTCTCCGTTGAAAATACCATGATATGTCAATTAAGTTTCAAGACTTTTAGACACACTTTAATAGTATTACTATGAATGCTTTTTTCTTACCAATCTTCAAAGTTCATAAATGCAAAGCTAAATATATGTTAATAAGAAAATTTAATTTTAGAATTTCAACCAATCAATGAATGCACACATGGAATGAGAGTGACGAACTAATTTGCACAATACATAAAAACATATGCATGTTACTCCTTTAAAAACAAAAAAACAAAAGCAAAAAAAGTGTGGAGTGAGGTGGTGAAATAGCGCGTGTGAATTGTTTTTAAGTCATTAGGAGATAAGAACTCGTGTTTTCCAGCCCTGATTGGGGGAAAAAAACTACTGTAGCTGATTCCGTGAAACAAGGATCTATCGGATGAGTTACCATTGGTCGGTAAAGAGTCGGTTAAAAATGGTGGTGAGAAACACAACCACGTGGAGTAGAGGTGAGCCCACACTTTTATTTTACTATTTTATAATCAGACAGAATTGGGGATTCCTATTCCCGTACTCCTGCATGGAGACATCCGCTGCCAATTTAATCAATTTCATTCTGCTTTTCTAAACTGTCCAAACTACCCCTCCACACACTTTTCTAATTACTATGTGCTTCTTTTTTTTTTTGGGAGAGGCATGACAAGCATTGACCAACCTCATAGAACAAGCATATATTCCGTGTAAAAACTTATCATTAAGATTTAAGCATTAAGCTTTTGGGCACAATATAGGTAAATTAGTGGCTTGCTCATTGGTTGATTGGTACAAATTTCCTATATTTTTGTTGAAGGAATAATAATCTTTCGTTTATAAAAAAAAAAAAAAAAATCGTTTCATTACAAATGTTTCATTTTATACTTAACTTATTGCAATATACCATATATGGGGGTAGGGATTCAGATTTTCTAGATTTCCTAGGGTACTCTACCAGTAGATTTTCTTAAATCTTAACCACTCACAATTGATTTAATGGTCAAGATTTTGCCATGTCAGCATTCCACTAACAATATTCTTAAATAATAAAATAATGTTGCAAATAAAACAATTAAGATTATTGTTAGTGGAATGCTGACATGACAGAATCTTGACCATTAAATCATTAAAGAGTGGTTAGGATTTAAGGAAATCTACTTGGTAGAGTACCTTAGGAAATCTAGAGGATCTGAATCCGTGGGGGTAGACCCAAATCCGGCCCAATGACTAAATCCTGAGAGGTCAATTTGAGGAGTGGACTTGGCCCAGAGTTCGTTGAGAGACAAAAAAGTCTTCTGGTGAATAAAAGCCATCTAGGCCCATAACCAAGGTAACTCGTAATACCAACCTTTCCCGAGATCATTACCAAGCTAATCCCTTAAACCATTTTCCCGAGATCACAAAGATTAATGCTCATGGAGCAACTTCCTCCTTCAGCTGGGACCACCCATCACCCACACTTCCTTCAAGGAACACGACAAAGGAAACACAAAGTCCAATATAACAACCACCTTTGTATTAATGAAATCCCACATCTAATGTCAGCCATATTAAATGCTGAATGACTGGCCTAAACAGTGAAAATACTCTCAAAAGTCTTCCTTCATGATCAAGAAATGACAGGGCAAGAAAGTGATGAGACAAATATCCCTCAAATCCAACTAAGAGCAGAACAGCTGGAGGATGTGGGGAAGTGGCTATAAAAGGAGGGGGAGGACACCGAAAAAATGGGATCTAGGAAAAAAAAAAGGGAACTTTTCTTTTATATCTTCACCCTAGAATCCCCTTTTTGTACGACTGGAACAACGTTTCTTCATATATAAACACATGATTCAACTTTTTTGTCTTTGATTAACTGCTTGATCTTCCCATTGTGGATTCTTCTTCTCCACTTTTTAGAAATTAGTTGCGTTGATCAAGAATTCTTGTTTAGGACTTCTATATAGTGTTTTTGACCCCCACACCATATATTTTTTTTTTTCATTAAAAATTAATTTTTGTTAAAAAAATAAACATGTGACATACTATAATTAATGGTTAATGAAATATATAGTCGAATACACTTCAAAGTCGACTATAAGATTTTTATTCTTATATATTAATTAGCGAGGTATGCTTATCAAAAAAAAAAAAAAAAATTAGTGAGGAATGACTCGTATGAGTATGTGAGAAATGATGACCTCCATTGCCATTAGCTACCGAGAATCAAATTTCTTATATAAAGGCATATAATACTACTTTTAGCAAAAAACATTATTTCTATTTTTTTTTTTTTTTTTTGGGGGTACACAACAAGTACACGATGCCTTTTGCTGAATGCTTTAAGTCAAGCATTTTTCTTACTTTAGGTCTCTATAAATCAAGTACAATATACTACATATAAAATACATTTTTGAACCGAACACATGTCCTTCTTTTGGCATATGAATTATGAAGTACTATGATGACTAATTGTTTTATTAGTTCTTTAATTTATTCTAGTATAAGCCTTATGGGATTCTTAAATCTTAACAAAGTCTGTCTTACATTGTCAAATGCTTTTTGTTTTTGGTTGTAAGATTCCCTTATATTCATTATACTAACCAACATTAGTTGAATTTATTTGAGTTAACAAATTCTTTTTTGTTGTAATACAAAAGACTTTTACTTTAGTTAAATGTGTAACTCTATACCCGACCAAATGAAACATTTGTAGATTTTTCCACCTCACTCTACAGCTTCTTAATAAGATCCAAACGTTATAGGATAATATTGGCAAAGCAATTATGATAAATTTTCTTTCAAATAAGTTTAAAATAATATTTTTTAATGGTTAAATTTATTATGTGGAGATTTATAAAGCAACTTATATGATAAGTTACATGATTTATTAAATAGATTATGCGACTAAAATTAGACAAATAATCATTTAAATCCTAATATATTGAAGGAATCTCCACATAATAATCTGAAAGATTTTTCTCTGAAGTAATCTATTATGCTAAATCACATAACTCATTAAATTATTTGAATAAATCACATAATTCATTAAATAGGTTACGTAACAAAAAATAGCCTAATAATTAGCAGATATCACCGCGAAATAACTTGAAAGAAGTTTTCTTCCGAAATAACTATGTCAAAGCAATTATAAACCACAAAACCTCACAAATTCATAGCATATGAGAGATAGGATCGATCCCATAAAAAAGAGATTTCTCCCATAAACCAGGGGTTAAAAAAAAAAAAAAAAAAAAAAAGGGCAAAAAAACACAAAATCAATGAAAAGGACAAAATGGTCAATCAGATTCATTTATGACAGATCTGTTTACCGACAAATGAGGAGGTCGGCAACTGTCGGCCGGTGAATCGGGGAGACAAAAGCGGCGAAAATTCCAATTCCCTCTTCCCAATCTTATTTTTCTATTTAAAAAAAAAAAAAAAAACTAAAATAAACAATTAAAAATTAAAATAGTCCCACTCTCACAGTTATTTTATTTCCGCGTATAATATTTATATTAGCAGTATAAATATACAAACGCCTAAATTTTTTTTAAAATTCCATTTCCATTATTCTTAGTCTTAAGCCCCCGCAGAATATCCAAAACCCAAAAGCCTAATCTCTCTCTCTCTCTCTCTCTCTCTATCTATCTTTCTCTCTTCGATTCGAGCTCTCGAAGACCTAAAAACTGTAATGAGATGGAAATTCACAGATCATCGAAACCCTAAATTCCTGTGGTTTTCTTGCAAATGCTCTTGTATGAAGCCTCCTTGGCTGATTCCAATTTTCCTGGTACAGATTTCGCTCTCCATGAAAATTTTTTAACACTATTTTGAGCTTTTGATTTTGTTTTTATGAAATTAAAAAAAAATGTTTTATTTTATTTTTATTTTTTATTTTTAAAGTTAGGTAGGCCTGGCTTTTTTTGGTCTAAGTGGTTCCTATAATTTTGGATATCTCTATTTTTTTAAAATTTAATTAAAATTTATTTTTTTTTATTTGGAATTTTATTAGCTGATGTTGATTTACGAGTCTCGCTTCGTCAAAGCTTAAGGATCTTTGTTGAGGTCATTTTCGATTTTTATTTTTTATTTTTAAAAAATTTAATTTTGGAGTTTTGAATTTCAGATGTTTGATGAAATGTCCAAATCAATTATGCGTTTATAATTCTTGTGTGAACCTTAGTTTCTGTTTGGGTTTTTGAGTTTCGAAATGTAATTGTTTGAATGAAATGTCAAAATCAATTGTAATATAGAGAGTTTGCGTTTTATAGAATGTTGTAATCAAATTTTAGTTTTCTGTTCTAAGTTATATATCTATTTAAATGAATTTCCGTGTTCTAAGTCTCATATTTCTTCTTTTTTATTATCCAAAGCTCTGTTTGGTTGCTGAGAAAATTTTGGACAAACAAAAGTTATTGTCTTTTTAATATTTTTTACCTAATAGAGTAATTGGCTTTGTTGGGTCTTGCTTTTTCACTTCAAGTAATGGATTAAAAAGGAAAGGTGTAATAGGTAATGTTAGTACTCTTCATTTTTTTTTTCATCAGTTTTCAGAGCAAACAAACACTAACAGTGAAATTGTAACTTTTATTTTATTTTATTTTTCTTTTTGGGTTTGCCATGTTGTCGATTCCATCTTATTTTATTAACATGTATGGGTGTGGGTTTATTAGCAAATAAAGTAGTTAACGCAACCAAAGGATCTTTAGCTGTAGCAGTTTCGACTTGTCACTGCTTTTTTTTTCTTGAGCTAATCAGAGAGGCTCCTATTACCTTTACTGACTTTTTGTGATTTTGTTTTTAAATGCAGATGAATAAAGCTTTTCTCTAGTCTTTCGCGGTGAATTTAATAATGGACATTATAGAGGTTGAAGAAAATTTATTTGCAGCAAGTGATGCCAAGGTATCGATGCAATGTCTGGATTGAAATCAGACTACTGTTAGTTTGGATTTGACATTTTCTTAAAAAGAAATTATTTGGTAATCTGTAATCTATTTTTAAATTTTAATTTAGGATAGCTGCAATCCCATCTACATGGGACTGGCCAACTTTTTTTTCAGTAGTTCTAAATATGTCTGGTCTTTTCCCTAAAGAAAATAAAAAATCTATATATTTCTGGGGCATATACATATGCATGTACCTATGCATTTGCCTTTTCATTTTGTCACATGGGGCTTTTTTCTAAAGGAATATTCATAATTTATGCTTTGAATGCTTCTTTTATTTTATTTTAGAAAAAGGCTAGTTGACAATTGGTGTTTCTGATGATTGATTTTTGGAGTTGGGTTTCATATGAAGGCATGTATAGGGCATGTGACAGTTTCTTTTCTTTAGGTGGCAGGGGGCATGTGAGAGTTTCTTTTCTTTAGGTGGCGGTAATCATATATAAGAATTTTGCTTTGGGTTTCCCTGGTAGATAATGAATTCTACTTTCACAAACAAATTCACTAGCAAGTTGAAGCTGTATTGGTTATATGAGTTTGGCAAGAATTTGGTCATCTAGTTTCCGAGTAAAAGTTATTTGTTTTTCCAAAAGACTTTCCTTATTTTAGATAGTGGTCAATAGAATTTTTTTATTTGGCATAAACTCTTTGAAGTTTGTACTTAAAATGAGGTTCCATAAATTTGGGTACTTAGCTCTTAACATTTTTCCTTATGCAGTTACATGGAGAAATGTGCAAGACACTCTCTGCAATTTATTGCAAAGTATTATCAATTTTCCCATCCTTGGAAGCGGCACGGCCTAGGAGCAAATCTGGAATTCAGGCATTATGTTCATTACATGTAGCGCTTGAGAAGGCCAAGAATGTTCTTCAACACTGCTCAGAATGCAGTAAACTTTACTTGGTATGCTTGTTTTGTTGCATTAATATTTTAATAGTGAGAATACGAGTCACAAAATCATAGAGTGAGCTAATTTTCATTTTAATACTAAATTAATTAGGTAGAGGAATAAGTTGTCCATTATCTTTCTCTCTCTCTCTGGTTTTGGGGGAAGGGAAGGTCTCTGTTTAAGAATATTTTACCATTGGTTTTTTTTTTCTTATCATGCAGGCTATAACTGGGGATTCTGTTCTTTTAAAGTTTGAGAAGGCAAGATGTGCACTTGAAGATAGTCTCAAGCGTGTTGACGATATTGTTCCGCAATCAATTGGTTGTCAGGTGATTATATTTAAGTTCTATCATCTTTTTATTTGCTATTTATGTATGAAGTGTAAGATTTCAAGGTCTTATACTTTCATGATGACCCTCTTCTACTCATTGAATGACCTGTAACTTATATACAATCTTGTCATTCCTTATGTGTGTCACATCAGATCAGTGAATCTATTTGCAAAATTTTAAGTGTCTTAGGAAGCTTTGTCCATGTGTATATGTGATAACTGATGAGATGTGTGGAGGGAATTTCAATTCTTTTTGAGAAATGAAACTTCAACCAGGACTCTTCTGCAGTGATGGAAATCCCAAATTGATTACCTTAGACATTGGTGAATATATTATATCCTGGTCAAGAAGGCAAAGCCATTATAGGAGTGCTCTTATGGTTGTGCTAGAAGCTTATTCCTTTATTCAGCATGGCTTTGGCAGTCTTGCTAGAGGCTTTTCCCTCTATTCTTGTTGATGCTGAGATGCATCTTTATACATGCCCTATTTCATGACATTGGATGCCACAGGCACCTGTACAATCTATAAGTTCCAATAGTATGTATGGGTCAAAGTTGATGAGGTGATGTGAGTAAACAAATTTGAAGACAAGTAACATGAAATTTTTATAGACACGTATACTTGACTTGAAGTGAGTTTAAGCCTAGCAATTTGGTTTTGAAACCAATATTAAGGCTTCATATTCATAATGATGTGTTGCATGTCCATGGGGAGGGATCCACTCTAAAATTAATTTAAAGAGAGCTTGTAAGTGTTAATTTTTTAGGATTTCTTTTAATCTTTCTCCCTTTTGGCTTGTATGGGCTAATACTGTTCCTTCCAAAGAAATAAGAGAAGAAAAGAATGTACTTTTAAATATTTGATCTGGCCTTCCATCACATGGCTTTGGATAATCCTTGTCTTAGTAACCAAATTGGTACTTGAAACAGATAGTGATTTGTGTGGAGGATTTAAGAAATGGGATTGGGATTTGTATTTTCCCTATCAACATAATAATAAGAAAATTTTCCTATTGCCTGGAAGGGACAAAAGAAACATTTCCTGATCAAACTCCCATCCTCCTCAGTCACATATTTACAGATTGTTTCAAATAGTTCAGCATCAGTCACATGCTGGATGGTCCTCTAGATGACTTTGTCGCATCTTTACACTTCCTTAGCAGGTTTTGGCCTGATATTAACAAGACATACCTCTTTACCTGAGGGGATCATATTCTAATAGATTCATTTCAAATTGTATAAGGCTAACCATAAAATTATCTTTCTAAATGGTATTGTCTTGTGGTCTTTTGTTGCTAATACATTTGTCTACATTACTTTTGAAGTATTCTAACTGCTTTTGTAATTGAACCTCCTTTTAGATTGAGCATATTGGGAGGGAACTCGAGGATATTGTGTTCGCACTCGATCCGTTAGAGAAGCAAGTTGGTGATGAAATTATTGCATTGCTCCAGCAGGGCAAAAAATTCAACAACAGTAATGACACTAATGAGCTAGAGTGTTTTCACAAGGCTGCTACAAAACTTGGCATAACCTCTTCTAGAGCAGCTCTTACAGAGAGAAGAGCTCTCAAGAAACTCATAGAAAGAGCTCGTGCAGAGGAAGATAAGAGGAAGGAATCAATTGTGGCTTATCTTTTACATCTCATGAGAAAGTACTCCAAATTATTTAGAAGTGAGATATCTGATGATAATGATTCACAGGGTTCCACACCTTGTTCTCCTACTGTTCAGGGTTCTGTTGAGGATGGTGGACCTGGTGGCAATTGTCATGCCTTTGAACGGCATCTGTCAAAACTTAGCTCTTTTAATTTCAAGCCAAATAATAAAAGATCAGGGCAGATGATTCATCCGCCTGAAGAATTAAGGTGTCCAATATCGTTGCAACTTATGTATGATCCAGTCATCATTGCGTCCGGGCAAACATATGAAAGGATATGCATTGAGAAATGGTTCAGTGATGGGCATAGCCCCTGCCCAAAGACTCAACAGAAACTCTCTCATCTCTCGTTGACTCCTAATTACTGTGTAAAGGGCCTAATTGCTTCTTGGTGTGAACAGAATGGAGTCTCTGTTCCTGATGGCCCCCCAGACTCTCTTGACCTCAACTATTGGAGGCTGGCATTGTCTGAGTCTGAGTCTGCAAATTCAAGATCTATGGACAGTGTTGGTTCTTGCAAATTGAAGGGAGTTAAGGTTGTTCCTTTAGAAGAGAGCGTTATCATGGAAGAGGCTGGTATCACAGAGGAAGCTGAAGAAAATGAAACAGAAGATTTGTCTTGTAAGCCAGAAGTGTCTGAGCTTGGTGTTTTGGACAGTTATCAGAATTTTCTGTCTGTCTTGAATGAAGGAGGAGATTTGAGGAGAAAGTGCAAAGTTGTGGAACAAATAAGGTTGTTGCTGAAGGATGACGAGGAGGGCAGGATTTTTATGGGGGCCAATGGCTTCGTGGAAGCTCTTTTGCGATTTCTAGACTCAGCTGTGCAGGAAGGGAATGTAATGGCTCAGGAAACTGGAGCCATGGCTCTCTTCAACCTAGCTGTCAACAATAGCAAGTATGTACTATGTTCAATGTTTCCTGAGTATAATAACAAACATGACCATTTGTCTTATCTATTTATTTATTTATTGGCGTTTTACAAATTATACCTCTTGGACTGTGATGTCGGTGTTAATTTGGCCCTTGAACTTTGAAAATTAACCCCTTGGACATTACCACCTTCATGAAAAATTAAACTCTGCTAGTATTTTTAGCTAAAAACTAACGGATTTAGTTCTGTGATGTACACATGGTTTCTACCATATCATCAATTTATATTTTTTTGATAAGTCATATCATCAATATATTTGAAAAGGCATTATGATAATGTGCATGTCACATGATTAAATCCATGAAGCTTTAATGGAAGATAGTAACAAATGGTTTGATTTTTTACAAACCTAATGTAGGAGTTAATTGTTTAAATCAAATTTCCAAGGACTAAATTGAAACTCATGTCAAATGGTCAAAGTCCAAGTGTAATAATATTTGAAAAAACCCCTATTTAATTAATTTATTTTTGTACTGTTAATTTTACACACATTGCCAGTGGCTTGTGAACCCATGACTAACCCTCCACCCTATTTCTATAGGGGAAGGTGGTACCATTGGTCATATGTTTTGTTGAAGTATTAAAGGAGTTATGATAGCATTAAAACATTAAAGATGGTCCTTGCCATCCAAGAAGAACTAGAACATAATTCTAGCAATGATCTGGTTGTGATGACATAATAATTAGCGTAATAGTCATCAGTTCATTGTTGTCATTGTTATTATTTGTCTTCCTTTATTATTATCATCATCATCATCATCATCATCATTGCTGTTGTTATAGTTTTGGTAGTAATATTATAAAAAATTCATAATTATCACAATGATCTGGTTGTAATGACACATTGAGTGCATGAAGACCTTTCCTCAGCTATTTATATTTATATTTTTTATTATGATGATTACCATTTATCTTTGTATCTTTTCTTCCTCTTTCTTATGTAAAGGTAAAAGTAGTCAGCCTTAATATGCTCTTGAGAAATGCTTATATAATCAGTGTATTATATGAATGTATTGTCCCTCCAATTGGCTTCCTGAACTCTTCAACTGCATCCCGGTTGTAAAGGCCTCATTATATTTTCCTTATTGTTTTAATGGCAACTCTTCGTTTGAAAAAAAAAAAATTGACACTGAAAAATTTAAGTAATTTCTTTTCCACTATCCTTTGAAGTGTAGTCTCATCTCTCTTACTCTAACACACACACACACACACACACACACACACACACACGGCATCAAGAAGATGAATGTGTCCACTTTCTCTTTGAATGTCATTTATTTGTTTGTTTTTTCCCTCGCTCTCTTTCGCACACACATATGAAGCATCAATTGTAATCGTGGTATCAAGAAGATTGATGTAAACCATCTTATCCACCTTGAATGGATGATTCAAATGTGCATTATTTGCTGACAGCTGTTTTTTGGAGAACAGTTTTCTATTTTTGAATTTATATACTAATCCTTACATGTCCTTCAAAGAACATAGTTAAATTACTTTTTCTCTATCATTATTTTTCTTAACAATAATTTTAAGCTGCCCAAAGATACGAGGGATAAGTTACTTTGGATCTCTTTATTGAAAAATTGAAACTCCTATGTGTATGTGGTCCCAGTAACTTGTATATCATGTTAAAATTTGTCTGTAAGTGTTTTTTTTAATTACAAATTGGTAAACAATGAAGATCTTTCGAAAATTTGGATATTGATTGTTTCCTTTTTTGCCCACCCAGAAATAAGGAAATGATGTTAGCAGCAGGAGTAATTCCATTGTTGGAGAAGATGATCTCCAATCCCAATTCCCATGGGTTTGCCACAGCACTCTATCTGAATTTATCCTTACTAGAAGAAGGCAAGCATATCGTTGGCTCAGGTCAAGCAATCTCTTTTTTAACCCAGGTCCTTCGAGCTAATCCTGAACCCCAGTGCAAGCTTGATGCCCTTCATGCCCTCTATAATCTCTCTACCCTTCCTTCTAATGTTCCGAGCCTACTTTCAGCTGGCATCGTCAGCGGTCTCCAATCGCTTCTTGCTGCCTCTGGTGATCAAACGTGGACAGAAAAAGTCATAGCTGTCCTTATAAATTTGGCTTCAAGTCAGTCAGGTAAGAATGAAATGGTATCAACACCTGGTCTTATTAGCGGACTGGCATCAATATTGGACATTGGTGAACCTGTTGAGCAGGAGCAGGCTGCCTCATGTCTCTTGATTTTGTGTAATGGAAATGAGAAATGCAGTCAAATGGTTCTACAAGAAGGGGTAATACCTGCATTGGTGTCAATCTCGGTAAATGGGACCTCGAGGGGGAAAGATAAATCTCAGAAACTCTTGATGCTGTTTCGGGAACAGCGACAACGAGACCAACCACCTGCTGAAATGCAGCCAGCTGAAAGTAGTAAGAATGCCATGGCTGGTCCAGACTCAAAGCCACTATGTAAATCGATGTCTAGAAGGAAGATGGGGAAAGCTTTTAGCTTCTTCTGGAAAAGCAAGAACTACTCAGTTTATCAGTGTTAGGCCATCAGTGTTGTAAATTTCTGTTTTATCATCTTTTTCATTTCTTCTGTCCTGTTCCCATGGGCATCACGTATTTTTTTGTTTCAGAGAGGAGATGTACAGGCCCCTGTAATTTATGGATTTTTTGGGTTTTTTCTTTTTCTTTTTCTTTTTCTTTTTATTATTTTTTTTTTCCACTTTTGGGTAGGAATACATGTATTTGTATGTCAATCTGTAAGCCTTAGATCCTTGATTGGAAAGAAACTAGCTGTGTTCGGATATGAAATTTCATGTGAAAGCTAAAATGTAAGACCATCAGTGCCAATCAATTGTACAGCAAGGGTTTAAATGCTTTACCAATTGCCTGTAGCTTGTGCTATTTTCTAGTGTTTGCTTTTATTTCAACAGAGTTATTAGTTACAACTTGATAGTTTAGCCAAGAGTCTTGTAGTTCAATTGTTACAATCTGAAGGATTGTTGTTTTAATTATTATATATTTATTCAGGTTGTGAGAATCATGTTCCATAGTCGATGGTCCTCAAAATGGTTATCTAACCAACAATGTTATACACACTAGAGTTGTTGCTTAATTTAAATAAATAAATAAAAATATATCAAAAGATACATTTCTATTCAATGAAAACTCGAGATTACATTGTAGCTTTGAGCTTTGAGAAAGAAATTAAAATCGAAAAATACATAGCTTTTGGTCCTAGTTACATTTTAAAGAAAATTACAGCTTCTTGTATCTTAACTATAATCCAAAAAAATATGGAAAGGAAAGGTGTTAAACATTCATCCCACTCAACTTAGAACTTGGTCTTTTCGGATCTAATGGTTTATTTATTTATTATATAGAGATCTAATGGTCATATAATGTTATGTTCAAATCTATATTTAATCCATTCATGTCATCATTCGTGAACTTATTAGCAACAAAGGAAATTTACAAAATCATGAAACAAATACTAAAACTTAAGGCAAAATTAAATGGAACTAAACAAAAGAACTAAATTGAAACAAAATAAAGTCAAAAGATGGAAATGAAAAGAATAAAACTTAAAGGACTAAATGAAGAACATGTCAAAGTTAGGGGGCTTAATTTGCAATTTAGCAAAAAACAAATGCCAAAACGTAGGACAAAACAACAAACATGGTTGTCTTAGTACTCTAATGGTCTAATTACAAATTTAAAAGTAGTCAACATCATGTCTAACTCACCCCCCCCCCTTTCCCACCAACAAAAAAAAGGATTTTTTATTTTTTTTATTTTTTATAGGAAATTTATTCCCTATCATATATAAATGTTAAAATCGAAGAACACCCTGAACCCTAAACTATATTCTTAAACCCCTAAAGCTTATCCCCTGATACCCTAATCTTAAAATCCCAAATCCTAATGCTATAATCATAAAACTCCAAACCTTACCTTAAAATCCCAAATCCTAATGCTAACAATGAAATAAAGCAAAAACACTTCTATTACCTATACATGTAAGGGTGACTACGTCGGCATCAATAGTTTTCAAAATCTCGTTGTTATTACTTTTATGTTTGCTTTGAAAGTTGATTTCTTTACACCTAATATTATTTAAATAACACCTATTTATTTCTTTTTCAAATGTCACAAACAAATTATTGGGCATGCCTAAATATTTTCTGACCATTACTATGCTAGCCCACAACCTTTCTCCTCTCTATCACAAAACTGGGCTACAAATGCAAAATACTATGGGACCTAATATTTTCTCGTAAAAGCCCGAATTATTTAGTGAGTGAGATAAAATCTAATCATTTCTAAGGCCCAATAATTTTATACTTAGCAAATATTTGAAAAAACCCATGATGCTAATTCATGGCAATACTATCTTTTCCAATGGGATTCAACCCCATGATTAAAGCTCATGATTCAAACCCGTGGCAAAGTATTCGTCAAAAAAGTCCAATTACCACTGGCAATATCCAAAACCCATTTTTCATTGGCATTATTTTATCAAAGAGCCCAAGATTATTAAACGCTTGGCAAAGAAAAAAAATATCATGATGTAATCGTTGCTTATTGCTATGGCAATCGTCTTATAAAAACTCATTGGGAGTTATCTTGAAGATTATGATCTCATGTTATAAACCCATGAAGTGCATGATCATCATTTGTGTCACAACATCAACACTCATGGTAAATAATCAAACCCACAAGCTCAACATTTAAATTATGATGCGGTTATTAGAAACCACGAGCATTATTTACAATGCGGAATTCACGGTAAATGATTTACAAAGGCATTTTGAAGCTTGTCCTATTGTTTCAAATATTACAACTAATTGCCCAAAGGCCTATTGCGTGTATTTATGAAAAAAACCCAAAATATTTACTAATAAAAATCCATGAGGAATGAAAACCCATGGCAAACATGTGTTGCTAATGTCCCTTTTTGTAAGATGCACACAACCCGGCCCAAAGGAACCAGCCCATGTAAGCAATCCTAATCCAAAAGACCCCAGCAAGAGGCAGAGGATTGAGAGTGGACAACCAGCCCTTGTTCATCCCTAATCAAAAAACAACTAGAGACCCCTACAAGAGAACCAAGCCTTTGAGGATGAACTAGGGGCTGTCCCATCAGTTTTCTGTCACCCTCTACCTGACGTGAACAGTGGCCGAGGGCTGTTATATCAACTGGAGTCTAAAGGATGATGGAACCCCATCATCTTCCTCAAGATTGTACCTCCAACAGAAGGGGAGCTGAAACCAAATTATCCAAACCTCAACAAATTGATGCTATAAATGTTAAAAACGTTCAAGATGTGATTCATGTGCCAAGCCCATGAATCCCAGAGGGGAAAAATTGGGAACATGTGGTTTGGAGGGCATAAAGGGATCTCCAGCGGAACCCCCTGAAGTGGATTTAGAGTTTGACACCTGGCTTGGGGTGTTGAATCCTACTTCTTGGGGTCCAAATCTCAGTTGCAGCATTAGGATTCGTTCTTGATACACGCCTTAATCCCATTAATTAAGCTCAGCCCCAGAAATCCTGGTATTTAATGCAAAACACTCCAAAGTCCCATCATTACCCAAAGAAGCAAGGCAGTCCCTAAAGTAAATCTCCTACTTCTGACCAAAATCCCAAGAAGATTAACCTTGATTCACTACCTCTGATCAGTCCTACGATTTTTGGATTCTTGTTAATGAATGCTTCTCTAAAGCTCCATTATAAAAACATAAGCACTTTTGCCCACAAAGGGACAGCTACCCCCCTCTAAGACTTTGGATTCGTTTGCCATTTTTTGCTGGTGGTTTAGCTCTCCTTAAGCTCACCACTCATTATCTTTAGCTCACACTCATCTAATCCCAAATATTCTTTTCTTCCCTTTACACAATCATAGCTCATAAATGTCTTCCAACTAATCACAAACAGCCCATTACTCACAAAAGGCTTTAATCTCAGTATTAATCCTATCCCACTCACTCAAAACAGCCCACATTCACCTCGTTCATGCCTTATAAACACACACTCACCAAAATCTTAGTTTAATACTTGCTGCACTGAGCTGGGATCTCTCTCTCCCTTCACACCATGCTAATTAATCCTTTTCTTTTTCCTATGGAACCTTTAATTTTTACTTTTTATTTTACTGTCGAAGGATATGATGTATTTATAACGATCGAACTCTTCCCTCACATTGATGTAATGATGGCCAAAAGTACAATAAATTCCTCTTGACTGAGACATACAAGGACCCTCAGGAGTTAACACTTTCCTAAAATTATCTAATTATTGATTGCTAGACTGTGTAATTTCACCCTTACCGCTGGACAATTTATCTTTCTGAACTTAAGCATAACTTCACCCTTACCGCTGGAGAATTTATTTCCCTTGAACTATCAGAACAGGACCACTAATGTACTAACTAAGTATTGTGAAGTATTTTCATTGGGCTTTTGTTGCTGTTTTGTTAAGTTCAGCCTTTGTTTTTCT
The DNA here is from genome assembly GCA_019022515.1 of Quercus aquifolioides. Classification (NCBI taxonomy): domain Eukaryota; kingdom Viridiplantae; phylum Streptophyta; class Magnoliopsida; order Fagales; family Fagaceae; genus Quercus; species Quercus aquifolioides. Next base: position 55,852,595 of record CM032330.1, read on the forward strand.
TACTTGGATAGGCTTGTCATCACACCAAAAGCCTTTGGGTGCCATCTCAAGATCTCATAGTCAAGTTTCGGCTTGGTTTCCCAACATTTTATTTAGAGGCATCAATTTCTCCCTCAACAAAAGTTAGTGTTTTTTTGTTCTTATCGAAATCTTGGGCAAAAATGGGCTTTTGCCCATTTCGCCCAAAAAATGTAGCAAAATACCAATGTTCTGAAACTATCTAGCAAAATACCCCTGTTTTGAAACTCAATTTTCTAAAAATCAAATTTTACATTGAAATTCGATTTTTAGAAAATCGAGTTATAGGCAATCAAACTTTAAATTTTTTTATTTTTTTTAATTTTTTTTTATGGAACTCGAGTTCCATGTGAATTTTTCCAAATAACTTGATTTTCATCAAATCGAGTTTTACATTGAAACTCGATTTTCTAAAAATTGAATTTCAAAACAGGTGCATTTTGCTAGATAGTTTCAAAACATATGCATTTTGCTACATTTTTTGGGCGAAAGGGGCAAATGCCCATTTTGGCCCGAAATCTTGTATATTGATTTGAACTTAACACGGATATAGCATAAGTGTGCAAGTTTGGATTACTCTCCATTAATAAAACCTTAACTTTAGTGTGCGTTTGGAAATAGTTTAAGAGGTTAGGAAAACTTAAATATAAAAGCTTGCTAATCTTAAAACCCTAAACCCAACGCCATAATTTTAATAAATGTCAGTCCCTTTTCTCGTTTGCTGGGTTGGATCACCCTAAGCCCTAAACTATAATTCTAAAAGTCTAAACCTTAACCCCAATACCATAATCTTAAACCACTAAACCCTAATAACGTAATCTTAATACCCTAAACCTAAACCCTAGGCCACACACATCCCAAACTTTAATATTAACCTCCTAAACACTTAAGATTAACTATGTAACAAAAAAAAAAAATTAAGTGGTTGTGGCTTTGTGGGATAGCTAAATTATCTTTTGGAAAAGAGAGAGGTTAGGAAAAATTAAATATAAAAACTTTCTTAAAAATTTTGCATAAAAATAAATCTTGCATAAAAACTTGCTCTTGTATTTTATTTTATAGAGGAAATTAACCGCGTACTAGAATAGAAGTGTTTTTGATTCAAAAGCCATAAAAAATTCAACATACCTGATAATTTCAAACATGCTCTGCTCTCTAGAGTCCAATCAAAGTCACTCATTGAAAAATCCCAAACCTTGACACTTATCTGCCTCTGTTGGTGAGATTCACACGGTAAGAACACAATTTGAGTCCTAAGCCCAAAAGTTAAAAGGATCCAGGCCCAAAGAACCCAATACAATGAATTTGTAGAGAGTGGATTGGAAAATTAGGCTCTAATGAGTTGGATAACGACTATAGGGGATCCAAATGACAATAAAGTAAAAATAGACTGGTTTTATCTAAGAAAAATCGTCCTTGGCATAGTTCGAGGAGATCAGTTCTTGTATATAATCCTTAAAGTTGATTACAAGTACAGTTCTTATTGCTACAATATTTCTCTCTTAATTCTCTGATCCCCTTCTTTCAGGGCCTCCCTTCTATTTTATATTATCTTCCTCCCTTCATCTCTGCCCTCCACGTGTAGATTAAATTGCTAGTATTGATCCTTATCCCATCAGCACCTTCTTGAAATCTTTGGAAGCAGTTGTAAGGCTGAAAACTACTGTTCAGGTATCACTTCTACATTAATGCGGCTAGAGAGTTAGCTGTAGAGTATTCAATGCGGTGGTAGCAGCTTTCTCTTGGATATTATATGGCTTCTTTTTGTCTTGTGCCTTCCTGATACTTATCCTCATCAATGGAATTGTTCGGAACGTTGCTCTTGATGGCAGACTGCACCTTCTGACCTCGGCTTTACTCAGTCAAGGAAGCATTCCTCCTCGGATCACTTTCTTGGACTCTCATGACCATACCTCACTTCTTCATTCATTAACACGAACTCCTCTGACAGTGTTTCCCCATCCTCAGACTACATATATACATACTACTGGACCTACCACCCCTACAATAACCCCTTGAAATTCTCCTCTCTGGCTTCTCGGGAAGAAAAGAGGATTTCAATATTACAACTAGGGGTGTCCACGGGTCGGTCCGGGTCGGGTTTGTGCCCAACCCGGAACCGACCCGCTCAGGTCGGGTGGAACAAAAACAGACCCGCAACCGACCGCCGGAGACGTCGGGTCGAGTCGGCCGGGCTCAGGGGAGCGAACGGTCGGGTCGGTCGAGTCTGGTGATGAGCGACGACGAGCGGAGGAGAAGATCTCTCTTCGTCGATCTGAGTTGAAGGCCGACCGGATCTAACGGATTCTCGCCGGATTTGAGTAGATCGGAGCCTAATCTAACCAAGAATAGCCAGATTGTGGAGATCTAAGTCAGATTTGTGTAGATCTAAGTCAGATCGGAGCCTAATCTCGCCGGATTCTCGCCAGATTTGTGTAGATCTTGAGCGAGGATGGCTGGATCGGAGCTGAGGAACACCGGATCTGAGCGAAGGAAGACCAAGGATGGCCGGATCGAAGCTGAAGAACACCAGAACGTCACCGGATCTCGAAGGATATCGCCGGATTTTGTCAAAAATCGTAATTTTCACCGGAGAGGATGAGTGTTTCGGTTCGGGTCGGGTGTCACGGGTTTTGAAATGTGAAACCGGCAACCGACCCGCGTGGGGTCGGGTTAGAGAATTTGGACCCGCGTCCGACCGTCGGAGACGTCGGATCGGGTGGCGGTGGGTCAAGCTCGGGCGGGTTGGGCGGGTTGGGCGGGTTTCCGGGTGGGTTGGACAGCCCTAATTACAACAATTGCCCCGCGCTTATCATACATCACCTCTGTCTACGCAAGTGCTTTTTTAACTGCTCAACGCACGACATAACAAGATGCTTCCTAGCAATACTTGCATTCACACTAAATTCATATGCATGGTCAAAAAACTAGAAAAATTGATATTACCCTTAAAACAATTCATATGCTTTTGACTCAAGATCACTTAATAATTATACATACAATATTACCCTCTCTAAATAAAATAAAATAAAAAACTAGACAAATCAATATAAATACAAACCGAATGGCATGGAAATACAAAGCCAGTTCTCTAAATTCTAGAAATCAAGAATTTATTTCAGTTTGATTTCTGAGCAAATAGGAGTGCTCTTATGATACTATTTTAATTAAAATCCATTTAAGATCATTTTAACTTAGAAAATAAAATTTGAGTTTTTTTTTTCTTTCCCCTGTTAGATTCCAGAGATCTCTTCCTTATGCATTCAAGGAACCTCTTTATTGATTTAAGAATTTGCGTCTAACTAGAACCAGATTTACTCCTTCCACACGTTCTGGTAGATGCAAATAATTGGGGAGACTTTCTATCCTTGAAATGTCTTAGACTCTTATTCAACATGATGCAGACATATAAAGTAACAAAACGCATCCTTGGCATTACGTTACTGTAGTCATGTTTAGAAGGGAACATGGACATTTCAAACGTCAAAGTCAACAACACACTTTCTCCTACACCTCTAATATCATGTGTGTGTTCAATACAAATTATCTCCATCCACCATTAGTTTCCTCCATATATGCTGATGAGGTTCTCTTCCAGCCTAGTCTCTCACTGAACTAACAACAAAGCTGCAATTCCTTCCATGGAAAAGTTTCATATTTTCCCTCTCTTCCTTCTATATTTCCTTTCTCTTCTACTTTTCTCATCAGCTTACACCCCTCAAAATAAGTACTTCATCAACTGTGGATCAAAGACAAACGTTACTGTCAATGGTAGGAACTTCGTCGGTGACTCGAATTCAAGCTCACTTTCATTCTTTGTTGGACCAAGCTCTACTGTAAGTGACACCAACTCATCAACAAATAACTCTCTTTATCAAACTGCAAGAATATTCACAAATTCATCTTTGTATGAGTTTGATATCATTGACAAGGGCACCTACTATGTACGTATCCATTTCTTTCCTTTCGTGTCTGGTAGGACTAATCTGGCTGATGCTGTATTTGATGTTTCGGCTTCTGATTTTTATCTGCTATCAAATTTTGCTCTTCAAAACATTAGTAATTCACCAGTGATTGAGGAATTCTTACTTACTATCAATGGAAGCAAGTTCAGCATCCACTTCACTCCTCATAAGAACTCCTTTGCTTTCGTTAGCGCCGTAGAAGTCTTTCTTGCCCCACCAAACTTCACTACTTATGGTTTCCCTCATGTTACTCCTATGGGGGAAAACGGTAGTTTCTATGGTATAGCATCTCAGGTTTTTCATACAATTCACAGGGTCAATGTTGGAGGTCCACAGACTAATGACACACTGGAGGAATTGGATACCTGATGATGAGTATCTACTTTCTGCAGGATCTGCAAAAACATGTGCTACTTATAATGGTACGCTTCTCTATGATAATCCTGGAGGAACTAATTATAGTGCCCCGGATCTTGTCTACAAGACTTGCAAAGAATTGAATCCCACTGACAACATGGGATCAAATTCTTCTAACATAAGTTGGCAATTTGGTGTGAGTAAGAGATCCAGGCATATGGTTAGGCTTCACTTTTGTGATATCATTAGCAAAGACCCTTATTTTCTCAAGTTCAATCTCTATATTTATAGCAATTTCAGTCAGAAGATAAATCCTTACGATGAAACTGATAAGGTGGCAGCTCCATTTTACTGTGACTTTGTGGTTGATTCAGATGATTCAGGATATATGAACATAAGTGTCGGGCCTAGGGAAGATTCTATAACTAAAACTGCCTATCTAAATGGGGTGGAGATAATGGAATTTATTAAAGAATCAGACTTTGTCCATATTCCAGGCGATCAAAAGAAACTAATTTTTGTTGTGGTAGGTACAGTTTGTGGTGTGACCTTCGTTTTCATTTTGGTAGTGCTGTTCTTGTTAAAACGCATGAGAGCAAAGCATGTTGATGGGGTGGGTTCAAAGCCAGGGGATCATCTTGGAAAAGGATCGACGAATGCCTCCCTCATTCGTAATTTAAATTTGAAGTTGAAGTTGCCTCTTCTTGAAGTACAAGGTGCTACTCATAACTTTGATTCCAAAAGGTTGGTAGGTGAGGGTGGGTTTGGGAAAGTTTATGAAGGAAGTCTTCAGAATGGCATGAAAGTGGCTGTGAAGCGAAGTGATTCAAAGCATGGCCAGGGCCTTCCAGAATTCACAACAGAAATCTTGGTTTTATCCAGAATTCGCCATCGCCATCTTGTTTCCTTGATTGGATATTGTGATGAAGGGTCTGAGATGATACTGGTGTATGAATTTATGGAAAAGGGAAGTCTGAGAGAACATTTGTATGATTCCAATGAGAACTCTTCTCAGAGATCAGCTAAAAGGCCCACATTGACCTGGAAGCAAAGGCTTGAGATTTGTATTGGTGCAGCAAAAGGCCTTCATTACCTTCACACTTGCTTACATGGGGGAATCATCCACCGTGATGTTAAGTCAACAAACATATTGTTGAATGAACATTATGTTGCAAAAGTTGCAGATTTTGGCCTTTCAAGATCCGGTCCTGATGATCCAGAACATTTCAGTGTTGGCATAAAAGGCAGCTTTGGTTATGTGGATCCTGAATATTTTAGGTCCTTTCAGTTCACAGACAAGTCTGATGTCTACTCCTTTGGAGTAGTACTTCTTGAAGTGCTTTGTGCCAGACCTGCTATTATTGACTCACCGAAGAGGGAGGATGTGAACTTAGCTGAATGGGGGATGTTATGGCAAAAGAAAGGACAACTTGAAAAGATTATTGACCCGCCTTTAGTGGGAGACATTAACCCTAATTCATTGAGAAAATTTGGTGAAACAGCTGTGGGATGTTTGAAGGAAAATGGAACTGAAAGGCCTACTATGCTTGATGTGCTGTGGGACTTGGAATATGCATTGCAGCTTCAAAAAACTGCAGTGCAAGGAGTACAACATGGGGACAGCACAACAAATGCGATTTTGGAATTGCATTTGACTAAAAATTTGGGTTTGCTTCCTGATATCATCCTTGATGAGGGAGGTGTTGAATGTAATGAAGAGCCCTTAAGAGGGGATAATGGTTTGGATATAAGTGGAGTTTTCTCTCAAATAGAGATTGATGGTGCAAGATAAAGTTGCTTTGTGGTGAGGTCCAGAAAGTATCTCTTGTAACAATCAATGAATGAATGTCGTGTAATTCAATTTTATACTCTATTATCAAAGTTGGTCTCACTAATTTTTAACATATTATTCACTCATTGAGTTGTTACATGGAGGGCTTGGTATTTTATTTTGGTTTTTGTTCTTGATGTGTTGCTTTTTTTACTATCTGTGTTGGAGTGTGCAAGTATATATGCAAGTATGTGGCTGAGAAACAAGACGTTGAGAATAATAAAGTTTACTATATGTTTATTTCCTGAAAAATGGAATTAAAGGGAAATGAGAGGAGAGTCGAGGAGAACCTTCACTATTGGAGATGCACTCACTTTCTCAAAGCCCTTTGGTTCTGATTTTCAGGCTGAGTTCTGATGAGAGCCTTCTACATGTGACTAAAGTGATTCTATTTTTTGGGCGGTTTATGGGCTGTTTCATATGTGAGGAAGGAAAAAGACAATTAAAAAAAAAAAAAAAGGATCTTTTTGCATTAGTGGTAAAAACAGCATTGCCAAACCAGTGCTTGAGATAGAGCCTAGGCATGCGCTGAGATTAATACGTTTGCTCCACTTATACAAGAGCATTCCGCTGGATGTATGTTCTGAAAAAATAAAAAATAAAAATCAATGGAGATCCTCTTGAATCATTATTTGGGATTCCATGTAAAATTGTTTTCTTTTTCTTTTTTAAGAGATTATGTCTAGGTGATTACTAGATGAACTAGAACGTACATCATGCAACAGTTATATGCATTATTATTCTCACTGAATCTACATGTGATTTACAATTAAACACCCCAAACATGAGAATATACATATATACTTCTTTGATAAAATGACTACTATTCATTTCTTTATTTCATTTACTAAAAAATCAAAAGCTACTAATTCATTTCTTTATTTCATTTATAAAATAGGAGAGAGAGAGAGAGAGAGAGACCAGGTCGTTAATTCTTGGGTTGCTTGAAACTATATATATCCTACAATAAACTATAGATTATTCAGAATAAGTTATAAATTATAATTTTTTGCAAATAAATTTTAATAGCCTAAATTGAGAGATTCGTGTCAAATTGAAAGATTAGTGCTTGTTGAATTGTAAAGCCTATCCCACCCCAATTTACTAATCTGTAAGTTTTTACCTTAATCGGATGAAAAAAAAGACATTACAAATCAATCTCAAATTTAGGTACAAAAATTTATAGTTTGAGAGACATTGTAAATAACCCCATTGTTTAAGATAAATATTTGGGGTCACTAGCAATAAAGTCAATCAATAAACTGCACCAGTAATCATCAGGCCAAAGGACTGATGAGATGGTTATGATTTCATCAAGGTCGGCTATTTCTTTGCCAAGTTGAACTAAGAAACTGTCGTATTAATGGCAGGTTTTTATTGAGAAGTTAGTTAAGTTGCTTTTAGTATAAAAATGAAAGCGTTTTGAGGGATGGTGGTAAAGATACAATATAGCAAAAATGGTGCCCAACACAACAGTGCTTCCACATGAAGATGAAGGAAGGAAGAAATAATTTCATCCATCAAGGTGCTGAGTTCCTCCTCTTTTCCCTACTTACTTTTTCTTTCTTTTTTATTTAGAAAAATTTCCCCTACTTACTTCGACTCTTTATTCAATAGAAACAAAAAGCAGATGCGCCTTCATTAAATTTCTGCGGCTCCATGTTCCCCACGTTTTACGGTACAATGCGGATCCCACGGTTGAGGACTTCGTTGGAACTCGGGTGTGAATTTTCCCGCTTGTTACCCTCTCTTTGATATAAATATGGCCCAAACACTTCATTCACTTCACTTTAGCACTCATACACTGAACTTGCGCACTTATTCAATTTACTCGTGTCCTCACAAATACCAAGAGCCAGTTTGAAGAGATTTCTTCTTCGTGTAAGTCTTTATAAATCTTTTCGTTTAATTTTCCATCTACTTTTCTTTTCTCTGTGTCTTTTTCTCCTCGGCCCTCCTACCTTCTCTTCATCTTCTTAGTATCTCCAGCCCTCTCTTGGGAATGGGTAGATTCATTCACTTGGTAGACTCCACGGAGGGAGTAGAGAGCTTTAAAGCTCAATATAGGATCCCGCCAGGAGTCTCCATTAGGTATTGTAAGGAAGGGGATTGGCACACTAGTAGGCAGGAGGGAGAAGTGGTAATCCCAATGATTGCCTTTATAGAGGGAGGAATGAGGATCCCAATGGGTACTGATAGGCCACAAACTAAATGACCCATTGTGATTAAATTAATTAATTAATTAGCCAAGTTATTAATTAATCAATTTAACATGCAAACGCGTGGTAGCACAAACAAATCACCAATAAACTAATTATGCAGCGAAAATTAAATGACTCGGTGATTTGTTTACGAATAGGGAAAAACCTTACGGCAAAAACCCCACTGGGTGATTTTCAGGTCACCACTCCCGAAACTCCACTATTATCACAACAAGCGGTTACAAGTAAAGGAATCCCAAGTATCTTACCAACCTACAGTTGAACCCTTACCCCAATACCCAATTGGACTTGTTCTGTAGTGACAGTTTCCCCTTTTGATGCACGGCTCCCAAGTACGTGATTAACCAATGCACGGATTCTAGTACGCGATTTCAACACCAACTGAAAGAAAGGTTGGCTGCAAAGTTCTTCAGTTCATCCTACATGATGAAGATCAAGAAGATGCTTGGTCACAAAACCCAAAGGTGCAAATACACAACAACTTCTTCAGAAGAGATGAACTAGGGCAAGAACTTCGTCTCTGGTCACAATTTGCTTCAACAGAGTTTTCATAATGCTTGTGCAACTTGTGAACTGTTTGACGGCCCTTAAAACAATCCTTTTATATGTCTAGGGTTAGGAGAAAAGAAGGCCTAAAGACACATTCACGGATCTCAAGAAATCAGATCAGAATTTTGATTTTTATAAACCTCGACAGATAAGAGGTGTCGAGAAGCTGTCGAGAAGGTGTCGAGCTTACGGGCTTGGACAGCTTTCTTAAGCTCGATAGATGCAGCTGTCGAGACAGTTGTCGAGCTTTAATGAATTTGCACTATCAGCTTGTTTTCTTGGACAGACTTGATAACTTCAACACTTGATCTTGAAACCTTGTTTATTGAAGTATTAAAAACACCTAGAACTACCCAATTACAAGTAAAGTGCGTTTTGTTAAAGGATTAGCTAATTACATAAAAGAATGACATATGTTCTTTAACAAGTGAAACACATATGTCCTAACAGGTACAATCACTAGGGATTATCCTAGGGCTCACAGATTAGCTCCTATCCAATGTACCCCAAATATGTTTAGGATTTTAGGTAGTGTAGACGCTCTTAATGAGAAAATGGGCTTAAACTTCACCCACCATAACGTTAACTGGGTTTACAACCTTCACCACCTAAAGGGGCAGGAGTATTACTTAAAAACTAGGTACCTCGAGGTCATACTTATCTCATGCCTTCCTGATTCCAACAAAGGCATGAACAAGGATTTCCTGATCATTTCAGGGGAGTGGCACGATGGCCTCTCCTGCCCGACGAGAGAGGGGCAACCAGGTGGGGTTTTAGGTTTAGGTTTACTTCTTCAAAGTTACCCTTTCTTCGCTTTGACACACTCTGTACCTATTTTTCTCCTTTTGTGTTAGTATTTGAACTTTTCTTTGATTTGTGCCGTTCCCTTTTTTTGGCTATTTTTCTCAATGGTTTTGCAGATCATCACGCCGCCATTCCGAACTTCAGCCTTGTCAACCAACCAAGCTTGGACAAGATACTCTAAGCCGAGGTGTTTGTTCACAAAGACGGTTAACTACGGGCGGCCCACTTAATCCTCGGATACACCCCACTCTCCTTAACTTTTCAGGCGCCAAAGTGCGTTATAAAAGCAAAGGACCCGTGCTTGCACCAAATAAGCGTTGCCGTTCCAGGTTTTCTCATCACTGATCTTATCCCAGAAGGCATACCAAAAGTAGCATTGCCATCCCAACGTGCTGCCGAGGAAGAGGCAACCTCATCCCAGCCTATGACTAAGGAAGAGGAAGAGATCGTTGAAGTTTCTGACTCGGAAGACGATTTCGAGGTCTTCAACTAGCATTTATCCCCTAAAACCCCAACTGGTGACCCCGGCCACCTTCCTCCCACGCTAGCAAGTCACGCCCAAGAATATTCTTCTATCCCAGAAGACATGGGGATACAACGTAAGCCTAGGGCTAGCCTTATGGAGGTAATGGAGTCCTAAGTTAGAGGCAAGGTCGAGGCGACTGGTCAAGCTAAACCCCCTTCCCTCCTTACCCCCTATGACTCTCAGCCCGATCTAGTAGACAAAAAGAGGAAACATGAGCAGAAAGAGAAGGACGTGGTAGAGGAGGGCCGAGGTATCCCTCCAAAGGAGAACGAGCCCTAAAAAGGGGCTAAGGTAGCCAAGACCACTCAGACAAGGTCCCTGAGTGATGGAGCACCAGGAGACAAGGGACGCGATCTTTGCACTATAGTTCTAAACTAGAATCCCCCCCTAGTGTATGGTGAGTTTTTCAAGCTAAGTCTATCATTCATTAATAAGTAATTTTTTTTTTTTTTACTCTTGCCTTTGCTTACTCACTAAGTTTCTTTTGCAGGCTGTCCAAGCCACTTTCAGAGCTGAGGAGTTGGTGGATATTTCCCACCGACAGATGAAGGATTGAGAGGGAGTGGAAAAGTGTCGAGGCGGTGTTGGAGGGGGCGGAGAGGAAAGCCGAGACCCAATGCAAGCAACTCTGCCAAGCCGAGGACGAGCTTGCTGCTGCCAGGGAGCAAATCAAATTGTTAAAGAAAAAGCTGGAGGATGCTGAGAAAGCTAAGGACCAGGCCAAACAAGATGGCTATGACGTGGGGGTAGCCGAGACCGAAGAGGCCCTTAGGGCCGAGGTCTCGGGGGTGTGTAGAGCATACTGCCTTCAGGTGTGGAATGAGGCCCTCAACCTGGCAAGGGTTAAGGCCTCTTCAACACTTAGAAGATCAGAAAATGTATACAACCCCCCTGCAATCTGGGCACTAGGCTCCACAGCCCCCAAGGATGATGCAGCCCTCAACGTCACAAGCCCTGTTGAAGAGGTTCTGACCAAGGACCCTCCTCCTCCCAGCAGTCCTCATAAAGGGGCAGAGCAAACCAGCACATCTGACAAGGAGAAAGAAGTCCCTAAGGAGGTTGCCCCCTAGATGACAAAGCCCTAGGATGCACCTAAGGATTCTTCCTAGGGAGGGGTGGTTTCTCAAAGCCACGAGCTGGTTTTGGCAACTTTCCCCATCCCTGCCAAGGAAGACCCCAAAGGTAAGGGTCCGGCATCCTCGGCAGCAGCAACCACTCAGCCTGCCAAGACTCTTAGGGAAAAACTTGTAATAAAGATGAAACCATGAGTTGTTGTTGTTGTTGTTGTTTTTTTTTTTTTTTTTTTAAACTGTTGTTTTTGTTCCCTAAACTTGTAATTCAGTTTGATCTTTTGTAAGCAACTTGCCTTTTTCTAAGGCTCAGATCAATGACGATTATAAGTTTTTCTTTCATAGTTGTGATATTTGTATTGATCCTAACGTAGTTTCTGTTTCACTTAATATTTAACCAACGTAACAATGAGATATAGTTCCATCTGGTTATCTGCATAAGTGGTAGCACAGAACAAGTTAAACCTGGTAAGTCCATGATCTTAACAATGCATATCCTTAATCTAAAAAACATACACAATGGTAGAGCATCCATTCATGCCAGGCTCCACCCAATTCTCCACCTATCGATAGGTCTAAGGAACTGGAGGTGAAAATTAATTCTTGAATAGACCTTAGATATACTTTCAAATGCTTTAGGTGGCGCTCATGAATGTCTATTTACTCAAGTAACTGTCATGAAGGTCCTTGCCATTTAGCATAGTTGTTTCTATTTGATACTTAAACGAATAATAGAAAGTAGCACGTGGTCCGAAGAGCCAAGCATGACTAAGATTCTATTTAACACTTAAGAAAATAATAGGAAGTATTAATTTACTCAAAGTATGTGGTCCGAGGAACCCCACACGACTAAAGTTCAGTTTAACGCTTAGAAAAATGTCATGAAGTATTAATTTATCCAAAGTATATGGTTCAAGGAGCCAGACACAACTAAGGTTCCGTTTAATACTTAGAAAAATAATAGGATGTATTAATTTACCAAAAATATGTGGTTCGAGGAGCCCCACATGTCTAAGGTTTTGTTTAATACTTAGAAAAATAATAGGAAGTATCAATTTACCCAAAGTATGTGGTCCGAGGAGCCCCACATGACTAAGATTCTGTTTAACACTTAGAAAAATATCATGAAGTATTAATTTACCCAAAGTATGTGGTCCAAGGGACCAAGTATAACTAAGGTTCTGTTTAACACTTAGAAAAATGTTATGAAGTATTAATTTACCTAAAGTATGTGGTCCAAGGAGCTAGACACAACTAAGGTTATGTTTAACACTTAGAAAAATAATAGGAAATATTAATTTACCAAAAGTATGTGGTCCGAGGAGCCCCACATGACTAAGGTTCTAATTAACACTTAGAAAAATATCATGAAATATTAATTTACCCAAAGTATGTGGTCCGAGGGACCAGACATAACTAAGGTTCTGTTTAATACTTAGAAAAATGTTGTAAAGTATTAATTTACCCAAAGTATGTGGTTCGAGGGACCAAGCATAACTAAGGTTCTGTTTAATACTTAGAAAAATAATAGAAAGTATTAATTTACCCAAAGTATGTGGTCCGAGGAGTCCCACATGACTAAGGTTCTGTTTAATACTTAGAAAAATGTCATGAAGTATTAATTTACCCAAAGTATGTGGTCCGAGGAGCCCCACATGACAAAGGTTCTGTTTAACACTTAGAAAAATGATTGGAAAATATCAATTTACCCAAGGTATATGGTCCGAGGAGCCAGGTATGACTAAGGTTCTATTTGATATTCAAATAAATAATAGGACGCATAACGCATAATGTAATAAACCAAAATATGGTAGAGAAAACTTTCATTAATAATTCTCAGGTTGTTTACATTCCAGAGGCGTGGCACAACATTTTCATCTAGATTTTTAAAATAATATGCACCTATTCCAACCACTGAGGTAATGCGATATGGCCCTTCTCAGTTGGACTCTAATTTTCCCTATGCTGGGTTCTTTGCAGTACCCAAAACCTTTCTTAATACCAAGTCTCCAGGCGCCAATGGCCTTAGCTTCACGTTGGCATCATACCCTTGCTTGAGCTTGTGTTGATAATACGCCAATTGGACCATGGCATTCTCTCTTCGCTCTTCAATTAAGTCTAAGCTCTTTCCTAACAACCCATCATTGTTGCTCGAAGTGAAAGAACTCGTTCTCAGTGTTGGGAATCCAGTCTCCAGAGGAATAATAGCCTCGACCCCATAAGTCATTGAAAAGGGTGTCTCCCCTATTAACCTACGAGGTGTGGTCCAATATGTCCAAAGGACGTGTGACAGCTCTTCTACCCATTTTTCCTTCGCATCATCCAATCTCTTCTTGAGCCCATTAACTATGACCTTATTGACAGCCTTGGCTTGTCCATTCCCCTATGGATAAGCAGGGGTGGAATACATATTCGTTATTCCCAGGTCACAACAATACCTCCTGAAGGATTTGCTATCAAACTGAAGACCATTGTCAGAGATGAGGGTATGGGGGATCCCAAACTGAGTGACAATATTTTTCCAAACAAATCTCTTGGCATCCACGTCCCTGATATTTGCCAATGGTTCAGCTTCTACCAATTTGGTGAAGTAATTAGTGCCGACTAGCAACTATTTCTTATTCCCTACTGCCTTAGGGAAATGTCTTACAATATCCAAGCCCTATTGAACAAATAGCCAAGGGCTGGACAGAGGATTAAGGACTCCTCCTGATTGGTGAATGTTTGGTGCAAATCTTTGGCATTTGTCATACTTCTTCCCATATTCTTGCGCTTCCTTCTGCATGTTTGGCCACTAGTATCCCTGAGTGAGAGCTCTGTAAGACAAAGACCTGCCTCTTGTATGGCTTCCACAAATCCCTTTATGTAACTCCTTAAGGAGTAGCTTTGATGCCTCAGGCTTGCACAAGTCTTCAACAAGGATAACCCAAGGCAAGCCCTGTGCCGAGGAGGTTGCAAGAGTGGCCAGGGATGTGTATTTCCATTTCTCGGGATTTGTAGCAAGTTGAAAGATTCAAACCCTGATCGGAAGTGCCTAACCTGACTTAAATATCCTTGCATTCTCACATCCCTGGCCTCTAACTCTCCTTTTACTTGGCCTACCACCAACCTTGAATCCGAGAATATCTCTACTGCTTTTTCTCCCATTTTTTGAATCATAGTCATCCCTACCAATAGAGCCTCATATTCAGCCTCATTGTTTGTGGTCGAAAAGCCCAATCTTAAGGATTTCTCAATAGTAATCTTCTCAGGAGATTAAAACTAGCCCCACTCCGGATCCTCTTTGATTCGCTGCACCATCAATGTATACCTTCCAGGATAAAAGTTCTTACAAGGTGACCACGCCAACTAATTTTCCATCCATGTCTTGCTTCTCTATCTCCTCTTCTAATGGGGATTTAGCAAATTCAGCCACCAAATCTACGAGGACCTGACCCTTGATAGAGGTGTGAGGCATATACTTGATATCGAAAGCCCCTAGGATCGTACCCCACTTGGAAATCCTTACAGTATAATCAGCACTCCGAAGTAGTGATCGAAGCAGAAGTTGGGTTAAAACAACAACTGTGTGAGATTGGAAGTAGTGAGGGAGTTTACGTGTAGCATGTACTACTACCAAAATAGCCTTCTCCAGTGGTAAGCAACGAACTTCTGCTTCATGTAAAGACTTGCTCACATAGTAGATTGGCATTTGCACACCATTGTCAACTCGTATCAGCACCAAGCTCATGGCGTGAGAAGCCACAGCAATGTATGCAAACAAGACCTCATCCACCTCGGGCCTGGACATAATAGGTGGCCGAGAAAGGTATTCCTTGAGCTGTTGGAAGGCTGAGGCACACTCTTGGGTCCATTCAAATCCCTGCCATTTATTCAACAACTGGAAGAATGGTCTGCATTTGTCCGCTGACCGAGAGATAAACCGGTTCAGGGTAGCAGTCATTCCAGTTAGCTTCTGGACTTCTTTAGGATTCTGAGGTGGTTGTAGACTGTTAATTGCCTTAACCTGATCAGGGTTAACCTCAATTCCACGATGAGTGACCATATAGCCCAGAAATTTGCCTGATCCTACGCCAAAGGAGCACTTGGAAGCATTAAGGCACAGTTTGTGTTTCCTCAGTATTTCAAAAATATCCTCGAGGTCTCCCACATGCTCGGACACCACCTTACTCTTCACCACCATATCATCTATATAAACCTCAATATTCTTGCCCAATTGTGGCTCAAACATCCTAGTTATCATCCTCTGATAGATATACCCTGCATTTTTCAACCCAAAAAACATTACCTTGTAGTGGTAATTTTCAGTAGGAGTGACAAAAGCTGTCTTCTCCTGGTCACCCAGAGCCAATGGTATTTGGTGGTATCCCTGGAAGGTATCCAAAAAGCTCATCCGAGGAAGGCCTACAGTGGCATCCACTAGCTGGTCAATCCGGGGCATGGGAAAGGGTCTTTTGGACAGGCCTTGTTCAAATTTGTGAAGTTCACACATACTCGCCACTTTCCACTATTCTTTTTTACCACTACAGTATTGACTAGTCATTCGGGGTAAAACACCTCTTTAATAGCCCTGGCTCGCTTAAGCTTGGTTACCTCATCTTTGACAACATTAGAATGGTCCTTAGATAAACGCCAAGGTGGTTGCTTTTTGGGGATGGCGAATGGACTGACATTCAAATGATGGCAGATGAAATTTGGATCCACCCCAGGTGCTTCGTAAGCATTCCATGCGAATACATCAATATTCCTTTCGAGAAACACTATCAGCTTTTCCTTCTCTGAAGGAGGCAGCTGAGCTCCAACCTAAAAGAACTTCTCCACATCATCATCAATGGTAATTTTTTCCAACTCCTCGCATGTTGCCCCTTCTAACACCGTACCCGCAGATAACATCAAAGTCCTTGATTGCTATGAGCTCCTCTCAGCAGAGGCCGAGGATTCCACTCCTGGTTGATGCATTATTGTAGCGACCAAGCACTGCCTAGCCACGGACTGGCTCCCGATCAGCTCCTCAATTTTGGTCCCCAGACAGATATTTCACCTTCAAATGCAGAGTGGAGGAGACGGCTTCCAGGGCATGAAGCCAGGGTCTTGCTACAATGGCCGTGTAGGGAGAATAAGCATCCACTACAATGAAATCCACCTCTACCACCTCTGATCCTACTTGCACGGGTAGTCGAATCTAGCCCCAACTTTCCAGTCGAAGCTTACCAGAGGCGAATCATAAACCGTTAAGTCCTCAGGTTTCAAGCCCAGTTCGTTGTACAAATCAGGGTACATAATCTCTGCCCCACTGCCTTGATCCACCATCACCCTCTTAACATCATATCCCCTTATCCTGAGGGTGACCATTAGGGCATCATCATGTGGTTGTATGGTTCCAACCTTGTCCTCCTTAAAGAAACTCATCGCTGGCCAGTTCTCCACTCTAGTCCTTTTTGGTTCAGGTCTAGAGTCCTCGGCAGGTGGCCGGGCTACAGACATCACCTTGGAGGGGTAAGAACCAATTCTCCTTGGGGCCACAAAGATGACATTGATGGTGCCTAAATGGGCTCTGGGAAAAGCATTCCCTTAAAATCCTAAATTTGTCTAACCTCCTGGTCCATTGGGTTGATGTAGAGATTGTTTCAGCCTCCCCTCTCTAACCAGTTGCTCCAGATGACTCCTCAAATTTCTACAGTCTTCTGTGGTGTGCCCTCAGTCCTGGTGGCATTGGCAATGAAGGTTTTAATTGCGCTTCATGGGGTCACCTCCCATCTTATTTGGCCATTTAAAGAATGACTCGTTCTTGACTTTCTTCAAGACTTGGTGTACTGGTTCTCGGAACACCGTGTTGACCATTTAAGTAGTGGTAGACCTCGATTGCCCAACAAAGTCTCTCTGGGGCTGGTTATTGTTGTAGCAGTCCAACCTGAAATCCCTCATCTCCTGAGGGATAACTTTAGCCTTCCCTTTCCCTTGCTGTTGGTCCTCCTTGACCCGCTTATACTTATCAATTCGGTCTATGAGTTGACATATATTGTTACCGGGTTTCCCGGTCAAAGATTTCCTCAAGCCATGCTCGGCAGGTAAGCCGACCTTGAAGGTTCTTATGGCCACGTCATCAAAGTCCCCATCTATTTCATTGAACATCTCCCAGTACCTATCCAAGTACTTTTTCAAGGTCTCCCTTTCTCGCATGGTCATAGACAACGGGGAATCTAAAGGTCGAGGAACTCTACTGCATGTTATAAAGCTAGATCCAAATGCCCGGGTGAGTTCTTTAAAAGAATCAATAGAACTTGCTCCCAAGCCATCAAACCACCTCATGGCTACAAGCCCCAAATTGGATGGGAATACCTTGCACATTAGGGACTTATTCTTGGAGTGTACAACCATTCTCAACCCGTGGCTCACGTGCTCCACAGGATCTGTTTGACCGTTGTACATGGTGAACGTTGGCTGAGTGAACCGCTGAGGAAGTCTCCCTCCCTCGATTCTGCGCGTGAAAGGTGATCTGAAAATTTGATTTAACGCCTTGCTCATAGCATCATTTCCCAGGCCTTTGCAAGACGGTCTCTTATTCCTACGCTCATAGTGGTAGTCCTCATCATACGAGAAAGATTCGCTGTGGGAGGTCCTTAACCTAGGTCTATAACTACCATCCCCCTCATCACCAGAAGAAAAATCAGAGTTGGAGGGAGTTCACCTTCGCCCTTCATGGCTTAACTTCCTCTTTAAACGATCAATTTCTAGCTGCATGGCTCTAGTGTTTTTCTCATGAGAAATATGACTCCCACCTCGAGAGTGGCTTCTACTAGTATGGGTGGTATGCACACTAACTTCTCGGTCCCTTCTCTGCTCAAGATTGAGAAAATGATCTTGACATTGGGACCCCATGGATTCCGCCTGGTTTGGACCTAAACCTAGCATAACTGGACGTTAAGCTCACTAGAGCATAATAAATTTCCCACAGACAGCGCCAATTGTAAGGACGCAATTTGAGTCCTAAGCCCCAAAGTTAAAAGGATCTAGGCTAAAAGAGCCCAATACAATGAATTTGTAGAGAGTGAGTTGGAAAACTAGGCTCTAATGAGTTGGATAACGACTATAGGGGATCCAAATGACAATAAAGTAAAAATAGACTGGTTTTATCTAAGAAAAATCGTCATCGGCACAGTATAAGGAGATCAGTTCTTGTATATAATCTTTGAAGTTGATTACAAGTACAGTTCTTATTGCTACAGTATTTCTCTCTTAATTCTCCTATCCCCTTCTCTCAGGGCCTCCCTTCTATTTTATACTATCTTCCTCCCTTCATCTCTGCCCTCCATGTGTAGATTAGATTGTTAGTGTTGATCCTTGTCCCATCAGCACCTTCCTGAAGTCTTTGAGAGCAGTTGTAAGGCTGAAAACTACTATTCAGGTATCACTTCTACATTAATGCGGCCAGAGATTTAGCTGCAGAGCATTCAATGCGGTGGTAGCAGCTTTCTCTTAGATATTATATAGCTTCTCTCTGTCCTGTGCCTTCCTGATATTTATCCTCATCAGTGGAATTATCTGGAACGTTGCTCTTAATGGTAGGCCGCACCTTCTGACCTCGGCTTTGCTCAGCCGAGGAAGCATTCCTCCTCAGATCACTTTCTTGGACTCTCATGGCCATACCTCACCTTTTCATTCATTAACACAGACTCCTCTGACAGTGTTTCCCCATCCTCGGACTATTCAATGTCCTCGGATTGGGCACCCGGCCCAATATATACATATAAACGTACTATTGGGCCTACCACCCCTACACACACCATTCTACCTCTGATGGCAAGGCCTAGAAAATTATCCTAAATTGCTAATACACAATAAGACTTTTACAAAGACTTGAGGTTGCCACTTGGTTACTTTGTCAATTGTGGAGTTTGAAATTGATTTATTTTCTGATTGTTTGTTTGTGTTTTATTTATTAATTTATATTTTTTTTAATTTAATAAATTAATCAAAATATCAAGAATTATGTAAGAATTAGTTGGTAACCCATTTTTAAAATTGCACTTTGTCCCCCTTAACAATATTATTGATATTTTTAAATGCTATAAAAAAAAATTAGCCCAACAACAAAAATTAAGCCCAAACAACACCCCAAAACAAACACAAGAAAAAAAAAAAAAAAATCAAAGCTGGTTCTAATTAGATATCTACCTAGCCTAGAGTAGGAAACACCCAACTTACCTCACACATATAATAAAAGAGAAAAAAGAACGGGATTTCTAAGCCATTCAAAAAAAAAAAAAAAAAAAAAAAAATGGAAAACCTAACTAACTTACGGTTGAACACAAAGGAGAGGAATTCGGCAGCCAGCGGGGCGGCAGAAGCAAAGGTATCCTCTCATAGCACAGAGCACCTAAGCAATAGCAGGGAGTTAGGGATGCTGGGAGCTTGGGACGGAGAGACTCAAAGCAGAATAAACTAGACTAGAAAGAAAGAGTTAAAGAGAGGTAAAAATCTGACTGACCCATCTTTGTCTTTAGCCCATAATTTATATTCTTTTATAAATGAAAAAGTTGTCATTTGACAAACACAACACCACACGCAACAATCAACTCTTATTGTCATTGATGTTTTGTAATATTTTTTTTTGTAGTTTTGTCTTTAGCAATAGCCTGTGATGTTTTGTGATATTTTTTTGTAGTTTTGTCTTTAGAGTTTTTGTCTATTAGTTAGTGTCTAATAGACCTCACACATATAATATATTAAGATGGCGAGTTCCATTTTTATAAATAATTGCATTTTAATATCTTAAAAAATAATAATTTTGTGTATTTTTCTTTGTTGATGGTTTATTAAATGAATGCTTATTTGGAGTTTCAATTTTTTTTTTTTGTTTTTTGTTTATACTTCTGCCCCTCTAACTCCAAGTCCTGGCTCCGTCCCTAATACTGGCAAGTGATGTACGAATTCTTGAGACGAAAGGAGTCGTTTGATCAATAGAAATATATATATATATATAGTGTGATTGTGTCAGCCAAAAAGGGGTGGGGTTTAGTCGTCTTTCTTTTAATTTTGAAAGTATTGACAAATACTATAAAAAAAAAATTTGATGTTCCGAATCAAAGATATTTGTTTACTCTATCTGATAGAAACGGGGATCCCCTATTCTTTTCTTTCAATTATGATTGAACACCTTAACTTGAAATTCTAAGATCCAAGGTTGGTTTAGGGCCTAATTAGATGTTATATTGAATTGAGAAATGTTGAAATGAAAAATATAGCCTTTAACGAGCAAATAAATCTTTTTTGGAAAAATAAGGCCAAGGAAGCCCTCGACATGCGCATGCAAGAATTAACCTGCGCGCGTAGCCATGATGCATGCAGGCATGATCTTGTGCACGCATGTAGGGTTTCAGAAACATAAAAAAGGTAAGTTTTTTGCATTAATACTGAGGTTTGGAATGAATCTCACATCGTCTGGGAGTCGTTCCAAACTCCTATTTTCTCAATATAAATAGCCATACATGGTACCTTTTCAAAACGAATAGAAATCTTAAGGGAAAACACTAAGATTCACTAGAAATAGTGAATCAAAGAGGGAGTTTTTTCACAAAACATCCTCAAGTCAATTTTCTTTTGATTGCAGCCTTTGGCCTTGATTTTTGAGTTTAAGATTACTAATCACTTTTTTTTTTATTGTGAATAGATTTGACTAAGGGGAACAATTAAAAATCAAGCTTGGAAAGCTTTGTGTTTGAGGTATTAGTCTAAACTTTCTTTTTCTTTTTATGATTTAATCTTTCTGTTTTCTTTAGTTTTTTTTTTGTTATTATATGTTTTTATATGTGTACGTGCAAGTTAGATTTGTAAACTAATATGAAAAGTGTATGAGATATCTAACTATACATTTTGATGAAAAAGCTCAAGAATGATAAAAATTGAAGCTTTAACATCATAACGTTGAGAGAAAAAGAAAGTAGTGCAAGGAAAGTAAAGATAACAATGGGATGTGAGTGGATAACCCTTTGAAAGGGATGAAAAATCACGGGTGAGTAAGAGTGAAAGTCCCTTACTCTCAGAACCTTTCTATTATATGAAAATGGAGGTTTCCCTTGTACAGTGATGATGTTTTAACTAAAGGAGAGGTCTTTTCTCTACCTCACTTTCTTACAAACTTTCTACTCTTTCTCTAATGTTCTATCTTGGTTCTTGCCCTAATAGTCCAGCAACATGTTCCTCTTATAGTCAGAAGAATGTTGCTAGGTACACGAGACAGATGTCAAACTGTGATTCCCCCATTTGAACCCTAATACAGCTATCGTATTATGTAGTGGTTGGAGGAGAGAGAGAGAGTAAGCACGCTAAGGCCAGTATAGTGGCGTGAAAAATGACCCTGCCACCACGTGGGGAGTAATCCTTGGACAAGGAAAGGGACATCAGGGGCATTGAGAATAATGCACGGTGTATCTAACAGTGGTCCAGCACAAGCACAACCAATGGGAGGGAATGATTTCATAACCTCCGACCAAAGAGGGTCACTATCTCCCTTTTGTGAGTGTTGGGTGTCCATGTTAATCCTACTCTTCCCCAAGATGGTCACGTAGTTGGCACGAACCAAAGATCCTTTCTCCCAGCCATTCCATGTGTAGAGTTCAGATCCAGCCATGTCAGCATTCCCCCATGCCTTGGCTGGTGTACTGTACAATATGTTTATGTTTGTGTAGTCTTATGTTTTAAAAGTATGTTAGGTTGTTAGAATCTTTGTTTGGAAGTTCTTTTCTGTTTTCTGTGTTGCTAAAATTTTTGGGGTGGATTCCACGTGCGCATAATCCTGCTTGCGCATGCAATCTTGTTCATGCATGCGCATGATCTTGCCCAGAAACCTTAACCCTAGTTTATTTGATTCTGTTTCTTGTTTCCTTGCATAAAGATGCTTCTATTTTAGATCCTTTCTTTTATATTTATGGTTTTGAGCTTCTGTTTCACATGCTTGTTGTTTGCTTGCTTTCCACATGCTTAAATTAGGGTTTATTTTTCTTGCTTTGATGTTATGAACACGCATTCATATGTCCATTCATTGATACCATAGGTGATGTGATGCCGTAAGGTAAGTGAGGTAAGTCATGCATTCACATGAACATGCATCCTTGAATATAATCTTGCTTTGATGATGAGTATGAACATGCTTGTTTAGGTGATTTATTCTTGATGTGTAGAAGCAATCATATGTTATTTTGATCTTTTCATGCTTGTGCTTCTGCCATGATTTGTTTGATGCCTTGGATGATATAACATGATGTGAGATAGGAGTATGTTAGGGTTTGTGATGTTTGGAGATGCCATGATAGATGTATATTAGGGTATGCCATGATAGATGAATGATTAGGTTTTTTTGGGGATGATTGAAGCCATGTTGTATGCTTAGATGTATGCTAGTGTGTGTGTGTGAGTTAGAATGCAATATTGAGTATGCCTTTAATAGGGTTAAGACATAAGAAACAATGAGAGGACGTCAACCCTAGGGTTGGGCGGTTTTGGGTGCCTAATACCTTCCCAAAATCGTACCTAAACTTTGAATCCATATCTCTGATAGTGTGATAAAAAAGGTCATTTCTCGAGAGGATGCTTATATATGGTTCCTAGGCCATTGCAAAAACTAGGTGGCGACTCCCCCGCTGTGTCCACAACTATGACTTGAAAATCCCAAGAATTTGGGTTTAACAAAAAAACTCCCCCCCCCCCCCCCCCCCCCACCCCAATATAATCATTAACTCCTTAACCGAAAAGGGAAAAAACCTAATAATAACAATAAGAATTAGTCTAAATAATAGCAAAAATAGCCAAAATAACAACAAGATTTGGCTAAAAAACAACAAATGAACAAAGAATTCAACTTAAAGGCCATTGAAAAAAAAAAAAAAACTCCTAATCATTCAAATTTGTAACTCATTTAACTCATTCCATAAAAATAATTCATAATTTCATTTTTCCTAAAAAATGGTTTCAAGAGAGATGTTGTGGTCGTAAGCATGGCTTTAAAAACCAGACCAAGGGCAAAATTGGATTTGCTTTTGGTTCTTGGTTTTACCTGATTTTGACAAGTTTTTAGGGTTTTTTTGGACTGAACTAGTGGCCGGTTCCCGGTTCAACCGTTTTGATCGGCCGGTCCAGTCTGATTTTTAAAACCATGGTCGTAAGTTCTTCTCGACAGCATTGGTTGCTTTGCTCTCCTTGGTGGCTTGGCTTGTAGTCTCACCATGTATCATCTATAGTTCTCTCTCCCCATTTTTATCTTTTCTATCATCATTTTATATACTCTCTCACTTTATTACTTTAATCTCAACATTCGTAGTTTTCATTTTATCTCTCATCATTCCCATTTTGTTAGTTTTAATTTTAACCGCTTTTTGCTTGATTCGAGTTTTTATTGATTTTTTTTTTTTGTAAAAAATATATACTATACTATTATTTTATTAAAAGAAGACTATTAGAGCATTTTAATTGTTAGTGATGTTGATATATTCAAGTTATTTTTTTGATATTAAATTTTGTATAATTTTAAGTTTCATAATGGCTATCATAACAAAAATTCCTAGAGCCACCACTATCTTCAATGAAAATTTTGTAATAAAAGCAACTGTAATTCCTTCCAAGCACCAAGATGTTGAGGTTGATCTGAATCCGATTTGTTTTTCTAGACCCACTTAACAACGGCGGGCAAAGCGAGTACTCTATGCATCACTGACTTTGAGTCCATTCTTAGCCCACCACTGTGGGTTGGGTCTTTGGAGTCGTTGTGGTTTGTTGGTTGGTTTGTTTTTAAATAAAATAAATTTGGGTTTGGATTTGAATTGTTGTAGCATTGATTATGTTTTGGTGGTGATTTGGTTTCAAAATTTCTGAAATTTCCAATGCAATTTTTGGTGTATGGGTGTTTGTCAAAAATGCTAAGATTTTATTTATTTATTTATTTATTTGAGAAAAATGATTGAGTTAAAAATTGGAAAAAGAGAAACATTTCCAAAATGGTTCAAGAAGGAGAAAAACATTAGAAAATAGGCGTTGAGAATAAATTATCAAAATACTTTTTTCATGGGGTTTGAAAAAACAGAACACAAAAATAGAACCAAAGTTCAATTTATTAGAATACAATTTTTTTTTTGAGAATTTAGAATACAAATTCTTTGTCACACTTTTTTTGTTACACTTTATGCTCCACCAATCATGATATGTCATGTGTTTTATTTTTTACTATTTTTTACTTTGGTTATTTTATAAGAAAAGTCAAAACAAATATATGGCAAATTCTTGCATAGAAGTGCACTAGAATGAATCTAGCAACTACAATGTTTTGTAATAACTAATAATTAGTTAGTTCTTTTGGGTTCAGAGTTGCTAGCCCAAATGTCCAATGGGCCCATCTATTGGGTTTTCACGCAAATTTTAGCTGGACTAAAACTGGCTAGTCCAATGCTAATGCTTGTTTGTGAAAATGCCTTGTTTGTGAACATACTACTTGCTAATTTTATCAAAATTATTTATAAATTATACTTATTTTATATACATACTTGTCCAAATTAGATAATTTGAAGGAAAAAAAAATGTAATGTAGTTAAGGGTCAGTTTGGATTTGCTCTACTAGGGCCAAGAGTTTGCATTTAACCTACCAACCCTAACTGAATGTCTCATGCTGGTTTTTCATAAGTAAATGAGTTAGGTTAGACTTAGGGTTCTCTCTCTCTCTCTCTCTCTTTTCTTTTTTAGCTTGGCTTGAATTGAACAAAATTTCAACCCAAGTAATGTGATGCAACACACGGAGGGATGTTTAGACCAAGGGGGCCATGAACCCTTGAAATATTACTTAAAAAATATTAATATTACTAGTATATGTAAATATTTTTTTAAGTTTGGATTCATAAAATTTATATTTAAACCTCCTAAAATTGAAAACGTTATGACGAACTAATTTTGGTCTAAATAATCTAAAATATATTGTTTGTCATTATAGTTTGCTTGTTTTATATTTGAAATCCGAAGTTAAAAGTATGAGATTTTGAGTTTTGAGTGATGTCGTGTGTTTGACTACACTTAAAGGATTGTTTGGATGCTTTTATTATTATTATTATTATGTATGTTTTACTCTTTTTTTTTTTGATTACTTGGCAAAACTAATTGGTTTTTTAAGTAAGAAAAATATTGGACATATAATATTAAAGCATAAGACTTTCAATTTTTTTTAGTTTATGTTATATTGTTTATAGAATAGTTGTGGGGTCCTAAAAGTTTAAAAATCATCTTAAGTGAGGTGAGTTGAGGAGTGACAATAGTTGTACTTCTTTCTACTTTTTCAATTCCTACTACATGGTACAGCCTCGCATGTGCAATAACTTCTCATGTGTAATAACTTCTCATTTGGTAGAGGATGTTGCTTCACAAGACATGAAATTTGTTTACGTAGAGATATATTAGTTGAAGCATGTGACTTTTAGAATTGATATACATATTCACAACAAACATGTCTTTTACCAAGGTATGCATACTTGTATAAATACTCTAAGACAATTATTTGGACAAATTACACAATTTATACAGTTTCTCTCTCAACAAACTCAAGTCCTTACATCTATGAAGTAACATCATTAGAAACGACTCTA
The DNA here is from genome assembly GCA_019022515.1 of Quercus aquifolioides. Taxonomy (NCBI): domain Eukaryota; kingdom Viridiplantae; phylum Streptophyta; class Magnoliopsida; order Fagales; family Fagaceae; genus Quercus; species Quercus aquifolioides. The sequence goes on from CM032330.1 coordinate 55,878,555, forward strand.
TAGCTAGCCCAGGGGTTCAAATGAATTCCCTGACCTGGCCAAAAACCAAAAATTATATATAAATTATTTTTTGTTTTTTGTTTTGACCCCGTGAATAAAATTTTGAACCCCTAGTATATGTAAATATTATTTTTAAGTTTGGATTTAAATTTTTTTATATTTAACCCTTTTAAAATTGAAAACTAACCATGACAAACTAATGTTTGTCTAAATAATCTAAAAAATATTGTTTGTCATTATAGTTTGAGTATTTTATATTTGAAATCCAAAGTTAAAAGTCTAAGACTTCAGGTTTTGAGTGATGTCATGTATCTGACTACACTTAAAGGATTGTTTGGATGCTTTTATTATTATTATTATTATGTTTTACTTCTTCTTCTTCTTCTTCTTCTTCTTTTGATTACTTGGCAAAACTAATTGGTTTTTTAAGTAAGAAAAATATTGGACATATAATATTATAGCATAAGACTTTCAATTTTTTTAGTTTATGTTATATTCTTTATAGAATAGTTGTGGGGTCCCAAAAGTTTAAAAATCATCTTAAGTGGGGTGAGCTGAGGAGTGACAATAGTTGTACTTCTACCTACTTTTCAATTCCTACTACATGGTACACCCTCACATGTGCAATAACTTCCCATGTGCAATAACTTCTCATTTGGTAGATGATGTTGCTTCACAAGACATGAAATTTGTTTATGTAGAGATATACTAGTTGAAGCATGTGACTTTTAGAATTGATATACATATTCACAACAAACATGTCTTTTACCAAGGTATGCATACTTGTACAAATACCCTAAGACAATTATTTGGACAAATGACACAATTTATACAATTTCTCTCTCAACAAACTCAAGTCCTTACATCTATGAAGTAACATCATTAGAGATGGCTCTACAGCCAGCCCAGGGGTTCAAATGAACTCACTAACCTTGCCAAAAACCAAAAATTATATATAAATTATTTTTATTTTTTATTTTTTGTTTTGACCCCGTGAATAAAATTTTGAACACCCTAGTATATGTAAATGTTGTTTTTAAGTTTGGATTTAAAAAATTATATATTTAACCCTTTTAAAATTGAAAACTAACCATGACAAACTAATGTTTGTCTAAATAATCTAAAAAATATTGTTTGTCATTATAGTTTGGGTATTTTATATTTGAAATCCAAAGTTAAAAGTTTTAGACTTCAGGTTTTGAGTGATATCATGTATTTGACTACACTTAAAGGATTGTTTGGATGTTTTATTATTATTATTATTATTATTATTATTGTGGGGGGTGAAGCCCAACCTAACATATTGGGCCCAATGCCCTATTTGAAGACTACTGTTTGTCCGAAGAGATGAAAATACTTGAGAAGAAGCCCATGTAAAAGAAACATGTCTGAAGAGGAGCATGGGTCATAGTCCGAGGAGACATTCAATTGTCCGAGGAGGCCATTATCCTCGGATCCGAAGAAACTTGGTCCAACAAGCGTCTGGGAAGCTCAAATGATCCTCCTGACAAGTGTAATGATAGAGATGAATCTCAGGCGCGCATGAAGATAGCAGGAACGGAGAAATATCTAGAAGACAGACTTCAACCACCACATTAAATGCACTGCACCCACTTTTCTGGCCGCATTAATGTGGAGAAGACCCCTGAACAGTGCACTCTCAACTACCGCCACTCACACAAGGCTAAAGAGGATACATGATGGGACATGCACTTAAGTGGGCGTCTAGATGATGAACAAGTGGACGATGAAGATGAAGGGAGAGGGTACTATATAAGGGGGAGAGGCCTCTGATAAAGGGGGATCGGAAAAATAAAGAGAGAAATGAGAAAACACCATTACTGTAGCTCTAAGAATTGTAACCCACGTTCATTCAATACAACTCCTCTTCGGACGTTTATGTTTGCATCTGTCCGAGCATGATTGCATGTTAATTTACTCACAAACACTACAGTCCAATACTGTTTAATTCACTACTAGCCCAGCTCTTTCACCCACTCTCTACAAATTCATTGTCTTGGGTTCATTGGGCTCACAATCCATACCTTTTGGGTTTGGGCTACAAAAATTGACCATACAATTATGTTTTACTTCTTCTTCTTCTTCTTTTTTTTGATTACTTGGCAAAATTAATTGGTTTTTTAAGTAAGAAAAATATTGGACATATAATATTAAAGCATAAGACTTTCAATTTTTTTTTTAGTTTATGTTATATCCTTTATAGAATAGTTATGGGGTCCCAAAAAGTTTAAAAATCATCTTAAGTGGGGTGAGGTGAGGTGTGACAATAGTTGCACTTCTACCTACTTTTTCAATTCTTACTACATCGTATACCCTCACATGTGCAATAACTTCCCATGTGCAATTACTTCTCGTTTGGTAGATAATATTGCTTCACAAGACACAAAATTTGTTTATGTGGAAATATATTAGTTGAAGGTTGTGACTCTTAGAATTGATATACATATTCACAACAAACATGTCTTTTACCCAAGGGTGCATACTTGTATAAATACCCTAAGACAATTATTTGAACAAACAAACACATAAGCAAAGTATAACAATGGAGAAATCAACAAGGTCCCCAACTTACAACTAATATATATAGAAGTTCAGTGAATTTTATTGGTACCCAGAAAAGAATTTGGTCTAAAAAACACGAAAATCAACGAATTTTAGAGCATTCTTACACGAGAGGTTTAACTTTATGCTGAAGCAACAAAGTATTGATTAAATAAAATGAGATTCAATGAAACTACATCAAATTTAATTTTCTTACCGAATGGGTATCCGAACTACGGCCAGAAAAACCCAAAAGAACTTTGCTCCCAATGATATCACCGCTGTTGCTGTTGCCTCTATAGACTCCTATACTGCAAGTCGTATCGTTTGAAGAGAGAAAAAGAGAAGTAGCTGAGCCTGAGGATGGCGGTTCTTTTGGATCTGTAGTTGCTAGTCCAAACGTCCAATGGGCTCATCTATTGGGTTTTCACTCAAATTTTTAGCTGGACTGACTGGCTAGTCCAATTCTAATGCTTCTTTGTGAAGATGTCTTGGACTTGGTTCAATATTATACATACTAGTTTGCTAATTTTATCAAAATTATTTTTATATATACTTATTTAAATATATGTTCAAATTAGATAATTAGAAGAAAAAAAATGTAATTAAGGATCTATTTGGATTCACTCTACTAGAACCGGGAGTTTGCATTTAACCTATCAACCCAACTGAATGCCTTATATTGACTTTTCATAAGTTAACGGGCTGGGTTAGACTATATTGTTTTTTCTTTTCCTCTTTTCTTTTATATCTTGGGTTGAATTGAAAAAGACTTCAACCCAAGTAATGTGATGCAACCCAAGGGGGGATGTTTAGACCAAGGGGACCATGAACCCCTGAAATATTATTTTTTTAAAATATTAATATTACTAGTATATGTAAATATTGTTTTAAGTTTGGATTTAAAAAAATTTATATTTAACCCTTCAAAAACTGAAAAACTAACCATGACAAACTAATGTTTGTCTAAATAATCTAAAAAATATTTTTTGTCATTATAATTTGAGTGTTTTATATTTGAAATCCATAGTTAAAAGTTTGAGACTTTGAGTTTTGAGTGATGTCGTGTGTCTGACTACGCTTAAAGGATTGCTTGGATGCTTTTATTATTATTATTATTATTATTTGTTTGGATGCTTTTATTATTATTATGTTTTACTTTTTTTTTTTTTTGATTACTTGGCAAAACTAATTGGTTTTTTAAGTAAAAAAAATATTGGACATATAATATTAAAGCATAAGACTTTCAAATTTTTTAGTTTATGTTATTTCCTTTATAGTATAGTTGTGGGGTCCCAAAAGTTTAAAAATAATCTTAAGGTGGGTGAGGTGAAGAGCGACAATAATTGTACTTCTACCTACTTCTTCAATTCCTAATACATGGTACACCCTCACATGTGCAATAACTTCCCATTTGGTAGATGATGTTGCTTCTCAAGACATGAAATTTGTTTATATAGAAATGTATTAGTTGAAGGGCAGGGGCGGCGGCACTTGAAGGCACATGAAATTCGTTTATATAGAAATGTATTAGTTGAAGGGCAAGGGCAGCGACAATTGAAGGCTAGGGTGGTCATAGGACACCCCCCCCCCCCCCTTTTGGTATTAGAGCCAAGTTTTGGCCGATCATAGTGTTGTAAGTTACATTTTATTTTGTAATCAAGTTGGCCGGCACTGCCGCCATAGTTATCCATTATTTTCTGCATTATCATTATTTTGAATTATACTCATGTTATCTCCTGACAGTTTTATTTTGTTTTACATCTATTTTCTGATAACTCTTCCTTTACCATACATTGTTTATTACATCTATTATCTCTTTTTTAGTCTTGTTGTTCTTTTGATGGTAGGCTGAGCCTCCTTCTGTACCTATTTGTTCATTATTCTGTGATTCTTTGTCCATGTTGATCAATTGTTTCCCAGTTATCAACTTCTTCTTGTTTCTGTTTTTATCCGTCCAATTTGTTGCAGATAAGTACTGTTGAGACACGTAAGACCAAGATCTGTGCCGTTGTCAACCCAATAAGACCAGTAAGTCCTAGGCTGAGTGTGTGTCCCATACCAAACAATAAGTCCCGACGGTAGGGCGTGAACGGAAGGGAGTTATCTCAGAGTAAGGATTGTGGCGATAAGAGATTGTGTTTGCACGAGATTAGGCGATAGTCTTGTTGTACCCTTGTTTCAAATCTAAGGATAGATCCAGAAGTTTAAGGTTAAAGATAATTAGGTTGTGATTGTTTAACTAAGCTTTTAATCCAGAACTATGAATAGGTTGTTTAGAAGTAACTCTTCTACCAGCATTAGATCTTCCAGTACATCCCTCCCAGAGATCCCTCAAGAAGATGGAATTCTCAATTCAGAGTCTTATGAGTTATCAGATACAGATCTAAAACTAGGAGATTGGAACATCCCTAAGGTTCCCACAAACCAGATCTATAGGACATCCTCATGGTTATCAAAAAAAGCTTTTAAGACAGATTACCATGTTAGAACCATAGAACAGGTTTATAGCATCAACAAGGAGTACGAAACGTGCTACTTGTTACCCTCAGCTGTCCTCCAAAGACACCTGAAAGAAAAACATAATTATATTCACATAGGTTTAGTCCAGGTCGGAGTCAAACCCTTGTTTAGAGAAGGCCTAAATTGTTCAGTCCTTATGGCCCTTAGAGACACCCGTCATATTAGATTTAATGACAGTCTTCTAGGAACCATCCAAACCAGTCTAAGCAGAGGACCAGTTCATTTCGATTGTTTCCCTAATTTTGTAGTGGCCCTTAATTGTCCACATGTCATGAAAACCCTCACTCTTAACATCAAGACCCATGGAACCCTCATGTTGCACGGTGTCCAGCAAGTTGCCTTGATCTACAGAGTTTATTACAAGTGCATGAGGACAAACATGAATGTTCAAGCACTTGACAAGAGAAAGATGGGAGAAACCACTCTCATCCAAACTAAAGACCTTAGATCCAAGATTCAGGTTCCTAAGACCCTGAAATGGACTGATGTCACTTTTCCTGATAATTGGACTCTGGAAAATGAGAACCATCATTTACAGATCCAACAACCATCTAGGAACCCAAATCTAGATTTTGTCCAGCAACTAGTCGATGGAACGGTTAGATTAAGCTTTGACCAGTCTAGGATCTGAACACCCCTGGATTCACCCATAGGATATGGTGACTTAAGGTTTAGATCCCCAGTAGATCTACACCAATACATCCCACAGTTTCCTATCCCTCTTAGAGATAGACTTGCATCCCAATGTAGCTCCTCCAAACCTCTAGCACCTTTTCCAAAGTCTAGAAGAGACTTAGGACTAGAGCTCCAATGTGTCCAGACCAGATCCTAGGTTAGCACACCCTGCTACACAGCTAAGCAAGATTTAGTTGTTGATGAGGAAGAAGATAACAAAAGTCAAAAGAGTCAGAAACCCCCATCACCATCAGGTAGTGATATGATGAATCCATATCAACATGAACCTCAAGATCCTTTTCAGCCAGAAGCTGAAATAGATTATGAACTCAAGGTCATCAGGAAAGAATTCACCCCTGATCTAGTTGCCCTAGGCAAGGAATTTGAGTAAGAAGCAAACAGACTCAAAAAGGAAGCCTATAGAGCCAACCATACCCTTGAACAAAAGAAAAAAGTTCTCGAAAGTTGGACAACATTCATGAAAGAGATATCCAGTAATGTCCCTTTCTTTGAATATTTTGAGAACCACTTTGAGTGGCACAAGAAGTCTTGTGTTCTCACCAAAACCAATTGGACCAAACCCACTAGCAAGGACGCTAGTGGCAAACCCAAACCCCCAGAAGTTGTTAAATCTCACCATCCACCTCAGGAAGCCATAGTCTTCAACCACCGTGGAAGTGATTTAATTGCCTCTCCCTTCAAAACCCCTACCACTCAAGAAGAAACTGTAGTGAAGAAGGTCATAGAGCAAAACAACTACACCAACCAATGTTTAGGTGTTATAGGAAAACATCTTGATAGGATAGAAGACAGAATAGATAGCAAGGTCATCCCCCAGCCAGGAAGCCCTAGCAAACCTGTCAAAACCCTAGAGAAACCTTTAGTCAAGCTCCCCACATCTAAGCAACCCAACCTTAGATCTAAGGATAAAACAGCCTTAGAAATAGTCAACCAAAGACTTGAAGAACTAGTGAAGAAGGAACCAGTCACCCCTCCACCAGTTAGCACTTCAACCAGTGTTGATCCCCGTCTAGAAACCAATTTAGCCGTTTTAGATGTCCACACAGCTTCTAGCAGTTCTAGCAGAACCTCCTCAGACAATGAAAAGGAGATAGAACACCTAGAAAACCAGTTCAGGAATTTAGAGGTAAAAAGGCTTACCAATCCAAAGGTAACCCCTACTAGCCTAACCAGGAATTGGTATCCCAGACCTACACCCCCTAACCTCCAGTTCGAGGAAAGGAATGTTAGCAGCCAATTCTCAGTCTCTTCAGGTAAACTCTATGAATGGAACATAGATGGTTTGTCTGAACAGGAAATCCTGAATAAACTCCAGCATATGACCATGGTAGCCAACAACTACATCAGTGAAGGACATCCCCATACTAAGGTCATAGAACTCATATCCTTAGGATTCACAGGTAAACTCCTCCAATGGTGGAACAATTGCCTTACAGATGAGTCTAAGGAAGACATCAAACATGCTGTCCAAAAAGATGAGGAAGGACTCCCCCTCTTTGACGACAACATAGGTAGAGGTATCCCTGACGGAGTCAATACCCTGATCTATACGATTATGAAACACTTCGTAGGAAAACCCAGCAACATCACATCTAGGATTTACGATCAGTTGAGTAACCTTAGATGTAAAACCCTTGGTGACTTTAGATGGTATGAAGATGTGTTTACTACCAGAGTCATGCACAGGAGTGATTGTAACTCTCCATTTTGGAAGGAGAAGTTCATCAATGGTTTACCCACCCTTTTTGGAGAAAGGGTTAAGGAAACCCTTTGTAACCCTTTAGGTGTCATAGATTATGATAACCTAACCTATGGAGATATCTCTAGCACCATTCGGAGTGAAGGAATGAAGATGTGTAGAGATCTCAAAATCCAGAACAAAGCCAACAAAGGAAAAGCCAAGTACGAAGTAGGAAACTTTTGTACACAGTATGGCTTACCCTCCATCCTTCCCAAAAGAAAATCCAAATACAAAGGCAAGGAATCCTCTGAGCATTTTCATAGGAAGAAAACTTCAGCCAAGTATTATAGAAAACAGAAATACAGCAAAGATGATTTCTATAAGAAAGGTAAATCCAAATCCACAGGAAAGTTCATACCCAAAGCATCAAGAAAATGCTTCAACTGTGGAAAGAAAGGTCATTTCAGAAAAGAGTGTAAAGCTAAGGCCAAATCCCTTATCAATACCCTCGTTAGTGACCAAGCCGGTAAAGATGAAATCTTTAAGCTCTTAGAACTCAATCACTCAGAAAGTGAGTCCTCTAGTAGTGAAATTCGTCAGATCTACCAGTCATCCTCTGAACCCTCAAAAGTTTCTTCTAGCACCTCTAGTGGCCCAGATGAACCCATACCTTGCATGGATAGTTGTTGTAGGAACAAGACTATCAATGTTCTTTCTAAGCAAGAAGAGCTCCTCTTAGATCTCATAGAACAGATCGAAGACCCAGTCATCAAAGCTCAAAAGCTTACAGAATTCAAGAGAACCTTAGTTAGGGAAACCGGTAAACCCGAACCTAAGCTTCAAGAACCCAAAGTTGATTTGGAACAAATCTACAAAAGATTTACCAAATCCAAGAAGGAAGTAACAGTCAACGACCTTCAAAAGGAAATCAAGGAAACTAAGTCTGAGGTTAGAACCCTTAAGCAAGAGCTAACCATCCTTAGAGTTTATCACAATTTCCTTGATTAGAGAATCAAAAATCTGGAAATTACTTCTCATCAAGGCAATGAGGAAGGAACCTCATTTCAAAACCCTTCTGATGATGAAGCTGAAGAAACAGTTAATCCAACTGCAGATATGGTTCAAGGACATGACCCTGGACAACCCAGTGAACAGTTCTTAAAAGCCATCAGTAGAATTAACTTCCATAAGTGGCACTCCAAAGTCAGGATTGTCATAAGCAAAGATTTTGAATTCGAAGTCATCGCCTTAACGGATTCAGGCGCTGATCTCAACTGCATTCAGGAAGGAATCATTCTTGCTAAGTACTTCAGAAAGACTAGAGAAAGGTTAACTTCTGCAAGTGGCGGTAAAATGCAGATTGAATTCAAAATTCCGAAAGCACATGTGTGTCAGGACAACACATGTTTCAAAACTACATTTGTCCTTGTGAAAAATATGACAGATAGAGTGATATTAGGAAATCCCTTTATGTGTCTGTTGTACCCTTTCACCACGGATAGTGAAGGAATCACTACCCATCCTTTTGGCCAACCAGTCAAGTTTAAGTTTCTTAGGAACCTTGAACCTCGAGACATTAACACTTTCCAAGAAATCACTGTCTCTAAGACCATTAACCTAATCCAAGCCAAAACCCACCATCTTAATTCCCTCCAGGATAATTTGAAATACAAGAAGATTGAGGAACATCTAGCTTGTAAAAACATCCAAGAAGAGATCAGAAAGTTTGAAGAAAAACTCAGACAGGAAGTCTGTTCTGATCTACCAACAACCTTCTGGCATAGGAAGAGACACGAGGTTGCTCTCCTTTATGTCAAAGATTTCCACGAAAAGGACATCCCAACCAAAGCTCGACCTATCCAAATGAACCAGGAACTTATGGATACTTGTAGAGCAGAAATTGAGGATCTCCTTAAAAAGGGAATCATCAGAAAATCTAGGTCCCCTTGGTCCTGTTCAGCCTTTTATGTTCAGAAAAATGCTGAGATAGAGAGAGGTGTTCCTAGGTTAGTCATAAACTACAAGCCCCTTAATAAGGTCTTAGAATGGATAAGATATCCAATTCCAAACAAAAAAGTTTTAGTTAACAGGCTTAGCAAAACAGTGGTTTTCAGTAAGTTCGACATGAAAAATGGTTTTTGGCAGATACAAATCAGAGAACCTGATAGGTACAAAACAGCCTTTACCACACCCTTTGGCCATTACGAATGGAATGTTATGCCCTTTGGCCTCAAAAATGCACTTTCTGAATTCCAAAATATCATGAATGAGATATTCAATCCATTCTCCAGTCATGTTATTGTGTACATTGATGATGTGCTCATATTCTCAGAATCCCTGAACCAACATCAGAAGCACCTAAGAGCGTTTTTTAAAACCATCAAGCTCAACGGTCTTGTTGTTTCAGCTCCAAAAATCAAACTTTTCCAAACTAAAGTTCGATTCTTAGGCTTTGATATCCACCATGGTGTCATCAAACCCATAGATAGAGCCATTCAGTTTGCTGATAAGTTTCCAGATGAAATCTTGGACAAAACCCAGCTTCAAAGGTTTCTAGGATCTCTTAATTACATAGCAGATTTCTATCAAAATCTCAGACAACAATGCAAACCCCTTTTTGATAGACTTCGTGCTAATCCTCCCCCTTGGACTCCAAATCATACTGCTATTGTCCAAGCAACCAAAAAATATGTCAAGTCTCTCCCTTGCTTAGGAATCCCATCAGAAAATTCCTTCAAGATTGTCCAGACTGATGCCTCGAACATTGGTTATGGTGGCATTCTCCTTCAGCGTGCTAGTCCCATTTCCTCTGAATAGATTGTTTGTTTCCATTCAGGAATTTGGACTCCCACTCAGATTAATTATAGTACTATTAAAAAAGAAATTTTATCCATAGTACTATGCATTTCAAAATTTCAAAGTGATCTTTTGAACCAAAAGTTTTTGATAAAAATTGATTGCAAATCTGCAAAACATGTTTTAGAAAAAGATGTTCAAAACATTGCATCAAAACAAATTTTTGCACGATGGCAAGCCATCCTTTCAGTTTTTGACTTTGACATTGAATTCATAGAAGGAACTCAAAACAATATCCCTGACTTCCTAACCCGTGAATTTTTGCAGAGTCCAAACCAAGATGTCCGGGAAAAGGCCTGTACAACCCCCAAAACTCCCTAAGCAGCAAACCACCACCAGTACCAGTCAAGCAAAAAACCCTTCTGGTCGTCAATTAGTTCCTATTCCTGCTTCTTCTCTAGCCAACAGATATGTTGTCTCAACCATCCCAAAACCAAATTACCAAAAACCGTCCCATGGTCAACCCAGCTACAGCTCAGCTTTAGTAAACCCTCCGCCTAAAACAATCACCCCATATTTTGTAGAAGAACCTTTTGGTCCCATTATTCCCCAAAAGACATCTACCTTCAGAAAAGGAAAGTCTTCTTATGTTAAGAAGTTTTTTGTCCAGCACATCTCTTATATTGAACCTCATTTAGTTCATATAACAGATCCCTTGGCCTTAGTCCCAGAAGTTTTGCCCCAAGGTTGGCATTTCCTTCCAAAGAACCCAGAGAAGAATATAAGATTCTATAAAAGCATCCTCCTCCAAGAAGAGTCTGCTCGAATAGAAAACATCATGAACAAAGGAGACCCTTCACAGGTTCTCTATCACAAATTCATCATCAAAGGTTTCGTTAGCTGTTCTGAATGGGGGCAGCATCCCTCCCTACTCAAAACACTCACAAACATCAAGAGTCTCACAGGTTTAGAACTCCATTACAGTTATTATGACTACATGGATGCCTTTGAGAAAATCCTCTTTTACCAGAATCAGAACTTTGATCATTCATGGTTCATTATGTTTGATAAAAGTTTCTCCAGCCAGATACCGTCGTGGTTCCTAAAGTGGTGGGAAATGTTTGGTTCAGTACCTCAGATCTTCCCAGAACCTTTATAGGACGCCCTCAGGTATTTTAGCTCCAGGTTCCAAGTCTCGGCTCATGGTTCCCAGTTTCCAGCAATTTTGCACATGACAATTATGTACAGAATCCACTGGATAAGTATGTGGAATTATGCACTCAACTCCAATTTATTAGACAGGGAATTCTCAGTAAAATGGTGGGACAGTTTCAGATTCACTAATGTCATCCGCCAGATTAATAAAGACTTCCCTCCCCCAGTTCAGAAAGCCATTGCCTACAATACAAGATCACAGTCCAGCCTAGACTCCGTACAGATCGCCGAAAAATCTAGCAAGGAATTAAAGGATCTTGCCCAGCAATTGCAAATCCAAGCAGAAAAGCTAGAGTCAGTAGAAAGAGTTTCTCCTGCCTCCTCTGAAGCATCAGTCAACAGATATCCATTTGACCCATTACAGGATTCACAAGATCCCTATAATGGTTACAATTTGGATGAAGATTAGATTCTCCAGATAGCACCAACAAAGCACTATTCATGTACAATGACCGTTACTGTTCACTCCACAGTACTCGACAAAAATCATGGAGTTACTATTTGCTTTTGGTTGAAATGATTATTCACCCGCAGTAAAAGCAGTTTACCCTCCGGATTTTCAGTAGTCTTCAGCAGGATCCAAAGCTCCCTTCCTCTATAAAAGGCAGCCTCTCCTCCAGTCTGAAGCAGGTCCAATTTTAGGTCTAGTTCAGTCTCTAAAATCCCTCCCTTCTCATTACAACTTGTAATCAGATGGCTCTTTCAGTTTGTATCCCAGTTTACACTTGTTCCCACAACTGTAACCTGTACCCTTTACTTTCATGTAATCAGATGACATCCCCCCATCACCTGTAACTCCCCCCCCCCCCCCCCCCCCTTTTGGTATATATATATAAATATAATAATAATAATAATTTAAAATTTTATATTTGTCTACCCTTTAAAAAAATTTGGGAACACCCTCGGTTTTTTTTTTTATGTCAATAAAATTAAATTTTGTTCCATAATTTGTTTTACTTAACAATATATTTGGGCTTTCAAGCAAAAAGAAGACCAAAAAAAATTTTGAACTAAAATCTGAAAAAAAAAAATTATAACATAGCAAGTCCAAATGCCCAATAAACCCCAGGAAAAAAGCCCAAGATCAATCTCTTTTATTAGATTGTATAATTTATGCTTCTTTAGGAATACCCTGAGAAAAATTCCTGGAGCCGCCACTGATTCAAAACACTAATTGGTTTTTTGGTGTAGGAAGAGAATGAATCAGATCTCTTATTCATGTAGAAAGTTTTGACATCCTTTTGAATTTTTTTTTTCCTAAAATATTTATTGTATATTAATTAAAAGGGGTCCCTTCCCATGAGGGGGGGAAAAAAAGTCCTTAGTCTATCCTTTAAATAACCTATTATCTCTATCAAATGGTTATATGAAGTGTAAGCCAAAGATTATAACAACTCCTTCATAAAAAAAGTTCTAAGTTAAGATTTTCTCTAAAAAAAAGCACTTGAACAACGATATATTTGTTTTCTTCCTCCTTACCAAAAGGAACAAGTTTTAAACCTTTAATAATAATAATAATAATAATAACAACAATTTTTACAATAAGTTAACCCCAAAAAAAAAAAAAAAAAAAAACAGTCCATCTCCAGCCCAGATAGCCCATTTGATTAAAATCAAATTTATGCCTACATTAATTAAATTCCAACATTTACTCTTCAAGATTTGGCAGTTGGCTCCTAGACAAAGATTTGAAGTCACACTAATAACTGTACGGGATAAGCAAACGTTAAGCAATTTTCCCATAATTTAAGCTCTTTCAAATATGTAAATTTCCAAATTTAGATGCAATGCATTAAAGATTAGGTAAATATGGGACCAAAACCTCGGAAACTTGATTTTTTTTAATGGAGTTCTGTAAGAAAAATCACTCTCACAATCAAAACACCAATGGTAGAAAGATGCCTAATAGCAGCTTCTCTGGCAGCTCTAGTATGCCATCCCAGTGCAACCATAAGGTGTTTCAAGCCTAAGTCATGCACAACCTCCCCACAGAAAGAAAAACCAACCAAAGCCAAATGTTTCCCCTCCACGCTTTAAGAAAGTGCATTCAAAAAAAAAAAAAAAAAAAACTAGACACCCATGAAAATTCAGATTCTTCTTCATCATCTTTAACTCAGTCTAACACAAACATGCCATCACCTCCAGCCTCTCCTCTTTCTCGTTCCACATCAAGAGCTGACAAACTTGTCAAAGGAGTCACACAACTCATTGAAGGAGATTCCTCAATAGGTATTGTGGAAACCATATTCCGATCGGGATGGCCTAAGGAGATAGGCCTCACAGTTCAGAAGGTGTTGAAGGTTAATCACAGTGAAAGTGTACTAAACAAGTTTGAAGAGTTCAGAAACAAAGTGAAACTCAATGCTGCAAATTCATGTGATAGTCAGCTAATGGAGAGACTGATTGTGATGGGAATGAACTCCTAAAGTTCCAAGGTGCCCTTATAACTTGTTCTCTAGGAACTAATGGAGATTCAAGCATTTGTCACAAGAAATGTTGTGGGGTATGCAGAATGATCCGTTCCAGCTTTACTGTTGAAGATGCACCAGAATTAGTCCATGAGAACAGTTGGAAGGCACATGAGAAGGTGACAAATGATTATGTTGCCAAAAGGGTATGTGCAAGGAGGGCTATCATTTTGTGCCGAGTAATTGCAGGGCGTGTTGGTGGTTACCATAGACATGAGCTCATGGTCATTGGGGAAGATGGTCGGTTTGATTCTGTGGTGGCATCAAATGGAGATGACTCTAATGGCTCGGACAAGCTTATGGTTTTGAATCCAAGGGCTATGCTTCCATGCTTTGTGGTCATATATGAAGTCAGTTGTCTTCCATGATTGTTTAACAGTTGACTAATGACTCTTTTTTTTTTTTTGGGAAAGGGAAGTCGTAGGAAATCTTGTTTTCTTTGCAGCAAAATGTCAGAGACGACAACAATCTATTTCAATTTACTCTTATACCGTTCTCAGATCTGAGTTTTCCTGAAGAATAGTGCATGTTTTCTTTTCTTTTCTTTTTTTCGGATAAATGAGCAATTTATATAGAGAACCAAGACTGAACAGCTACATGCAGCACAGTGGCAACATAAAATCAAGATTTAAGCCTGCAAAACATCTTTCAAAGCATGGACATCCCAATCCACGACATCATCCCAGCTGAAGAACTAACTAATCTTTTCAGTGGCACAAACTTGAACACTTGCAACCACACTCTTATAGTTAAGGGACATTCAAAGAAAATGTGGTTATTGCATTCAAGCTAAACCAAGTCACAAATGCATGCCTAGAAGTAGCATCAGAAAACCAAATTAGTTGCCACCTTTCCACTTTCTGCCATTCAACTTGAATCACATCTTCCCGGGCTGATTTACAGTTGAATTGATTTGACGATGGAATCTAATATACTGCATCCTTATAAATAATATTAACCTGAAACAGACCTGTATGACTTGTGACAATATCTTCAGACCTTGTTAGACTCCAAAACTAATGCTTCTTGAAATATGCTTGATACCTTGGCATTACCATTACACGCAGAGTAATGGTATCGTAAACCTATTTATGAGAAAGTCTAGAGGCACAAATAGTTTGACACATGTTGATGTGGCAAACTGTTAGTAATAGGTAATAAGTGATATTAGTGGTGGACCTATATGAGAACCAAAAAATACTTAGCAAATCAATTGGAGTAAAATTGTCAACTTTTTTTGTGTATGTAGCGTTACTCTCACTTTATAGCCAAACCTCTCGTACAAAATTTCCCATGGAGGCTGTATTGGTAGAATTTACTAGCAATATCATAAACCTTTATAGCATCGTCAACTTGCATTACTGGCAGTTAATAAAAGAAAACCTGTAGGTATGCTCAAAGAATCTCCAACACACTTCGATTCTTTTTCTCCAAAATTTAGAGGGTGAAACTACAAGATCTCTCTCCAACAGCCTCTTTACTTGGGTGCTTTTTGGAAAAATAAAAAATAAAAAGGGGGTAGCTCTCTAACCCATTATTTTATTAATCCAAATCAAATAATTTCTCTCTAATTGGGTGTTTGTGTCCATTGGGAAAGAATGCAAAAATGAAGAATTAATATTTCAATGGAATAGAGAAAGATAGTCTGTTGGAGTTTATCTGAAAAAAGGCAAGTATAATTTTTTTTTAACAAAAAAGACTTTTTTCCCTCTGAATTTGAGTGGAAAATGAAAAAGAAAAAAAGAAAAAAAAAAAAAAATATATATATATATATATATATATATATGCTCAAGTGCAAAACACAACAATTAGTGAGTGTCTCTATACCCTTTTGTTTATTGGCATTTGACTATCGGAAAAAAGTTTGGCTCTAGCCTGGTTTGGAGCTATTTCCCTCTAACCTACTATTCGCAATTGAAAAGACCATCTATGTGTAATTTTAGTTGCATGACTTTTTTAAATAATACACATGGATAGTCTTACAAATCGCCACATAAAAGATTGGAAAATATAGCTCCAATTTGGTTTGGAGCCAAACTTTGTCCTTGACAATCAATTTTTCAATGCACTATTGGTCACTCACTAACTATGCAACAGAAAATCGATTATAACCATGACTGGGGCCTTTGCCACCACCCACCATGAGGGACCAGACTTGGGGTTTCTAGCATCTGCATAGCAGAACTTGTTGGCATTTGACAATCATTTTTTCAGTGCACTATATGCCACTCACTAACTATGCAACTGAAAATCTAACAAAACCATGACTGGGGCCTTTGCCACCACCCAACCCACCTTGAGGGACCAGCACTAAGTGATGGCCTTTTTCTACTGTGGGGGCCCTATAGCATCTGCAGCTCTCAATAACAACATCCAGATATGCATTCTAGTATAAATCCAGGACTAGGGAGCTATGCATTACCATAGCCTTCTTCAGATGTAAAAAGCAGCATTCTATAAATAAAAAACTAGAGGAAGAGAGTTGCTATTTTTAACAGAAACTAAGGATTAATACTTGATCAAAAACACATCCTTTAAATCACTTAAATATAAAGAGAAATAAATATTACAAGTTACGTAAGTTTTTCCAGACTGATCATAAACAGCATTTCTCATGCCTATTTTGTATTGTCAAGCACAACATAGAAATGAAAGAACAGGATAGACCACCTGGCAGTGCAATCACCTTGAAGATAGGTTTGTCCTTCCTGTCATAGTTTTCTGTCTAAAAAGTAAAACCAAACTGTCTCAGCTGCCTGCCAACCAAAAATTGTCGCATCAATCATCCATGTTAAGACCCATCTCCACATAGAAATGAAAGAATAGGATATGAAATGGTGAACTCCTCACCGCTTGATCTTAACGAATCTCGGAATGGGGCCATCACTGATATTGCTTGATACACATTTTGTGCTTTCCTGTAGCTCCATCAAAGTTGGACCTAAATAAATTCTCTAAGTTTCTGGAATACAAAAAGAAAACCCATCTTGAGTGAAATTGTTTCCCCTAATATGAATGAAGCAAAGTATCAATCTTTTTTTGTTCAAAATATGCAATGGTAGCATGTTTGAACTTTGAACCACCATAGTCCAGAAAATCAAATAAATATAAGAAAGAATCTTAAATCTAGCTTTCCCATTTATTGATGAGTATGTTTGGATGAGCTTATTTTTGTTGGATTCTCCTATTTAAAAATGTGTAAAAATACAGTTTTACCTAAAATAAGTGAGTCTTTTAAAAGTTGTACATAAGTTGATGATGAAAATAAACTGGGATGTAGGCTAAAACAAATAGACCTATACCGAGCCATGGTCTCGCAATATGACACACCAACACATGAAATATATCATGTTTGAACATCCAAGAGACTAAATTCTCCAGAGAAATTTCCAATTTATGCATTTTGCCCATTTGGAATTAGGTACTTGAAGCCTAGTACTGGCACTGTACAAAAAATTCCCTTCCCAACAGAATAAATTCAAGCATTTTGCCCATTTGCAATTTTGGAGTCAGGTACTTGAAGCCTAGTACTAGCACTATCAAAAACATTTCCCATACCAATGAGCTCTAGCTCAACTGGCAATTCCTCCCTTTATAAGAGCTAGGTGGAGGGTCATCATGAGTTCAAAACTTAACGGGTGTGTGTGTGTGTGACTTGCTAAGAGGAGGAGGAGGGGGGGGGGGGGGGGGGGGGACTATTTTCAGACGAACATGAAATTTATGCAAAGAAATGGAAAATCTTGGGTGTTCCACCAACAAATAGCACATCTTAACCGTATTCACAGCCAAAGATCTAAGTAAGAATACAAGTTCTTGATAATTTGTGGCAAAATCCTATATAATGAAAAAAAAAAAAAAAATCACCTTGGATGCAATGATGAATATCAAGATCACAAGCCCAAATTTCTTGAAGTGAGTTTGTCCCCATGCAATGTAACTTTCCAGCAATCAACTTGGAAAATAAAGACAGAAATCTTTTTGGGCACAACTGCAAAATATATTAAAAAATTAAGCTTTAACCATCAGCATACTCCAATATGAAGTCAGATGATAAGAAGAGAATGTAAATACACATAGAGCAATTATTGATCCAATAAATATAGAAATAGTGTCTCTTTAGTTTCAGATGTCTTAGGCTCTTGTGAAGCATGGAAATTAAACCCTAATTTAGGTGTGGTGTAAATGAACCACCCAAAATTCAGTGACTTTCATCACATATTTAGACTTTAAAATATACCTGTGTTTCCTTTTTCTTTTTTTTTTGGGGGGGGGGGGGGGGGGGGGGGGTGGTTTAGATAGTGGGGGCCTTGGTGTGATGGCAAGTAACTTCCACCAAAAGTGAGAAGTAGCGGGTTTGAGTTAGGAAATCAGCCTCCAAAAAAAAATTGGGGGTAAAGGCTGCCTACCTTCACCTTTTCAAGACCCCGCAAAAGTGGGAGCTTTGTGTACTGGATACAACCTTTTAGATAGTTGGGGAGATGGGAGATGGAGTTTGAACCACAAACATGGAGCACCACAAAGGATACCATTACTACTAGACTATCACTTGAACCCTTTGTGTTTCTTAGTTTTACTAAATATTAAGGCATACTCCTTCAGTTTTGCTAAATAGTAAGAGATTTCCCTGATTAAGATAATTATTTCACTACCCTGTCAATTTACAAATACTGGAAAAGCATGGACAGAAAATATACTAGTAAAACTTTTTATTTTGCCAACTGCAGAGCTCCATTACTTCATATAAGAAAAATTGTATAAAAGGCTACACGAGCATAGACAAAATGCAATCAATTTAAATCTTCCTCATGCATACATATTTAGTATGAGACTATAAGAATATCAAAACTATAACTAATTATGGTAAAATTAGTTTGACGTTGGGGCTGGTGGATGAATTACCTCGGAATACACCATCTTGTGTAATTATCCCAAATGTTTCTGCAGTTTCACAAATCATAATGCCGCTTACTCCTGTGAAAGAAGTTGCTTTACACTCAGCAACTGCAAGAAATTTAGAAGGAAACTGTAGTAAGTAATTAAATATAAAAATAATAATATAAAAAAATAAAAAATAATAGAGAGAGAGAGAGAGAGAGAGAAGTGCAGGAATTTTGAGAATTTTGAGTATATACTTAAGTTTTTTTTTTTTTTTTTTTGTGCGTGTGTGTGTGGAAAGGTGGGGGGGGGGGGGGGTACTTTCATTTATTAATCTCTTTTACTGCAGTTGACACTGCTGATTAGTGCGCAGATTAAGTCTGTGCGAGCATCAATCCATATAATTTAATAAGCTGGTGAACATTTTAATAGACTATCCATGGCCCTCAGATTGCAGACAAGATATCATTGAACATTCCTTTCAAAGTAAAATGACTCAAAGGAAAAAAGATAAATGGCAGGATGGGGCTTGTGCCCTTTCAGTAAGGAGGTTTCAAAACACACTTTTTCAACTACGAATTTATTAAACTTCACTTTTTTGTAGGTCCAGCTTTTTCAAACAACCCTGTTATCAAAAGGCTGAAAAATAAGCTATACCAAATGGGCAAAAAGGATATCTCCATGAACTTGAAGGGTCATAAAGTATACCTCTCTGTGAATTTTGGACTTCTTGCCAGTAACAACTCATCAAGGGACACTGGTGGGGGAACTACCCGTGTATCTTTTTCCAACCAGGGTTTGCTTTTATATTCTCACTATCTTATATTTGTTCCATAGGACAATTTTTGCAGTTCTTTCCAAAGGCATAGTACTGAGCACACAGGTAAATGTTTAGTGTATCCATTGGGTTATGCCGTGTAAAGTTATTGAGTTGTTAGATTCTAAGCAGGGCAAGTTCGGTAGACATCAAAATATAGATTTATGGAGGTTTGCGCTGCATTGTTTGTTTTGGTTCTTATGGTGGGAGCAGAATGCTAGATGCTTTGAGGATTGTGAATAGTCTATGCTTGATATAAAGTCTTTCTTCATCTGTACTCTCCTTGATTGAAGCTTAGTTTTACCATCTTGTTCTTATTTGTCCCTCCCTGATCTTATTGATCATTGTAATTTGGGTTCTTGATTCTTGCCACTATAGTACATTTCCAGTGTACTTGGTTGGCTTTTTATTCTTAATAAAATTTCTTACGGTATTTATAAAAAAAAAAGTCTCCCACAAGTGACTGGATATTTACATGCAACCCAGCAATAACACAAGTAGTAGGCTGTTGCCATTGTAGACCAATCCATCATGGCATGATGTGTAGAAAGTATTAGGGACAGTAAAAGGAAGATAGCAAGATTACACACCAAAATTACTTCTACGTTCTCTAGAAGCAAATAGCTACTATAGGTTCCACAAGCACTCTTATTGCAAAGATTGCTGTAAAAAGAGTATAGCATTACCTAGAATGAAAGCACCATGTAGATCTGCATTGAGAAGACACTGAGCCAACTGATTTTTCCTGTAAGATCAAAAAAAATTATAAACCTGTATACTGAATGATAATAAGCACATAAAACAAAGATAAACACATCCAAAAAAAATTATAATAATAACAAAGGATAAGAAACCGCATGATTGCAATATCAGCATAGAAGGAAAATATTCCCACCCGACAGTTTCAAGCAGTTGCATCATGTAGCCTTTCCACATTTCATGCATAGGTCTAAAAACATCATACCTGTTATCCAAACACATCCGATAATAATTAGAACAACCTGTTTGAGAAAATTTAAAGGAAGAATCAACTTTGAAATGCATAAAAACAATTATTCTTCGGAGTACATCATATATAGAAGTAAACTTTAATTTCCATCTGTATTCTCTCATCATCTAAACATTCAAGAGTAAGTTGATTGTTATTTTCCAAATCTCTTCCTCCAAATTGTTGGACAAACTACAGCTGAAAATTCAAAACAGTTGGAAAGCATCAAACTAGTCAAGAGTGGAACGGGGAAAAACAGATCCCTCACATAAAGCCTCTCATAAAACATCAACCCTCAGAAGAGTATAACCAGTTCAACCAGCAGGATGGGATTATGTCTTGAAAATTATTGCTTACCAAGGTTTGACCCAACTACTTATAGGATAAAGTCATGGTACCAGTTCAAACAACAACTGCAGTGCAAATTACAAGCTTGCAACTGAAATGTCTGAGTGAGCAGTTTTGGCTCAACATTAGGTAGAAATAGATGATCAACTTGATACAGCCTTCCCCAGATTCCCAGTCCAGCTTAGTATGCTTTCCAAAAAATGAGGCTATGTCCTTTTGAGAAGGTTAGCCTAAATACTTAGTTGTTCATGAAATAAAGTAGCCACCAGATATACAGTGAGAATAATAATATCTAGATTGCAAGTATAGAAGAAGAAAAGGACCACAAAGTCACAACCATGAACAAAGAAGAGAAGCATTAAATTAACTTAGAAGAAGAAGGATAAAAATCATTAAGTCACAACCATGAACAAATCAGAGAAGTATTAAACTCACTTATGAAGCTCTTGGGACAAATCAAATGATCCACATTTTTTATGCTGTTTCACGGACATGTGCTTTTTAGAACGCTTCGAATGCATCCGCAAAGCCTTGATATGAGAACCAGTAGATACGCCACGTCCTTGTACATAATTATCAAGAAGGACGAAATGGTCAATATTTATTTTTCTGGACTTCTGCATGTACTTCTGAGCCATATCACCATTCTGAAGAAGCTCGTGTAAAATCTTATCGACCATGTCTCCTTTTCTACAAGAAAGCTGCACAATGCCAGGTAGACGTGAGCCAAGGAGCTCATAATATATCATCTCTTAATTCTGTAAAGTCAACTCACTAATTGAAGCAGCTCCAATGGTCAAAGGCTCATGGTTCAGAAAGAAAAGATGTACCTTAATATTGGTTGCCAGCAGATTCTCATGTACAGCATGAGAGAGCTGCAAATATGCTGGAGCATTTTCTTCAGGATCTGCATAAAACAAAACAAAACAAAAAAAAAACAAAAAATTGACTTCCATCTAATCAATTAGAATATATATACGCACAAGGATATATGTACACATTACATTCCTTTTTTAAAATAAATTTTACTTACAAAACTAAAACAAGTATATGCATGCCTAAAGCAAAACCTTGTGAGTTGTGACACAGTACATATAGAACCACGTTACATTCCTTTTTTTAATACAATTCATAAAACTAAGACTATATGCAATTTTGAGCAGTACCTTGTTAAGCAGGGTGACTCCAGAAAGAACAAATGCATTCCTTTATAACAGAACTACAGAGTTTGGTTCTAGAACAACTAACTAGACAAAAACCAAAAAAGTCTATGGAATTAAAAAAAAAAAGGGAGCCAATCTGGACACCCGAGTAGCCAAACCATTTATAACAGTTGTCTGTTGGACATTGGACATACAAAAATGAAGAATTTGAGACTGTTCTGAGACAGCCTTACAAGAAGATATTTATTTCTTAATGAATAATTTTTTTTTTTACTAATAAAAGGGAGATCCTCAAAACCAAAGTTAGGCATACAAGAATTTTTGTTTTTAATTAAAAAAAAAATTACCTTTCTTGTGTTGAGCACCAAATGAGGGAGTGACTGCTGCATCAGTTTTATCTGCTAAAGAAGTTGTCCTATGAGGTTCTTTTCCATCTCCTTCTTTTATACTCTTTTTGTTCTTTTGTTGTAGCAGATCAGCCTCGACAAAGGCAAACCTCCGCTTCAATGCCTCCAAAGCATGTTTTCTTGGATCTTGAATAGCTGTTTCAATAGCCATGGAAACTAGAATAGTTCACAGCCTTCCTCCTCACTATATGAAGAAAAAGGAGCCACCTAAAAGGATGTGGACAATGAGCTTGTTCAGAAACTTAAAATTAAAGATTTGAAAATTAAAAAATTTCAAGATTTGAACAATGTAGTTATGGGTCTCTCTCTTGTAAGAAAGCTACCATCTCAACCTATAGACACAATCACGCATCTCAATAACAATCTTCTATCATCAAAGGCTCAAGTCAATGGTTCAAATTACTCTCGAAGCCAGAGCCAATCTAGAGCTAAGCATGACCTGATAGCTCCTTGTGTTTAGAATTTACCGGTTTGTGGTGAAAGAACATCATCACTAAATCTATTATAATTTTAAACACAAAGAATACTTCAAATTTCAAAGTCAGATGAAAATCATTGCATTATCACTGAAATTTTAATCAAACACCTTCACACATACTCAAATCAAGTCTAACAGAGAGAGAGAGACAGAGAGAAACTCACATAGTCACATAGACAAACACTTAAGAGGGACACTCATGGAAACTCTTGGCAACTTTGGATTATGCCTAAGCCACATTGCAAAGTTGGGTTATGGTTTTTGAGGTGAAATTGCTAGAGAAGACGTTTGAACTGTGAATAGGGACTTCTTCAGCAAATTTTTATTTTTATAAATCAAATCCTAAAAGTAACCACATTTAGAAACATATTGGCAAACAATTGGTCATTAACATTAAATTAGCCAATAGCCTTCTAAATCTCAAACACATATGCAAAGTCTAACAATGGTGAAATCAACAAGGTCCCCAACTTACAACTAATATATATATATATATAAGTTCGGTGAATTTTATTGGTACCCAGTAAAGCATTTGGTCTAAAAACCACGAAAATCAACGAATTTTAGAGCATTATCACACGAGAGGTTTAACTTTATGCTGAAGCAACAAAGTATTGAAGGAAGCAGAGGAGGAGAATCCGAAAAAAAAAAAAAAAAATTCACAGCAACTACATGAAATTTAATTTTCTTACCGAACAGAAGATCTGGGCGGAAAATTCCGAAAAGAAATCTGCTCCCAATGAAATCACCGCCGCTGCTGTTGACTCTATATAGACTACAGGTCGTATCGTCTGAAGAGAGAGCAGGGGTGGCGGGTACGTAAAGACGATTAAACGGTTGTTTTAAGGTATTCCCGTTTTAAGGTGCTAAAATATCTAAAATGCTATTTTAGCACCCAAAAGTCAAAACGCTAAAAAAACTAACTACGTTAAAGATTCAAAGGTGTCAAAAGTTACTTTTTATTAACTCCAAGCTATTGTAGCTAGATGGTAAACACAAAAAAATATCATTTAAATGAAAATTTAGAGAGGAAGAGAGGCTTGATGAGTGGTAAAAGAACGAATATATTAAATGAATTGGTAAAAGTGAGCGTTTGATGTTGGATGAGTGGGTGTATTGAAAAATGAGGTGTTAGAATAAATAAAATAGTTTCTTGAATTGCTAAAAATTAAAAATTTTGAATGGTTTAACTGTGAAGTCCTAAATAGCAATGTTATTAATTCCATTCCGTTCCGGCTGGAACGGCCGCAATTTCTCGTGCCGGTGTGCAATCCGGAATGGTACTACCACCCATTCCACCTCAGGTCAAATTCAGGCCTGTTTCGGGGTGTTTCGGCCATTCCAGTCAATTCCGGCCAATTTCGGGTGGAATGAGAATTTCGGCCGGTACTGGTTTTGCCTTTAAAAAAAAATTCTATCATTCAACTACGTTGTTTTACATCTCAAATCAGATGTTCACAGATCCATTCACACATGTAAAGCTTCTATTTTGACAAGATTTAAAGCTTTAAATTCATAAGAAAATAATCACAACCCAAAAAGAAATTAAGAAGAGAGAAGGAAATTAACAACAATGGCAATGTCCAACCTTCATCTGCATGCTCTAGCTTTTCTTTTTCCTTTTCATTTTTGGCTTTATTTTCTTTCTGCACTACATTTTTTCGCTTGCTTGTCTTCACGTTTCGTCAAACCTTCAGAGTGCTAAGAGCTTGAGACCTTTTTCTTTGTTAAGTTGAATGCTAAAAAACTGAGACTTGTTATTTATGAACAATGTGGCTTGGTAAATTTTTGAATGGCTCCAACTTCCAAGATATAATTGTCTTTTAGTGAATCTGAGAATTATTATTTTATTTAATTTTTGAATGGTGTAATGAACTGATGGGTTATTACTTATTAGTATCTACTTGCCTATTGAAGTACATTGGATATAGAATGTAGGCGTGAAGTTTTCTTTACCACACAATGTGAGGGAATTAATTTATTATAATAATAAGTATGAAAATAAATTATACTGTATATATATTTTTAATTTTTTTTTAAAACCCGAAACACTTTGAAACGGTACGCTGGAATTGGCCGGTACCGAAATGGAATTAATAACATTGCTAAATAGCTAAGTTTCAAATTCACGTAAACCGTTCACGTGTTTAAACTAAA
The DNA here is from genome assembly GCA_019022515.1 of Quercus aquifolioides. Classification (NCBI taxonomy): domain Eukaryota; kingdom Viridiplantae; phylum Streptophyta; class Magnoliopsida; order Fagales; family Fagaceae; genus Quercus; species Quercus aquifolioides. The sequence continues at coordinate 55,903,729 of CM032330.1, forward strand.
ACAATAATTCTAAAAAGGTCAAACAAGAAGCCCGTCTAGCTCAGTTGGTAGAGCGCAAGGCTCTTAACCTTGTGGTCGTGGGTTCGAGCCCCACGGTGGGCGTGTTTTTTGTTTCCATTTTCTCCTCTCCAAAACTCTGTAGCCAATAGCCATAAATCTGAAAATCATTCTTTTCACATTTCTTGCTTGTGCTTTTAAATTTTAATTTGTCATTCTTTTCACACTTTGGGGGTGGTATTTTCATTATTACTGTCTTTTTTTTTGATGTATTTTATTGCAGTGAAAGTCTGCAGTAATCTTCTTCTCTCTCTCTTCTTTCTTTCTTTTTTTTTTTTTTTTTTTTTTTTTTTTTTGAGTTGTGATATTAGGTGAGATGGATAACATATGATGTATTTTATCTCTGAAGAGAATAAAGAGTTTACTCCCTCCACTACTAATACACACTTTTTTTTTTGTCATTAGGTCGTCATAAGTAATAACTTCTAGAGATTTTGTTTTGAGTGAAAATTGTTTGATAAATAGCTTTTATTATATTTTAGATAGAAGTCATGCTCCTCTTGCTAGAGGGAGATCTTCAAAATTCCTGCCGAAATTAGCATTATGCTACTTAAAAAAACTTGTCAATATTAGATTTTTCGTCACTAGTAGTAGTACTAGTAGAGTAAATTCCACGTGATTGTGTTTGGGAAATTGGTGTTTGGTAGATGATTGCAAACAACAATTTTCAGTTTTTAAACAACATTACACATATTTTCACACACTTTTTTACTCACACATATTTCTATACATGTTTTTAAACAACAATTTTCAATTTTTAAATGCATGTACCAAACACCTCAGAATTTTTAAATCAAAAGAGTTGAAATGTCTCGATTTCAACTTTATTGATTTTAGATATCATTTCAAATTTAGGATTTTAAAGTTTTATAATTTTTAGGTGATTTCGTTAAATTAAAATTTTTGATATTAATTTTTTTTTAAATAAGATATTTTGATTTTAATCGCTCAAATCCAAGTCCACATGCCCAAATCTTACTATTCAAACATATCAGATTTTACAAAAGACACTTCTCCCGAGCTATGAATGAAATGACAATGTATAAAGACAATAAATAAATACATTTCTCTCACACAGTGACTTCTCTAATAGAATATTCTATTATAAAAAAAGTTGCTCAATTTTTTTTCTTTAAACTATGTCACTTATTTCAATTTATCCCTCTATTTTCCCATAAAAAAGGATTTATCCCTCTATTTTCTTTACGAAACATATGTCAACATAATTTCAACAGTATCTTAAACCCTATGCTATGAATGTCATGGAAGAGAGCAATTGATTGAGCCCAAGTATCTTAAAATCATGTAGTGAATATCATCTAGTAACATTATTTAAGTATTGTGAAAATACACGTGGGTAAAAAAGTGTTGTGAAAATACGTGTTGTGTTCTTTAAACAACCGGTTTCTAGGGAGAAAGTATACCATGTTTCGGTAATACTAACTCAGCATCTGTTTTGGTATTTCTTACCCAATAAATGAGTGACACCTGTTTCAAAAAATCACATCAGACTACTTCAATAAATTAATCACAATCTTCTATACTATCGGGAAGATAAATTAATCATTTATTGGAGTAGTTTGATGTAGTTTTTTGAAACAAGTGTCACTCATTTATTGGGTAGGAAATACCAAAACAGATGTTGAGTTGGTATTACTGAAACATGATATACTTTCTCGGTTTCTAGGACTTGTTTGGTAATGTTGTTTTAGTAACATTATTTAAGTATTATAAAAATACATGTGAGTGAAAAAATATTGTGAAAAATGTTGTTTAAACAAAACACCCCAGTTTTCAGGGTAGGGAAGCCCAACACGCCTTGTACGCCCAGTTATTCTTATTTATTGTTGTTAAAACTAATCCCACATCGAAATGAGCAAGGGCAACAAAGCGAGTGCATTGTTGTATAAAAGAAAACACCGGTTACCTGTAAACTCACTTACCTGGACGGGGTCAATGGGCGATCAAAAAGGCCCATGGCCTAGGACAGTGACTTCCATTGCACCTTGGAGGGGTGCTGTCCTAAGGTCTGTCCAAGTGACAGAGCCTACGTCATAATTTGTGGTAGTGAGGGCCTGCGTTCGCGCGGCCCTCGTTCCAATTTAGTACGAAAGGTTTTTCTGGTTTGAGCGGAAGGTGTTTGATAAAGTGATTCAACTAAGTTTGTGAAAACCTGCATTGAAGGTATTTTCATTTCGATGTTATTGGTTTTTGCTTATTCGGAGACTGCAGTTGTATTTGTTTTTCTGCCTTCATCAGCCTGAAAGGTATTTGATTAAATGCTTAAGTGGTGGGTTTTTAGGTGTTTGATTCATTTTCTTGTTATTGTTTAGGTTTCGCTCTTGTCATACTAATATTGGCCATTTATAGGAAACTGATGATTGTTATTATATGGTACCAAAGAGAGTGAAATTCTTCATCACCTCGATATTCATTGTGTATGAAGATTTTCTAGTCATTATTTGAAAGCAACGGAGATCCTTTATTGCCTGGGAATATGGGTGTTTCCAATATGGGAATAATTTTTGGGACATACTTAAATTTGCAATAATGAAAACTAATTTATATTATGAATTTTGATTCAAAATGCTAAGTTTGCAGGCATAGGCTCGCAGCGAGAGACGATAGAAATCATGTAGATTACGCCCTTTCATTGCCTGCTTTTACCCATTCTGGCTTTCTTCCTCCTTGCTTTCCTCAACTTCCTTCTTCTCACCATCTTCATTGATTTTAGAGCCTTGTTCGTTGACCTTTTCTCCTTCAGATTTGGATTCTTAAGCACAATTCATCTGCCGTGCTTCTTCTTCTGTTGAAGAAATGCAACCAGTCCTTCAAGGGCAATGTCAGGGTCTTCAATTTCATAAGCTCTTTCTGCAACCTCTGCTGGGGTGACCTCGACCTCCTTAATGAATTATTCTATTTCAGTGAAGAGGCAGTGGCTTTCAAATCTTAGGTAGTTTGAAGCAATGATCTTGAACCCATCTGCAGTGCAATAGGATGTGGATGTGCATGTCCATGCGGCCAGGTCTCAACAATGCAGGGTCTAGTCTATCTTTATAGCAGGTTGTGAACACAATTATTCTCTCATCCGCACAGCTTGTCCATAGCCCATCGATAAAGTTTAGCAACCTGGATAATGTTAACTGTCAATGAGAGAACAGTTTATTATTTACAGCTAATCTCACATGTTAGGTTGGGCTAATCATCTTTACTTTTATCAACTGAAAAATATCCTTTGAAACAGGGTATTAAATGAAAAAGACTGTAAATGGTGCAAATTAGTGCAATGTAGAGGTGTTGCAATCTGTGAACTCACCTGGCTGTTATTTTGGTTGTATCCTCCATATTGTCTGTCTTGCAGCTGAATGGTACAATCTGTATCCTCAATTACAAGGATAGATCAATTTGCAGTAGACAGTTGTACGTAGTAGTTTAATTGGAGTCTAGTTTGAAAGTGTTGATTGCTAATTTGTTAAATTATTACCTACCGATACATTTGGGCGCCATCTCCCATAGGTTAATGGCTGAACAAGGGTGGTCAGTGGCATGTTACAGAAAATACTAAGAAACTAAGTGTACGTTTGGATTGGCGTTTTTCAGCAAATCCGTTTCTTTTGTGGGTCCATGGGTACTGTTCACGGACTCACAAAAGTCAGCAAAACACAGTTTTCTCTCTCTTTGGGTCCCATAGCACTAAAATTATGTTGTTATAGTGTTTTCAGCAATAAGTTTTCAGTTTTCAGTAAATAAGCGGTATCCAAACACACCCTACGCATGCAAGACTCACTGATTTATGTGGAAAACCTCGATATGATTAGGGGGTAAAAAACCAAGGGGAACTCTACTCTTAGGCACCATATTGCTACTTGAATGATGCAGGCTTACAAGCCCCCTAAGTCCAACTCTTGTTCACTGTTTTTCTCTGTGTTTTGTGAAGGTCAGCCCATCTCCTTTTATAGACCAATGGAGGGACTGATTCCTTTTACAAATGTTAGTAACAATGGTTTTGGAGTCTATTGCCATGCCATTCTGCCTAGCTGGCCAGCAATGCAGATAGTGGAGCTCCTATGTGCCATAATCCTCTGATTCCCTTGTTTGTATTGTAGCAGTGCAGCCAATGGGATTTTCATTGTGTTGTGGGGGCCTTTAAGTTCGTGCGGCCCTTGTTTCAAATCAATATGAAGTTTTCCATTTTTTTCCAGTCTATTTATGAAGAGAAATGCTATTGGTTGTTATTGGTTGTTACAGATAGATAAAAAAGTAATTTAAGTTTTGAATTCAAATTAGAATTAATAACAACTTTTCACCTGTGAAATTGTTATGAAAATGTTTTGGAGGTAGCACCTCTCATTTATAAATGTTTTGTACCTTTCAGCTTTTGATGTTCACTGCAATTGCAAGTGTAATTTCAGGATTTTGGCATGGAGATGTATTTGTAAATAATTGAGAATATGACTTTAGATAGAATAGAATGGATGATAAGTTAAGAATACATATAGCTGACCCTAACTAATTGTTGAGAATCCATAGCTAACCCCAATAATTTGGGATTAAGGCTTCTTGTTATTGGCATGAAGTTGTATTTGTTTTTGCTTGCATGGAAGGTGTTTGATAAAACGCTTTATTTTCTTCGTTTGAGAAGTCGCATCCATTTTGCTTACATGGAATGTAAAAATGCTTAAGTGGGCATGGTTGAGTTTGACGAGATGGCTTCTTGATTTGTGTTTGATTCATTTTCTTGCATGAAAGGTTTGCTCATGTCATGCTAATATTGGCCATTTACAATATAGGATACTGATGATTGTTATTATATGGCTCCAAAAGAGAGTGAAAATTTTCATCACCTCAATAATCAGTGTAAGAAGGTTTTTAGACATTATTGAAAGCAACGGATACCCTTTGTTGCTTGGAAATATGGGTGCTTCCTATATAGGACTAATTTTGGGGACAACTTGCTAAAACAAAAACTTGATTCATATTATAAAATTGATTATTTCATTCATTAAAATGCTAGTATGTTGGCATAGACTCGTGAGAGATGGTAGAAATCATGTAGACTATGCCCTTTCATCGCCTGCTTTTACCACTTCTAGCTTTCTTTCTCTTGCTTTCCTTAACTACTTCTAGCTTGCTTTCCTTAACTTTCTTCTTCCTCAGGCTTTGTTTACTTTGTTCATTGACCTTCTCTACTTCAGATTCGGATTCTTCAGAACATTTCATCTTCTTCTTCTTCTGTTGGAGGAATGCAACCAGTCCTGCAAGGGCAATATCGGGGTCTTCACTTTTCATAAGCTCTTTGCAACCTCTGCTGGGGTGACCTCCACCTCCTTAATGAGTCCTTCTATTTCAGTGAAAAGGCAGTGGCTTTCAATTCTTAGGTAATTGGAAGCAAGGATCTTGAACCCGCTTGGAGTGCAATAGGACATGTGGATGTGCATGTCCATGCGGCCTGGTCTCAACAGTGCAGGGTCTAGTCGGTCTTTGTGGTTGGTTGTGAAGACAATTATCCTCTCATCACCACAGCTTGTCCATAGCCCATTGATAAAATTTAGCAACCCGGATAATGTCAACTGTCAATGAGAGAGAACGATTTATTATAGCTGATCTCACGAGTTAGGTTGGGCTAATCAACTTTACTTATATTGATTAACCGAAAAAATATGGTTTTACCAGACTGTCTGGTTCTAATCCGGTCTGTTTATGCTTAAAAACCGGAAATAGCATAAAAAGCAGAAAAACCGGAAACCGGTGTTTTTTTAATTGGAAAAACCAAAAACCAGTGTGGTTGGACTGGTTTTTGAACATTTAAGCTAAATGTTAAAAAACACTGTTTTCTATAAAATAAAAATAAAATATAAACAAAAAAAAACCACATGTTTGCAAAGAGATTGAGGTAAAAATTAGAGGGTGATCTTGATAATGTTTTAAGATGGATTACCTTTACCTGACCGTTTTTAACTTCACTGATTCTTGAAATTTTCATAGTAGAGAGCGTCAATAGACGAAGAACAGAAGATTGAAAAGGCAGCAGTAAATTTGAAATTTAAGAGAGAGCTTAAAGTGGGGCTGGGTGAAAAGAAAGAGAAAGAAATGGGGTAGTTGGGGTGGGTTTAATGAGTGCTTAGCTTAAACCATTAATCACTTTCTTTTTTGGTTCTTTAAGTGGTCCGGCTTTTAAAACCTTTAAATAGTCTTCAAAACAGGGTGTTTTGAGATGAAAAAGACTGTAAATAGTGCAAATTAGTTCAATGTAGTGGTGTTACAATCTATGAACTCACCTGGTTGTCTGTTTGGTTGTATCCTCCATATTGTCTGTCTTGCAGCTCAATGGTACAATCAATATCCTCAATTACAAGAATAGATCGATTTGCAGTAGAGGCTATCAGCCCCCTGAGGTCTGCATTGCTATGTAGATTCGAAAGCTCCAAATCAGAGATGTCAAATTTCAAGTAATTAGCCATTGCTGCTATCAAGCTGGACTTGCCTGTACCAGGAGGGCCATACAAAAGATACCCACGTTTCCATGCCTTCCCTACTCTCCTATAGAACACTCTTCTCTTCAGAAATCTATTCAAGTCATCCATCAACTCTTTCTTGAGCTTTGGATCCATTGCCAGTGTGTCAAAAGTCGATGGGTGGTCAAGATTGACATCTTGATAGGAGTTTCCAAGTGAAGAGAGTTTCACCACCTTGTTTTCTTCTTTTATGACCTTTGATCTCTCTACCACATATGGCAGGTAAGTGCTGTGCACAATCTCCTTGTATTTCTTGTGGAAACTGAGATGAATTGATCTTTGTTCAGATGTTTCTGTTGAGTGGAAAGAGCTTTCATAGTCATAATATGACTTCTGTTTTTCAACAGAAACGAATTCCCAATTTAAACGTATTCCCTCGAATACATCAATAATCTTTTCTCCTTTGTTGATCGTGATGGAGAGGTTCTTCTCACGCGGGGCCTTGGAAACCTTAAGGTGTTTGACTGAGGGGGTGATTATTGTGCTTAAATAGATGTCAGAAGCCTGGTAAATTTCATTGATGGAAAGCCCATTGCGTTCATCAATGATGATAGTAATTTGGGAAGAGAAATTATTACCGAATAGGCCTCCAAGCTTGGATAAGAATGGAGTTGTTGAGGTATGAGCTGACTGGTCATGGTCTGGACCTCACTGATCACTGTCCGGAGCAGCATTGCGGATGCAGCGAAGGAAGTATATGTTGATAGAACTGATGTTGTTGAAGGCATGCTTGTAAAGGGAGACATGCTTGATGTGATCGATTTTTTTTTGGGGGGGGGGGGCGTTGTGGTGGTTGGGGTGGTGGAAAGCTGATGGTTTTGGAATCAAGGAAGCTTTGTTTGTGGACTCGATTGCTTGGAGAGTTACAATTCTGGCGGGGGCTTTTTGTTGTAGGAAAATAAGAGTTGTGGGCAGCTTTTATTGGAAGCCATCTTAAAGCAACCCATAATGGCTTATAAAGCTTGCGCTGGAATTTTCAAGCCTAGTCAAACTAGACATGAACATATAAATGAATAAAAACTTGATGTTGGTCTAATCACGTGGCAAGGACAAACACATGGAGGAGGAAGAAACAATCTTCCCTAGCGATTCTTACCAAGAATAAGCTACTTGACTTTTTAAATATACGCAGTGTCTGCTTGCCACTAATGTCTCTAACTTATTCGACAATCTTTTTTAATTTTTATGTAAAGTTTTTTAAACCTTACTTTTTTTTAAGTATAAATATACTTTAGCACACTTATAACAAAAAAAAAAAAAAAAAAAATCAGCAAAATGTTGAAAAGCTGATACCAAATTGAGCATTATAGTAGGGGTGGGGGGGGGAAGGGTTAGCCCAAGGCCTTGCAACTTAGGCCTAGGCCTAAGGCCCCACAACCAAAAAATAAAAAAAATAAAAAAATCCCTAGTAAAAAAGACCCCATTGGCCCAAAATTTTATAAAAATAAAACATTTTTAAAAATAATTGAGCACTTATTTTATTTTATTTTTGTTGATACCCGTTTTCGCGACACATTTCGTACAAGCCCGATTCAACTAAGCTCGACTTCTTTGTGGGCTCAATTTATGTATTATATTTTATTTATTCTTTTAAGCATGACCCAAGCCCATGCGACATATGGGGGAAATTGAGGAAGTGTGGTTTAGAGGGTATGGGTCGGTTCCTTTCGGACCTTTTGCATGAGCCCAGCCCATGCGTGCTACCAAGTGGGCAAGGGACATTGGTAGCACCTTAGGCTCATGGAGGAGGTCTTGTATCCAAAATTTCCACCCCAAAATAACTTTTATGCTATGGGTGACTGTGGCCTAAAGTTTCTGCCCTAACCCACTTTTACCTTTAAAACATATTTGGCTCCCATTGGCCAACTCCATTTGCTAGACCTCACTTAGGTGAGCCTCCCAATGGTCTGAAATGTCTGACCAAAGGCAACAAATTAGAGCAAACCTCCTTTATTTCCAAAATTATGTAAAAAGCTTACCAAACTCTTCCTAAACAAAAGCAACCCAAGCCAAAACACCAAATTGGTATCATAAGGGATAGAAGCCTCTTCCACTACTTAAAAACCAGTCAAAAGCAACACCCCAAACTCCATATAAAACTCTCTCTTCAGCTCATAAAAAAGGAGGCCACATTCTACCTAGAGAGCTGAAACTTCAGAGCAAAACCCTATTCAGCCAGTCAACAATCTCACAAATCCGAACCTTAGGGGTGGAAATATGGGTACAGGGGAGCATTCCCTCTCTTCCTCACGACCTCCCTCAATTTCCTCTTCTGTGTGACTGTGGGTCAAAGTTTCATACCTGTTAAACCACGATTTCCTTATATAGCTGAAACTTGAGAGCAAAAACCCACTGAGCTAAGAGACATTCTCACAATTCTGAACCTTATGGGTAGAAATATGGGTACAGGGGAACCTTCCCTCTCTTCCTCACGACCTTCCTCAATTTGTTCTTCTGTGTGACTGTGGGTTGAAGTTTCAGACCTGTTATGTTTTTATGCTTTTTCTGCACTTTCATTATTAGCATTTTGATTTTCTCTTGTCAAAACACTATTAGCCTTTTGTTCATTATACATTTGGAATTTTGGGCTTGATTCTCCACAAATAAACACTTCTAAAGAACCCAACGGGAGATTTGGGCCATTCTCGCATTTTCGGCCCTTGTCGCAAAAACGTCCCTGACAATTTTTTATGAGTGATGATAAGGATATCACATATTTTACTATATGCTTACAAATTGACATGTCACAAATCATATAAAAAAGTAATTCAAATACTTATAAATTAGATTGTTGAAATTCATTAAGTATAGTCATTATTATATTATATTGTGAACATTTTGTAATATTTTTAGTATTTTTCTTTTTCATTTCTAATAAGGCTTCCAAAATTGGAGACCAATAGAAATTTAAACCAATTGAAACTCTAAAATTTTTATAAAAAAATGTTGCAAATGTAGTGATAGATCATCAATGATGATTAATCTTCCCTAATAGTTTGAGACTTTAATTTTTGTAGACTGATCTCCTACAAAACCACACAACAAATAATATATGTTTATCTCTTTCTTTAAAAAAAAAAGATATAAAATTAAAATTTAGATTACAACTTTACTTAACTATGCATAGTCATATATTCAAGTTAAAGTAATTTTCTTTTTTAAAAAATAATATATATTTTTAATTCTTTTTGTTTAAATTTTTGGTTCAATTATGATATTCAATCATCTATATGAAATTAACCTTAGTTTAGTTATTCAAAAATTTCTGTATTAACACCAAATTAGTCTTTATTTAATTAGTAGTATTATATAATTTTATTTAATTAATGTTTACATATAAAGGGCTGCATATAGAATTTTCACCTTAGTTCCCAAATTATGTTACCCTGTTAAAGGTGTAAAAACTCCCAGTTGTTATTTCACCAACCAACACCTTAAAAATCAAGTTTATCAGGGTATGTATTACTATTTTCTTTTCTACAACCGTGAATAGTAAGTTCTCAAAAATACAACCTACTATTCATGGGTTGTAAACATAAAAAAATATATTATTGGAGAGAGAGAGAGAGAGAGATGAGAGAGAAACAAGTTTTATTTATTCTATTTATTATTTGATTGTGTAGTTTATATTATTTGATTGAGTTGTATGTAAAAATAAGAATTGGGATGTTGGGCGTATTGTTAAATGGGATGATAAAATAGATAACATAGTGTTTAAAAATGTAATACTGTAGCAAGTTGCTAAAAATTAAATAATATTTTTATTGTCACAGTGGAGAGAGAAAAGAGATAGAGAGGAAGAAAGGGAAGAGAGATGAGTAATTTATTTTATTTTATTGTGTAGTTTATATTATTTTATTTGGTTCCAAGTAAAAATAAGAATTGAGATGTTAAGTGTATTGTTAAATGAGTTGGTAAAATAGATAAAATAACTTTTTAATGTAAAAAATATGTATTTTTTTTACAAACCCAGATGTTAATGTTCTCAGGGAGGTTCTATGCACACAAAAATTGGTCATGTAACTATGTATGTATGTTTTCAACACTTGTGCGACAAACAAAGTTCATGCAACTATATGTAAGATATAGAAGCATAGATTAGGGCTAGTAAATCAATAAAATGTTGGACAAAATGGAGTTGGATGAGAAAATGCTTCTGAAAAAACAAGACAGTAGAAACGTGTAGCTCTGTTTTGACAACAAATCTTTATTTATGGCATCTGTCCATCTATTGCAAGAATACACGCGTGTAGTGTGCATAAAATGCAGCTAGCATGACAGACTTTTGAGTTGTGAATAATATTGAACTCCAAATCACCCTACTGTGATGTAGAAATTTGCTCAAATATCTACAATAGACATTAAAATGTAAATGCTACCAACTGCCATGCTTGCTTGTTTCTGGTTTTCACTTCACGCATATGAACTAGAACGTGACGCTGAATACCTTTTAGCCCCTCTTCCAGAGTTCTTGAGCCATGCTGACTCGAACAATTCCATAATTGGATCATCGTTCAGAAGGCTTTGATTGCTTTCATCTTCATTATGCTCTTCTCCTTTCTCAGCTTCTTCCTTGTCGACATTAATTTTCTCATTCTTCTCCATCTTTTCAATGTGTTCTTCTCCTGCTTTCTTTTCCATGGTTTCCTTTGTCCCTTTCTCTAGTACCTCCTTGTATGTCCCTTTTGTAACGCCAGAATCGACTGCTTTACCAACTGTCTCAGTTTCAGCTTGTGGGATTTCAGATTTGGGAGGAAGGTTTTCCTTGTTCTCACTGTCAACATTGGCTTGCAATTTTTCAGGCTTCTGTGCTTCATCAACAAAAGCTTGTTCATTATTTTGCTTCTCACAGTTTATATCGACGATAATATCCTTTTCCCGTGCACTTCCATTTTCCCAGTGACTCAACTTAGTGATAAAAAAGTTCAACAAGAAAATAACTTGGACCAGTGCACAATCAAAGCGAAATTGGTGGACAATTGTAGGAATTTTGTCATAAGCATGATCAAATTTTTCTGGCAAAGTTTCTGCAACTTGGACAAGCTGGTCAATCTTATTGAATACATGGTTTGATGGAGGAAAAACTCTCTCTATCATGTTTTCTACTGCTAGTATTTGATCATCGGCAAAAGAGAGGATTGTTAACCATTGATATTGCATTGCACACGCTAATGGACCGGCAAATGGGGCTAATTTGGCTACCTTTCTTGCCGTTGAACCTATTAGTCCATTAAATTCTTGAGCTTTTGTGTAAGCGCTATGAACAATCGCCAAGATTGAAACTCCACAAGTGTGCAATGGACGATGCCGGGAACTCATTCTGGTAGTTGCTCTTGGTTCCTGAGCAATTCATGTCAAAACTCAAAACATGAGCATAAGATATATGGCAACCAATATATGATCAACTAATGCTATAATCCAATATATGAGTTTTACAAATTTACTATTTCTATTTGCTTAAATAATATTCTCTAATTGTTGATCATTTAGATGTCCAATATAAAATTAGCATGATTATATGATTGGCACTGTCCTAGCTAAAAAACCAAAATAAGAATATTCATCAATAAAGAGTAGTGAATCAATTATGTATCTAATCTTATTTGAATTTTGATATACTATTTTTTTTTCTATCCTATCTATATATATAAAAAAATTAGTATATTCTTATTTTGGTTTTTTAAACATGGACAGAGGCAATCATATAATCATTCAATTGTACTGCTTTTTAAAGAAAGATATCTTTTAAAAAAAAAAAAAAAATTTATTTAGTAGGTTGCTGATAAATCTGAGGGAATTTTTTGGCCTAGATGTCCTGCATATCCAGAATATATATGAAAGCTTATAATTATATGAAACACAAAAGTATGGAAATTTTGTTTTATTGGGGCAGTAATCACTTTAATTACAAAGAAATTGAATGAGAAATAATGTTAAACCAAAAACATTAACATAAACCAAAAAAAAAAAAAAATCCTATTGCATATATTTTGCCATTGCTTTGGAGAATCGGACAATTTTTATAAGTGTTAAAGCTCATACCTTTTTGGCAAAAGACATGAGAAATGAGAATCCACAGTAGTACTCTAAAGCTCGTTGCAGAAACTGATATAAGAATTTGTGGTCAATTATACATGTTGGTACCTTTTAAGTTCGACTTATGGTGGAAAAGATCAAACGTTAGTGGTGGAAAAATGAACGTCTGGAATAGATTTTTTAGCGGAAGAATCTGGTTAGCGGTTTTGACTTTTGAGTTGCATTACTTTGCTTGGTTCTGATTCCCACTGTAAGATTTTGACACGTGTTACTACACTATAAACAAATCAAGCAACAGACTCGGAGATTTTTTTTGTCCAAATAAGACAAACTCAAACCCCCCTTTGAGTATATATAATTTTTTTAGAGTAATAATTAATAATAGATATTAGTTCATGTGAATTTGTAGATAAGGTTTTGTTTTTAGTAAAATTATTTCAAAATTCATTGTAAAAAATTTTTTATATATATAAATATAAATTATATATAATATATATATATAAATATATACATATACTTATCACTTTTTGATTTTTTTTTTTAAAGTTCAGAAATGAAAGATTACTCTATTTATTTGACTTTATCTGCTCTTAATTATAAATTAATAGTAAACTTAAATTTATTATTGGGTGTAATTAAAATTCAAATCATAAACCATGATATACATTTTATATAGGGAGAGAATGACTTAACAAATAATTTGTGAATTATCTTGAGCTCATACATAAACTAAATAGTTAAATTGAAAAAATACACACAAATCATTTGTTTTATTCGTAAATAGCTCATACATGTTCATATTTAAATTACATTTTCACATAAAATAAGTGTGGGTTTGGATACCACGTTTTCCAAACCCTCTGTCCCTCCTTTTTTTTTTTTTTTTTTTTTTTTTTTTTTTTTTTTTCAGCGCATGAATAGTACAATCACATAGATGTACTGTGCGGGAGACAATTTTTACTGTAGCAGCACTGTTCATGTACTGTAGCGTCACTGTTTATGCATTTAAAAATATTAAAAATAGATCTCACGGTACTATTCACATATTTTAAAATTATTTTATTACAATGTTTTTAGTTTTCAGTTTCAGCAACAATAACTTCAATCCAAACGGACCCTATACTACCAGGGGTTAAACGTATACTCAAAACCCAGCGTTTTTGCTATTATTATTATTATTATGATTAATTTTTTTATTTTATAAATTATAATTTAAATATTATTCGACTTGAAAGTGGATTATTCCCTCCGCAGCAATCCAAGCCTCTCTATAAAAAGACTGGGAATCAATTCTATGATGGTGGCTTTTGCACCACAACTCAAAAGGTTTGGACCAGTGGTAGTGTGGTACTCTATCAATCAATGTAAGAAACATTTCAGACGTAATTTTTGTGCTTTTACACATCGTTTTATATACAAGAACCCGTGTATAATCTTCTAACATGGGTTTTCTCCTTATCATATATATGCTCGAATAATGCGGAAACGGGAAATTTCGCTTGGTAAAGACCGGCCTCAGTTTCGAATAATTTGTATGTGTTGTTTGATAAGGTTTCATGTTCATGTTTCCTTCTCTACTCATATATGTTAAACCCCCCATTGAAGTAATGAGAAGAAAAAACAAAAGGCTTAAACAACTAAGTGGACAAGTAATTTATATGCTTTTCTTCTTACGTGTGGCTTTGTTTTGGTACTTTTCTTGCAGCTTATGCTTTCTTTACTTGGTTATGATCTTGCTTTATGGTTATTGAAAGTGAATTTTCTTTTGTCATTTTTGCCATCAGAGAAGTTTAATTTGGTGATTACTTAGTATGGATTATGGCCTTGGTTTGTTTCTTTCTCTCTCTTCTGTTTTCAATTTCTTTTCTTTTTTTCTTCCTTAATTTTGAGAATCATTGCAAATGTGATTGTCATTTTAGTTCCAAAGATAGGTAATTTTTTTTATTTCCTTATTACGTACTTTTGTCGATGCATATTATATAGGTGATAAGTTGGATATCAAAGCTTATAGCTTAGTAATTATATCTATTTTTGATGAGCTGGCTTATCCATTAGATTTTCTTAATTCCCTTAAAGTTTATTTCATTTTTCATGGAAGCAGATGTAGCATGAAAGAATAGAAATTTGAAGTGAATCAAGTTGTTAGATTTAAATTTATGTTCTTGATCGAAGAGATAACTAACGAATTTTTAACCTCTTTTTCATGATGTGCAAACTGCAAATCATGAAAAAGAGGGTTTACTATTTGCTGTTGGATATGGCTCATGTAAATCTGAATAAATATTGTTGTTCTGTATCATTAAATTACTTGTTTAATATGAGATGAACAAGACGTGCATAGCCATCTTTGGGAAGTGGCATATCAATTCTCAATAAGGGTGGCATGAAATCAGTCTTTTTGTGCTGAAAACAATGAATCACCAACTTTTCTGTAATTTTGTATAAGCAGCATATATGTATGTTGTAGTGAGTGCATCTTTCTATTCAATTTATTGCTTAGCTTAATAAATACATTGAGATGCTATATGTTTGGTTGGTTTAGGCATACCTGGAGATGGAAGATGTTTGTTCCGGTCCGTTGTTCATGGTGCTTGCTTGAGAGAAGGGAAGCCATCTCCGAGTGAGAGCCGTCAGAAAGAACTTGCAGATGAGCTCAGAGCTAAAGTACACAATAAACTTCATTGATTTCAATAAGAGACTTACGCTTTGTTGGCATGTTTCAACTTCAGAACTTTTAATTCCTTTTCATTTGTTGTTGAGCTGTTTAATATGGATTGGTGTTTAGGGAACTATAATGTTCACATAACACATATTGGTAACTAGTTTGACTTAAAATTAATTGCTGAGCATAATTTTCTGAAACTGGTTGCAAACCATCTTTTTTCATTAAATCTTTTGTTTTCCCCTGTTTTTAATACACTGTTTGTCAGTTTGTGTCACTTGCATTGTCTTGCCTGCCTAATCACTTTCTTTCAGTGCTCAAACACCTGAATTCAATTTTTTTGTGTGGCTTATAACTTTGTTCTGGCCAATTATTTGTGTTCATTCTGGTACATCTTTCCTACTAAATGGTTGGCAGGTGGCAGATGAATTCATTAGGAGGCGAGCAGACACTGAATGGTAAGTTGTCTTGAGAATACTTTGGTGTGGATTACAATGTTGCTTCGTTTTGAATTGCTTTAAAATCCATTGGGGGAGTTTTGATTATTTGAGGTTGAAGAGGACAGCCATGTTAATAAAATACTATAAATTTTTGTTGAAGACTTGTACATTATAGAATTAGCCAAACCTGATGAGTTCACTTGGAGTTGCAATTGAAATGAAGCAAGATTTCAAGTCTTTATTCACTGGCAGGTTTCTTGAAGGTGATTTTGACACGTATGTTATACAGATGCGACAGCCCCACATGTGGGGAGGAGAGCCCGAGTTGCTAATGGCCTCCCATGTCCTACAGTAAGTCCTTTTTCTTCTAAAAAGAGTAATGATTATCGCACACTCACTGTTGCACACATTTCCTACATTAAAAACACAATTTCACAATTTTAATTGAAATACTTCGTACACTAAAAACACGATTTCACAATTTTAGCAATAGTGAGTGTCTAACAAGATTTAACCCTCTGAAAATCATCCTCACAGTAGTTTGCTTAGGTTTAGTTTCTTACTTGCTAGAATTCTCATGACTATAATGTGGCTAGGAGTTCTCTTAGAGGCACATAAAAGATGATATGAAACAGATTGCCCTGTATATATGGGTTTTGGCATTACATTTATCATGATACAATTTTCTATTTCCAGGGCGCCAATCACGGTTTCCATGTGGGATAAGAGTTCTGGTAACCTCAAAATTATAGCTGAATATGGTCAAGAGTATGGTAAGGAGAACCCCATACGGGTGCTTTATCACGGTTATGGACATTATGACGCATTAAGGAATGCAATTAGTAGTGCAGAATCAAAGTTGTAAGATCTCTTGCTTCCTTGTGAGATATGTTTTACAGCATAACTGCATGCATCAGAAATGCTTACATGATACTCATTAATTGCTAGTTTTGAGGTCACTGCTAATGTTGCCTTGCTAAGTGCTAACATGAAATACTGTTTTTATTGTTCATCAATTTTCTTAGTATCATCCATCTCTGTTCCACCTCACACGGTTGGTTCATGTATATGTGTGTGTAGGCCTTTTATGGGGAGAAAATATTAGGTCCACTGAGAGGATTGTTGAAGTGGTTCTCCCAACCAATGAAACACTGCCACCTATGCAAGTGTATGAGTTAGCTTTCTAATCAGCACAAGGGGAAAAACAAAAAACAAAAAACTACCAAGAAATGTCACATATGCATAGGTGACAGTGTTTTATTGCTCGGAAGGGCCAAGGAGGACCACGTCACTGGTCTTCTTGTTGGACCTAACAATTTCTACTTTATAGGTATGTTTCTAATTTAGATATTATGAGTACAGATATTGAAATAGTATTGTTGTCTCATGAGTTCCTTGGGGGTATTGGCAGGCACAAGAAAAGATGAAGGGATAGCTGCAAAGGAGTATAGTCATCTTTGAAATCTTTAAGTGTACTTTGTTGTAACATGTTATAAACAAATTACACCGCCCTCCCCCAAAAAAGTTATAAATGAATGGTAGTTTTATTTGGTGTAGTAAATTGATGATCATTTCTTCATGGATTTGAAATCACCTTTTATCAAATTCTAATGTTTGTTCTGGAAATTAAAATGCCCATTGTCACTCTCCTATGTGGATTATAAATTTGTTTTCTTTCATCTGGTAGCGATTATGTCGTTCTATTTGGTTGGAGGGTCTACTAGTTAGAGTAACAATGGATGATTGTCAATATCTATATGATCCTCTTTAAAGTGTAAGTAATACACTTATGAAATGCACTTATGGATATATTGTTTACAGCTAGAGCATCATTAGCACCACCAGGAGAAGTAGTTTTTTAAATCTTTACTTGCACAAAGGCTAGTTTAATAAGAGAGAATGGTAAATAAAGTCTGTAAAGATGAAAATGAGTACGGGAATTGAAGCTATAATTGAAGAGATAGACCATTGTCCATATTATATTGAAAAAAATCGCGCTTCAAGGTTGCTTTCCATTTGGGCCGTAGAGATCTATACTCTATAGTGCTTGTTGATATCACGAGCTATCCCACCGTAATAGAATTCAGAGACAAGAGTGTCATTGTAAAGCCCATTGAAGAGAAGGGATTAGAGACTACAAAACCTACAAAGTTTCCATCTTTATTTCCAAAGGTACATCTCAAAGAATTCATTTTATTTGATGTTTTCTCCTTAAAAAGGTTTTTCTTAGGTCTTTTTAATGATCAGATTTCACCTTGACACCATCGATGTAAACTTCCATGAATTTGCCAATGATATTCATATCATGGAAGATTAAGGTCATGGCTGATATAGCCAATGACTACAATTCCCATTAGAAAAAAAAATTAACATAACTAAATAATTTTAAAAAATAACTGTTAGATTGCATGTTCTTTATGTAATATGTATGTCAAATATCATGTTAATCAGATGTCATTTACTATTTGACTTGTAAACTGATTTTTTATGCATAATTTTAGATGACAAAAACTTGAAATTTAAAAATTTGATTGATGACATAGTCATTAATTTTTTATTTTTTAAAAATTTTGCAAGCATTAACAAAATAAGAAAAAAAAATGTAATTTAATGATGAATTTATCCAAATTCACATTCAATAAAAGAATATTGAGTAATGTTGTAGCCAATGGTTACAACTAAGTTTGTAGCCAAATTTTTTGTGCGTGTATATATATATATATATATATATATATATGTAGGGGCTCGTTTTGTCGTAGATCCCCCAGCAATAAATTTGTTTAGAGAGTGGGTCGTAGGGTTTGGCGCCAACAGGCTTGCCACCGGCTCGCCTGAAGTGCTCTTCCTTCTTGAGGGCTTTGCTTTGTTCTTTTTGTCTTGGGGGTTGCTCCTCGGATGGTCGAGGAGCCCCCTACTCTGAAGGGCTCCTTGCATTTATATACCCTCTTTGGCCAATCCTAGCCTTCCAACTGTCAGTCATCTAGACCACTGCTTAAGGACTTGTCCCATCAGCCACGTTTCCCACCGTACTGTGGATCGCGGCACCCAAGATTCCGCCGTCCAGGAGTCCTCTCAGCACTGAGATTGCCAGGGGAGTTAGGTAGATGCATTAAGTGTGGATGTGACCGCCTGTACTGGGATCAGGATAGGTACGCCGAGGACAGGGTTGTCCTCGGCGCGGCCCAGAGGGCCGAAAAGTCCCTAGACAGCTGCCTGGGACAGCCATTGATCCTCGGCATGGGCCTCGGGCCAGCCTAGAGGTGGGCCGAGACTTCCAGGCCCACGGGCCCCACAATAGCCCCTCAAAATCCTGCTGCACGTTCCCTTGAACGAGGAGGAGGGTTTTGATACCCACGGCCCTCATTCCCCACAAGGCCTTCCGCTGGTTGGTTTTTCCCCAAATAGTCAGCTCAGCGCTTCAATCCTCCGGCAAGTAATTAGCCTCTTATAGAAGATTCTGTTGCTGCTTTAAAGATAGTGGCAAGCTCCCCGTAGGCTTGGGTCCGAGGACCATGCAAGGCCTAGGTACAGTTGCTGCCTTCAAGATAAGTGGCCAGCTCTCCGTAGGCTTGGGTCCGAGGACCATGCAAGACCCAGGCACAGGTGCTGCCTTCATAAGTAGTGGCTAGCTCTCCGTAGGCTTGGGTCCGAGGACCATGCAAGACCTAGGCACAGGTGCTGCCTTCATAAGTAGTGGCTAGCTCTCCGTAGGCTTGGGTCCGTGGACCATGCAAGACCTAGGCACAGGTGCTGCCTTCATAAGTAGTGGCTAGCTCTCCGTAGGCTTGGGTCCGTGGACCATGCAAGACCTAGGCACATGTGCTGCCTTCATAAGTAGTGGCTAGCTCTCCGTAGGCTTGGGTCCGTGGACCATGCAAGACCTAGGCACAGGTGCTGCCTTCATAAGTAGTGGCTAGCTCTCCGTAGGCTTGGGTCCGAGGACCATGCAAGACCTAGGCACAGGTGCTGCCTTCATAAGTAGTGGCTAGCTCTCCGTAGGCTTGGGTCCGTGGACCATGCAAGACCTAGGCACAGGTGCTGCCTTCATAAGTAGTGGCTAGCTCTCCGTAGGCTTGGGTCCGTGGACCATGCAAGACCTAGGCACAGGTGCTGCCTTCATAAGTAGTGGCTAGCTCTCCGTAGGCTTGGGTCCGTGGACCATGCAAGACCTAGGCACAGGTGCTGCCTTCATAAGTAGTGGCTAGCTCTCCGTAGGCTTGGGTCCGTGGACCATGCAAGACCTAGGCACAGGTGCTGCCTTCATAAGTAGTGGCTAGCTCTCCGTAGGCTTGGGTCCGAGGACCATGCAAGACCTAGGCACAGGTGCTGCCTTCATAAGTAGTGGCTAGCTCTCCGTAGGCTTGGGTCCGTGGACCATGCAAGACCTAGGCACAGGTGCTGCCTTCATAAGTAGTGGCTAGCTCTCCGTAGGCTTGGGTCCGAGGACCATGCAAGACCTAGGCACAGGTGCTGCCTTCATAAGTAGTGGCTAGCTCTCCGTAGGCTTGGGTCCGTGGACCATGCAAGACCTAGGCACAGGTGCTGCCTTCATAAGTAGTGGCTAGCTCTCCGTAGGCTTGGGTCCGTGGACTATGCAAGACCTAGGCACAGGTGCTGCCTTCATAAGTAGTGGCTAGCTCTCCGTAGGCTTGGGTCCGTGGACCATGCAAGACCTAGGCACAGGTGCTGCCTTCATAAGTAGTGGCTAGCTCTCCGTAGGCTTGGGTCCGAGGACCATGCAAGACCTAGGCACAGGTGCTGCCTTCAAGATGAGTGGCCAGTTTCCCCATAGGCCTGAGTCCGAGGACCATGCAGGGCCTTGGTTCTGTCTAACACTTGGTCTTCTGAAGTAATTAGTTTCCCCATAGGCCTGGGTCCGAGGACCATGCAGGGCCTTGGTTCTGTCTAACACTTGGTCTTCTGAAGTAATTAGTTTCCCCATAGGCCTGGGTCCGAGGACCATGCAGGGCCTTGGTTCTGTCTAACACTTGGTCTTCTGAAGTAATTAGTTTCCCCATAGGCCTGAGTCCGAGGACCATGCAGGGCCTTGGTTCTGTCTAACACTTGGTCTTCTGAAGTAATTAGTTTCCCCATAGGCCTGGGTCCGAGGACCATGCAGGGCCTTGGTTCTGTCTAACACTTGGTCTTCTGAAGTAATTAGTTTCCCCATAGGCCTGAGTCCGAGGACCATGCAGGGCCTTGGTTCTGTCTAACACTTGGTCTTCTGAAGTAATTAGTTTCCCCATAGGCCTGGGTCCGAGGACCATGCAGGGCCTTGGTTCTGTCTAACACTTGGTCTTCTGAAGTAATTAGTTTCCCCATAGGCCTGGGTCCGAGGACCATGCAGGGCCTTGGTTCTGTCTAACACTTGGTCTTCTGAAGTAATTAGTTTCCCCATAGGCCTGGGTCCGAGGACCATGCAGGGCATTGGTTCTGTCTAACACTTGGGAAGCGTCTCTTGGCCGTTCGTATTCTGCGCCTGACGCTTCGGTGCGCGAGACGCGCCTTCATTAATGGTCTCGTAAATCAACAGAAGTACAACGGTCTGCGGCCCCCTTGGAATTTGGTGGCCTCATTATTGTCCGCCGCCTCGGTAACTCACTTTTCGAGTTCTTCGTGAATTAATTCTCACCAACCCTCCTCTCCTATATAAGGTTTTCTGGGGGGATGGTTTCTTCATACTCCATGATCCTCCCAACTCAAACAGAAAGAACACCATCTTTCCACTCCTCATGCCCCTTTAATAACCCCGTCGGAATTGTGACCGGAGTTAGGAGATATGGAGCTAAGGGCTGCCGTGGCCGCAGCCCCCACTGGGTTTCTGGTGCGGCAGAGCCTAGGCGTAACACCGGCAGTGTTGTACGCGGTGGCCAGGCGGGACGTTGTTGAAGTACCTAACGTCTTTCCCCGGAGCGCACCTTCGGTGGAGAAGATACGCGAACTTATGTCATGTCTGGCGCCCGAGTGTTGCCGTCTCCAACGGCCGGCGCTCGGGAGGATTGGAGAGCATCAAGGGAACATCACGGGGGAGGACGTTCCGGTGCCCCTGCATCTGCTCCTCACTTTGTTCAAGCTTCCGCCTTGAAGCAAGCCAGCCTCAGCCCCCCTTCCCCGCTTTTATTGTCAAGCTCTCCCGTTCTGCTGATGCCAATAAAAGCACGGGTTGACACTTCCCTCTCCCCCAGCTAGTTGTAGAATCGGACCGCCTGAGCCTCCGATTGTAGGATTAGCTTGTAATAAAGCTTGTAAAACAAGCATGCCTGAGCCTCTGATTGTATTTTGTAACTTTCTTTTTCATGAAATAATATCAGACCCTTTTCTCATTTCTTTTTCTGCTGTTGAATGTTCCATTTCGCTGCAACTGTACTTGTTTGTTATTATTTTTTTTTTTTGCGAAGTGACTTGTTTAGAATGATCGCCGGTTGCGCCGGTCGGCGCACTAACCCTCCCCACAGACGGCGCCAATTGTAGGGGCTCGTTTCGTCGTAGATCCCCCAGCAATAAATTTGTTTAGAGAGTGGGTCGTAGGGTTTGGCGCCAACAGGCTTGCCCTCGGTTCGCCTGAAGTGCTCTTCCTTCTTGAGGGCTTTGCTTTGTTCTTTTTGTCTTGGGGGTTGCTCCTCGGATGGCCGAGGAGCCCCTTACTCTGAATGGCTCCTTGCATTTATATACCCTCTTTGGCCAATCCTAGCCTTCCAACTGTCAGTCATCTAGACCACTGCTTAAGGACTTGTCCCATCAGCCATGTTTCCCACCGTACTGTGGATCGCGGCACCCAAGATTCCGCCGTCCAGGAGTCCTCTCAGCACTGAGATTGTCAGGGGAGTTAGGTAGATGCATTAAGTGTGGATGTGACCGCCTGTACTGGGATCAGGATAGGTACGCCGAGGACGGGGTTGTCCTCGGCGCGGCCCAGAGGGCCGAAAAGTCCCTAGACAGCTGCCTGGGACAGCCATTGATCCTCGGCATGGGCCTCGGGCCAGCCTAGAGGTGGGCCGAGACTTCCAGGCCCACGGGCCCCACATATATATATATATACCTATATTTAGCTTGGACCAAAGAAAAATTAGAGTTTTTTTTTTTATAAAAAAATTAAAATTAAAATTAAAACCTAACCCAAACAATAACATTACTATCTAAATACTAACCCAAACAACAACAATCATGTCTTATTTGTATTTTCTCCGGTCTTTGTCTTCTTCGCTTATTTCGATTTTCATCTTTGTAATTTCTCCAATCTTCTTCTTCGTGTTTCTTTTTCTTCATTTGCTTTAGTTTTCGTAAGCGTCATCATGTTTCTCTGTTTCTTGCTATTTGTGATTGTGTTTCTTAAAATTTTTCATGTCTCTTTGTACTCTCTCTCAAAAGTCTAATCTCTAGACTCAATTTTTGAAGTTCTTATTTTACATAAGAGTTATGCTAGTGCCACATAAAATGGCACAACTTGTGCTATAACTCGTCCACATGGTGAGTTATGAATGGTAGACAGGTGATGGTGGGTCCATGTGGGGACACCCTTCTACCATTCACAACTCGCTACGTGGATGAGTTGTGGCACAAAATGACTGAAGTTTTATTTTAATCATAACTCTTTAAATGACTGAAGTTTAATCACTAGCTCTGTTTGGTACACCCACTTAAACATATGTTTTCAGTTTTTAAATAACATTACATGTATTTTCATATACTTTTTTACTCACACGTACTTTCATACATGTTTTCAAACACATTTTTTTTTTTAAATTTTTAAGTGCATATACCAAACACCCCATAAATGACTGAAGTTTAATCAAATCCCGCCCACTATTTACTATATAATTTTTCAATTTTCCGCCTACCAGGCCGCGTTGCTACTTTTATTTTATCTCATGTCTCAAAATTTTTTAAAAGCGTTTGTTGATTTATTTTTTCACTTCTCTTAAGACTAATTGGAGTATTATTATTATTAGGTTAATGTACTGAGTTAAAGATTAATATATTATATTGTGACCGTTAACAAATGATAGAATTTAACCAATAAATAAATATTTATTTCAAGTATTTATTCTCTCTCTTTCTCTCTTCAAAACCTAATTGATATGATTTTTTTCTCTCTCCCTCTCCCTCTTCCTCTTCCATACAGTTATGATTTATGTGATACAGTGATAAGGTTGTGATTGTGTTTTTTATGGGTTTATGATTGTAATTTTGTAATTGTGATTTGTGAGTCTCTTTAGAGACCGTTGTTTTTGGCATTTTTGCTAGATGCCAGTTGAGGGCTATGAGATGAGAATGGGATATTAGTGAAGTAAAATTATGCTGGTAGATGAATGCAGAAACAATGATTTAGTGTCTTTGTTTTTTTTTTTTTTTTGATAGTTTGTTAATATTAAATAGATACTTATTTAAAATTTCATGATTTATATATATATATATATATATATATATTTTGCTTGTACTCTGATCCCAACTTGT
Organism: Quercus aquifolioides; assembly: GCA_019022515.1. NCBI lineage: Eukaryota > Viridiplantae > Streptophyta > Magnoliopsida > Fagales > Fagaceae > Quercus > Quercus aquifolioides. Next base: position 55,927,893 of record CM032330.1, read on the forward strand.
TTATCTTCTTCTGCAATAAAGATTTAACTGTACCTGAAATGTCTATTCTACCGTATTCTCTCTTTTTTTGGAGGATACGGTACCACCTAAATCTAAACTATCAAATTAATGTTATTTTGATCTTGACCTTTCATCTGTATATACCTTTCCATCCGTATATATTAATATAATTTAAGAGGATACTTGTTACCCGTGAAGCGAGTCATGTATAAAATAAAAAAAAATAAAAAAAAAAAGGTGGTTTTCACGCTTCTGTGTCTACTTTTCACGCTTCTCTCTCTTTCAGTTTCTTTTCTATGGTTTCTTCTTCTCTCTCAGTTTCTTCTCTTCCAACTTTTTCTCTTCCAAACCAACCACAAGAACCTAGAGCCATGACTATTAAACAAAACCCTAAGCGAAACCCAAAAAGGAAGAAACAGAATTGCTTAAGGGTATTTCTCCATTCTAGTCGCCTAACTGAAGAAACATGGTGCTTTAATTCCAGCCACTTAACAAAGTATTTATCTGCCTGGTGACAATATTAGCCTAGAGGGTTGAGTTTGTCTAAAAGGTCCGTCTTTCTCCGACTAAATTGATTTGGGTGTTTTTTTTTATATGAGATTTGGGTATTGTTTGTTAACCTTGGTTTGAAATTTTTTTTTTTTTTTTGATAACAACCTTGTTTTAAAAGTTGATTTGGAATTTTCTCCTATTTGGCACTAACGGACACAGTGACCGACCATATTTTATTTATTTTTTCTGATAGGGTCACCAGCCAAATTTGATTGCTTTGCCATCCTAGCTCTTCTTCTTCTTCTTTTTTTTTTTTTTTTTTTTTTTGGGTTCAACTCATCCCAACTCTTCTTCGGCATTCTTTGTTCAGGCTCTTGTTAAATCATGCATATAATATGCTTGATAAATTATCCCAATAATTGTGTTGAGTAAGGGACTTACTGTTGTGCATTTTAAATTGCTGGCTAGGGACGTATGTTGATTCTATGTTTGACTATGTTGGGCCGGGACAGATAACACACAAAATTTTCAAACACAAAGTATACATTATAATTCTGTTGATATGATGGAGATGTATGATTAGTATATGTCTTACAGATTATATTTTTATGTTTCTTTGAACCATTTTAGAGAACTACTATTATGTTTCCTTGGATGGTTTTAATGATTTTCTCCCTCCCCGTTCGTGGTATCCATTCTACCCCGTTGGATAGTTAGAGAACTAATGTGATGCTGTCTCTCTCATTATTTGAGTTCCATAAGAGAAAGGATATGTGCTACAGGAATGAGAATTTTTATTGCTTAGTCATTACTTGGGTTTTGAGTTCTGCTAAGTTTTTTATACTATAAAAATATCTGTTTATCTTTTTTAAACTAGAGAAATGAGTGTGATGTTCAGTTACATACTATACCCCATTGTTAAATAGTTGTTTGTGTTCAATTATTTGAGTTCCATTGGTTATAATGTGTTACCTGCTGGTTTGTTGGTTGTAGGGAAAGAAAGTTCCAAGCTTCACTAGGAAAAAGGCTGGGAGGTCTGAATAGGGCATTCTTTGTTGGTCTGAACAAAGTAATATGTCGACTACAAGAAAACAAGCAGATGAGGATTGCATTGTTATGGTGGAATGCATTTGTAATTATTGTGACTGTTATGATTTGGTGCAATAGGGCTAGAGTGGAGAAATAAAAGATTTTGCCATAAGTTTAGCTAATTCGGACCAAATTTATCGCCATTTTAATGTTATTGTTATGGTTTGTAATGTGTGATGTTCAGTTATCTACTATACCCCATTGTTAAATAGTTGTTTGAGTTCAATTATTTGAGTTCGATTGGTTATAATGTGTTACCTGCTGTTTTGTTGGTTGTAGGGAAAGAAAGTTCCAAGCTTCACTAGGAAAAAGGCTGGGAGGTCTGAATAGGGCATTCTTTGTTGGTCTGAACAAAGTAATATGTCGACTACAAGAAAACAAGGAGATGAGGATTGCATTGTTATGGTGGAATGCATTTGTAATTATTGTGACTGTTATGATTTGGTGCAATAGGGCTAGAGTGGAGCAATAAAAGATTTTGCCATAAGTTTAGCTAATTTGGACCAAATTTATCGCCATTTTAATGTTATTGTTATCTATACTATTATTTAAGGGACTTTCCCAGTTTGGATTCCTCATTTTTTAGTTAAAAAATGCCCCTACACTCCTATGTTTAAATAGAGACAAAATTAAAGGACAATCCGGTAAAAATGCAACTCTAACTCCCACTAAAATATTGCCTAAATAGGACCACTCTTCTATCAATTTTCAAATTGATTTATTCACCTATAAATTAGATTTTTAAAATAAAAATTATATATATATATATATAAAATAAATAAAAAAACACAGTTTTTTTTTTTCTACAAAATAGGATCACTAATTAAAAAAAAAAAAAAAAAGCCTCATCGCACGCGCAAAGCGCGTGTGATGAGGCTAGTGGTTTGTAATGTGGCACTTTGTTCCTGAAATCTTAAATTGTAACAATCCATGATTAAAGAAACAATGATCTCTAAACTTATGGATTGTTTCTTTAGTCATGGATTGTTACAATTTAAGATTAGCTTAAAACAGGTTAGGTTAAAGGCAGTCACTAGCAAAAAAAAACAAAGCACGATAGAAGTTTCATAAAGTTAAATTAAATAATTACGACAGAAGTTTCATAAAGTCAAATTAAATAATTATGTAATATGGTCATTCTATCGTACTCCCTTTTTTTGGGGGGGGGGGGGGGGGGGGGGGGGGGGGTGGATGGTACCCACCTAAATCTAAACCATTAAATTAGTGTTGTTTGATCTTGACCATCATTTTAATTTGCGGGAATACTTGTTACTATAAACAAAGAAAAAAATCCCTACGAATTAGTCTCTCTCTCTCTCTACATTTTTGTCTCTTTGGTCTCTACGCTTCTTCTGCCTGAAGCTTCTTCTCTGTCAACTTATTCTCTTCCAAAGTCATGACTACTACTAAACAAAACCCTAAGCAAGACCCACAAAAGAAGAAACAAAGTATTTTAATTCCAATCGCTCTCTTTTCTGGAGACGGTGAGGTTTTTACGCTGAGTTCTTCAATTTTCCTCTTCGGTTTTAGTTATATGATAAATTCATATTTTGCAAGTCCAAGTTGTTCCTAAAAACAAAATATTATAATATAGTATAAAATAATTTATAATAAATAATGAAACTTTCTTTTAATGTTTTGAAACTTTTTTTAATTGAATTCTAATATTTATTTTTATGTAAAACGAAAAAAGTTTTGAAGATAATGTTATAGTTAAATTGTATGCACATATATGACAATGAAACTTTGTAGCTAAACTTTGTCCTTAAAATTTTACTATTTAGGAAAAAAAAATTATCTAATTATGCACATATATGCATAATATGACTTTTTTTTTAAGAATATAACACAACTTAAAACCCATAAAAAATAATTTAAAATTTAATATTAAGAATATAATCAACTTATACAAAATCTAAAATTAAGAAATTGACACAAGTACATTCATATGTGATGTTGATACTGTCTAATGTATGATGGAATGGTCAAATGTGAGGAAAAAAAATAGGATACCACCAAATATGACAAAAGTACTGTCAAATGTGATATTTATACTACCTAATGTGACAATAGAACCATCAAATGTGAGAAAGAAATAAGGGAGCTACTGAATGTGACAAAAGTATAGTCAGATGTGATGTTAGTACAACCCAATGTAACGATAGAACATTTTAGTTGTCAATAGTTGGCAAGACATTTTTTTAGTTGGCTATGATGACAGATTTTTAGTCATCATCTTGTCAATTGGATTATCAATGGTTTTTTCATCACCTCATGTATTTATCAAAAATGTTACTAAAATTAAAATGTAGAAGGCTTAACGCATTGTTTGTTTCAGCGATGATATTTTCTAGAAAATGAGTCATTTTTCAAAAAACATTTTCTATAAAACTATCTCATTTTCCTATGTTTGGTAACAAACTTAAATGAGTTGAAAAATAATCTCCCAATTTCCCTTATTTAGCTTGCTGTGAGATAAAGTTCAAAATAAGTTATACTTTTTATGTTGACTAAAGATAGTTTTCCTTTGATTCATTTTTTCTGATGATACCAAACGCTGGAAAATACAGAAAACTATCTTTACACAAAGTTTTCCATTAAAACAAATAGAGCGTAAGAAAAATAATAATTGGAAAAAATATTTTATGATTTTAAATCGAAATCCAAATTTTGGTATCCAAACAATGGAATTTCAAATTCTTCGTTGTATAAAAAGACCCAAACAAGAAATTTTAAAATCAATGGATTTCAAATCAAGGCATTTTAATTAAATCCATTGATTTAAAATCCAAATCCAAATGTTGCCATCCAAACACAACCTTAGTTTTTTTTTGTGGGAATTTCAAAACAAAAATTAAAAAAATTTAAAGTCGTAAGGTTTAGGCCAACACTAGGGCAATGAGTTGTGGTACTAAATATATTAGTTAAGACAAACCTCCCACACACACACGTGTGTGTGTGTGTACTAGGGGGAAAAGCAAGTAGAGTGGTTATATAAAACTTTTATTGTCATTTTGATCTTGCAAATAAATGTTTCAGGGTCATTCGGTCAAATTTTTTTTTTTCGATGGCACCACGGTTATTTTTTAGGTTCTAAGGGTATTTTGGTCATTTAGGTTTCAGGAGTATTTTGGTAATTTTTAGGTTTCAAGGTCATTTTAGTCATTTTTTAGGTTTTAAGGGTATTTCAGTATTTTTGGAGAGTTTCGAGGTGTATTTTGGTAATTTTCTAGGTTTCGAGGGTATTTCGGTCAATTTTTAAGTTTCAAGTGTATTACAGTCATTTTTTTTAGGTCCTAAGCGTATTTCAGTCACTTTTTAGGATACAAGGTCATTTTAGTCATTTTTTAGGTTTCAATGTCATTTTGGTCATTTTTTAGGTTCTAAGGGTATTTCGATCATTTTCTAGGTTTTAGGTTCATTTTGGTAATTTTATAGACTCTAAGTGTATTTCGGTCATTTTTTAAGTTCTAAAGGTATCCCAGTATTAATTAAGAGTTTTGGAGGTATTTTGGTCATCGTATGTGACAAAAATACAGTTACATGTGATGTTGGAACTGCACAATATGAGGATGAAACTGTCAAATGTGAGAAAAAATAAATGAACCACCAGATGTGACAAAAGTACAGTCACATGTGATGTTGGTACTGCACAATGTGAGGATGAAACCGTCAAATGTGAGAAAAAAAAATTTTGGAACCATCAAATGTGACAAAAGTACTGTCACATGTGATGTTGGAACTGCACAATATGAGGATGGACCCGTCAAATGTGAGAAAAGAAATAAGGGAACCATCAAATGTGATAAAAGAACTGTCACATATGATGTTGGAACTGCACAATGTGAGAATGGAATTGTCAAATGTGAGAAAAAAAAATTAGGGACCACCAAATGTGACAAAAGTACAGTCACATGTGATATTGGTACTGCATAATGTGAGGATGAGACTATCAAATGTGATGTTGGTACTGCCAAATGTGACAATGGAACCATCAAATGTGAGAAAAAAAAAACCACCAAATGTGACAAAAGAACAGTTACATGTGATGTCGGAACTGCACAATGTGAGGATGAAACTGTCAAATGTGAGAAAAAATAAAGGAACCATCGAATGTGACAAAAGTACAGTTACATGTGATGTTGGTACTGCACAATGTGATGATGAAACCGTCAAATGTGAGAAAAAAAAAATTAGGAAACCACCAAATGTAACAAAAGTACTGTCACATGTGATGTTGGAATTGCACAATATGAGGATGGAACTGTCAAATGTGAGAAAAAATAAGGGAACCACCAAATGTGACAAAAGAACTGTTATATGTGATGTTAGAATAATTTATTCTAAATCATGGAATAATTTACATGTTATCATTAGCCTTTACGTGGATGATATGTTGATTTTTTGCTCAAATATGCATGTTATAATTGAGACAAAAAATATGCTTAAAAGCCATTTTGATATGAAAGATCTTGGTGAGGCTAATTTTATTTTGGGCATGAAAATTACAAAAAAAATGTGATGGAATATTTCTTGATCAATCACATTATGTTGAGAAAATTTTGAGAAAAATATAATTTTCATGATCACAAAAGTGTAACTACTCCTTTTGATTCTAGTGTTCATTTATTTCCTGTGAATAATGATGATGAAATCTTTAATCAAAAATATTATGCTAGCATCATTGGTAGTTTGCGTTATGCTACTAATTGTACTAGACCTGACATTGCATATGCAATAGGAGTGCTTAGCAGATTTACTAGCAAGCCTAGTAAAGATCATTGGCTAGCTATTGAGCAAGTCATGAGATATTTAATTGGTACAAAAGTTATGGCTTATTTTATAAAAAAATATCCTGCTGTGATTGAAGCTTTTAGTGATACCGATTGGAATACTTTGTCAGGTGATTCTCTCTTTACCACTGGTTATATTTTTATCTTAGGTAGTGGTGCTATTTGTTGGAAATCTAAAAAGCAAACAATAATTGCTAATTTAACAATGGAAGCTGAATTAATAGCATTAATTTCAGCTAGTGAAGAGGCAAATTGGGTTAGAGATTTTATATGAAATTCAATTTTGAGAAAAACCAATTCCACCTATATTAATTCATTGTGATAGCACTGCCACAATTGGTAGAGTTAAAAACTGTTATTACAACGGTAAATCCATACCTATAAGAAGAAAGCACAGTACCGTGCGATCTTATTTGAGTAATGGCATCATAACTGTGGATTATATTAAATCTAATGATAATTTTACAAATCCATTTACCAAGGCCTTGGCAAAAGATAGGGTTTGGAATACATTGAGGGGGACGGGACTAAAGTCCATAAATTCATGAGCCGTGTATGAGAATACCCAACCCAAGGACCAGAGATCCTAAGAATTGGGTGGGAAAAACGAATCATATGATGGTCGTAAGAAATGCATTATTTATTTCTTTAATTATTTATTTTGTAAATAATTTTGTATTGTTCATCCTGATGGTGTAAGTGCATTTATCCTGTAATGTTGGAGAGGTTGAGTAAAAAATTCTTAATGAAATTTGTAGCTCATATGAGTGGGGTGTTAGAATTACAGGAGCACCCTTGACAAAATTTCACCTATGTGAGTGTGGGAGTGGGGCCGCTCTCTATGAGATTTGGACTTATTCTCAAATAGACTCATGAAACTGGGATTAGCACGTACAGCTGTAAAGTGCTAGCAATAAAAGCTTATGTCAACACCTGGGTTGTTATGTGTAAGCAGTAACGCTTAATTTTTCCAAAGCAGTCCTAGTTCAAGTCGAAGATCACTACGACTCGGAGTTGAGATCACTGTTTTACTAAGTAAAAGTTCAATGCAAAGCACACCTTCATGATGCATAGTGACACGTCTTTACTCAGTAATCTCTCTTTAACTAATAAAATTTAATATTAAAATGAGTCGAGGATTGTTGGAGCATTTTAATATTAATTAATTAAAATGAATAAATATAACAACATAAATGTAAATATGTGGGAGTTAATATAGAAGATAAGAAGTTAGTGGAATGTTTAAATCCCACATTGAAAAGGAGAGAGACTATTTTATTCTTTTCAATTGTGGTGATTAATAGACTGATATGTACTGTAGCAATTTGTGGACTAGATACATTCAGAATAATTTCCTTATTCATTAGTGAGTAAATGACCTATTTATTATGGAAAAATGAAGAGCCATTCACCCACTTAATGGATTAGTTGTTGAGCCTATCTATTCTTCAGAAACTCCTTATCTAATCCATTTAATTGTGTAACTCCTTGTAACACTCACTACATCAGAATAATGGACCTAATTAATCAGATTAATTTGGGTAGTAATTTTGTGAGACCCATTGAGCCTATAAATAGACTCATTCTGACCCATTCCAAGTAAGTGCGATATATCAACGTTAAGACACCAAAAAATCCAGCAATTGCAAGCATTCTTATACATTAAAAAATAGAGAGATTTTTGGCAAGGAAGGGTGTTCTTTCTGGTGGAGCTTTAGACTTGAACACTTTGTGTAGAGATTGTTCTAGCCATATGACATTTGTTGGGCTGTTGTATACTGGGGGAGACAAGTCAGAGAAGGTCTGCACTGGTTACAAAGTTTATCCAACCAAGAGCTTAAATCTCCTTAAAGAGAACGAGTGTCACGCTTCAGTCCAAATAGTTTTGTGTATTTTCTAATTTCAAATTAATAATATTCAGAACTATTATTCAGTTTCTCTTTGTGTTATTTTCATTATTATTGTGTTTGCACCAACAACTTCTACTAGCTCATCTATTGTTAATGAATTTGATGCACGCAGAAAGCCACTTTGCCTCAAGATAATAAAACAATAGAATCCACTAGAAAATAAAGGAGAAAATTCTTAGAAATTTTATTAATCTAACAAATGTTCTTAATTTTCATTTAAAAGCTTGGAGACCAATTACAGAATTTACAAAACTTGATTGATCATCAATAAAAATATTCTAAAAAAGAAACCTAATTAATTTCTTACCAAAATTTCCAAAATTATATGAAAATATAAAAATTAATAAGTAACAAAAATTAAACTTCATATTCTGTTCTATATCAAACCCTTCCACTTGAAAAAAAACTAGTCTAATGTGCGAGTACATTTTGTTATTAATTTCCTCCAATATTTCAATAGTTTTCCTTGTAAGTTCTATTTAATAGACAAAACAAAAAGACAATAAGAGTGATGATATGTGTTTTAAATTTTAAAAATTGCATAATATAGTGACTGATATAAATAGACATAGACATGTTTCACACTTACTCAAAATGTAAATATCTTTTTGATAAAATAAAAATGCAAATATTGTGGTGATATCTGTTTCGTTTATATTATTATTATTATTATTATTATTTACAATCTTGGTTGTGTGTTATTAAATTTTTTTTTTGTTGGACTTTGTTTCAACTGTTGTAACAGTAACTAAATTTGAGCAAGAATACTATATTTCAAAACTTTTTTTTTTTCAAATAAATCTTAGAAAAATAACATCAAAACTTCATTATATTTAAATAAGTAATGTACTACTTAAAGAAGTTGAAATCTAAATGGTTAAAACTAGTTTTAGTAAATCCATAAATATTTAATTTATGTCGGGGGGGGGGGGGGGGGGGGGGGACCATCACAACTTCTCTCCTCTCAATTTTTATGGCTTTTATGTCAATTGTTATCAAAGCAACTAAATATGAGGAAGAGTGTAATATTCTAAATTTATTCTTATTATTCTTCCAAATAAAAATAGTTTCTTATGTAAAATTTATAAAAATAATCAAACAAATTCCCTTAATATAAATAATTAATGCACAACTATAGATAATTAATATATACATTTACTCTATTAGCTAATTTAATAAACTAATACATTGATATGAATGCAATCTTTGTTGAGGTGGAAGCCTAAATAAAGAAAATCTCAAGGATGCGCACTATAGATAATTAATATTTACATTTATTCCATTGGCTAATTCAATGAATTAATATTTTGATATAAATGCAACATTTGTTAAGATAGAAGCCTAAAAAAGAAAATCTCAAAAATGAACCACATGGCAGAACATCATGTTCTTTCGCATGAGATCTCTAATTTTATACATACTAGTCATGGGACCTGTGTGTTGTGCATGATAATTTTTTTTTTTTTTTTTTATGGTTTTTATTTACAATTTGGACTAAGGTTAAAAAAAGGAAAAAGGTATATGTAAGGTATATGTAAGCTTTTCACAATTTTTAGAAGCACTTAATTAAAATAAATAAAATCATCTTCATAAAATATCCTCATGAAACATTACAATGCATAAAAGGAAAACCAACAATTTTTAATTCATATTAATTATTTTTTTAATAAAAATTATTATTAAAAAAGAATATAATTATTCTTAGGAATTCAAAAGGTAAGTTAGTGAAAATATTCATTTTTTTAATAAAAGTTATTTATAACATATTTTTTGTATCATTAAAAAGTATATAGAATTTGAAAATTATTATGTTAGACTTAAACAAACTTTCTCAAACCCAATTTTTTCTACCCTACAACCCAAAAGGTGGCTCATGATGATTGTAATTCTTTTTACTTTTTAAAAAAATTATATTTTGTATTGGTTATATTTGTTATTTCATATTGTTCCTATAATATTTTCTAATGTAAAATATTTTAAAATAAGTAGATTATATGATTGACTAATTTTTTAACATTTGTTATCATTATTCATATAGTATTTTAACAATTTTTAACATTATATGAAATTTTTGTATAATCATATAATCTTTTTATTCTCATAGTTTTCTCCTTTTTTTATAGGTCATAGTTTTCTCCTTAAGATAATTAGATTGTATTTTCCAATTAATCTTTATTCTATTACATTGTAAGACTTGGATAATTTTTTTATTTATAACTATACTTTTCTTTTGAGTATTATTTAATTTACTCATCTTCTTTTATATAAATTTATTATTGTTCTCACATTCTCTCCCAAAAAGGTGATTACTCTCTCTCTCTCTCTCTCTCTCTCTCTCTCTCTCTCTCTCTCTTATTTATTCTTTCTTGCAACGATATTATAGATTGATGAAATTTTGTATTTTTTGTAACTCTACTTTGTGTTAATACATTTTGGTAGTGTTTTTTTTTTTTTTAGTTCCACATCACATGTACTCTCTCTCACTGTTATAGTTTTGGTTTGAGTTAATTCTTAGATATTTTAGAAGTGAGAATTTGAGTTTATATTAAAATACAATCTACATGGCTATGTATTTAAATGTGCATATCAATTATTTGAATAATATCCACGTAGATTGTTATAAATTGTTTGAGTAATATCAATTATAAATTTGTGATGATGTTTGGTTATGATGATAATATCTTTAAGAGAACGAGAAATACAACCAAATTGCATCAATCTAAAGTAGTGTTCAACACAAAAAATTCATTAACCTAAAATAGAGATGCAATAAAGAATTAAAAATCCACCAAAAGGAAGAATATATATATATATATATAGAGAGAGAGAGAGAGAGGTAGTGTGTGTGTGTGTATTCACCTTTTTGTGTGGGCCAAAATATGGATTGAATGTAAGAGAGAATAGCAAAATTTTATAGTAAATAAAATGGTAGAAGAAGAGTGAAAATAAAAGGAAAATAAAGGGATGGAGGAATTGTAATGTTAAGATATAGAGTAGTGAAGAGATAAAAAGGTAAATGTGAGGGAAAATATTAGCAAAAGTGTAATTGTAAGGTAAGAAATTAATAAAAAGAATGTGTGTGTGTATATATATATATATATATATATACACACATACTAGTTGAAGGTCTGTGCGTTGCACATTTTTAGTCATAAACACATAAAAAATATAATTTTATTGAAAACAATGGTTTTTTTTTTTTTTTTTGAGGAAAAACAATAGCTAAATAAATTATTATTGCATATATTTTAATATTATCATCTAATGTAAAATGTCTATATAGTTAATTCTACATATTTTTCATTCTTTTATAAATGGAGTTTGCATAAAATAGTGTGCTTTAAACCGTAAACAATGACCATAATATTCGCTAAATTCAATAACTAAAAGCAATCCAAAAACAATTGAAAATAGGGATAAACAGAAGCTCCCAATTAAATAATTAAGAGCAACCCAAATTCTCTTAACATTAAAAAAAAAAAAAAAAAAAAAAAAAATGAAAGCAGAGTTAAGTAGGAAGAGACTTGAAGAGACTTACATGGGAATTGGATTTATGGATCTAAGTGGAGAAGTTGTTGTCCTGAAAGCAAGTAAGAGGCAAAGCTCAAGTGAATTTCACTCCATGGAAAAAAAATTAAGGATTTTATAAACATGGAGGAATCCCATAGATGAAGAGAAATTGATGCTTGTTTCCCCTCTTATATCCAATTAGATGTTGCATACTTGTAGAGCCCATTATGATTTTTACAATCCTATGGGGGAACCAATTTACAGACAGAACACAAATCTATTGGATTATTTATATTGTTTCTACATTTAGGCAATTGGTACCTTATCATAACTCCATATGAATAATTGTGAGTACAATTAAATTTTAGATATGTTGTGAATTCTGTGATAAGTTCAAGCTTCTTATATAAGTGAAAATATATCTCCTTAAGTTATATATATATATATATATATATCTATATTCTTTCCTTCTTGTCTAATATCTTTAAAACAATCAACATAAACGTGTTTAATAATTGCATGAATAAGGCCATTCTAAAAAAGTTAATACCAATTTTAGAGAAAAAAAGAAAAAAAAAAAAGAGTGACAGAACTTTATCAAGAAAAATCAAGTTCAATCATTTTGAAGACATAAAAGAAATTTCATTATTTGACTTCAAAACATACCTTATCATCAAGTAGTACCAAATCAACTCTGATAAGTTCATTACTTGTCTTGATATTAAGCACATTTCACATTCTTGTGACTCTTACTATGATATTTCAATCATCTTTTTCAATGTTGATTTCATTCAAGAGGTTATTTCTCCAATTTAGTCAATAATGATAAAACGATATAAACGAAACAAAACATCAAATTAATACTGAAGAGGAGAAAATAAGTTGACGGATCCAATAAGGTTGATGAACGGGCCCATCATGTGCAAGACTCGATGAGGACGGATTTGTTAGCCACGTCAGGCAGAATCCCTATATGGAAATACTTGCGGCATACACCACAGAATCCTGGGGTAAATAGAGTCCTAGCACAATTAGGGTTCTAGAAGCTGCATGCATTAATGGAGATCTTCTTTATTGGGAAAAGACTTGTCCATCACATTTAGGATTTTTGAAGAAGACTCCTACATGGAAAGGACTTCAATTCCACGGAAAAGAGGTCAACTATCGACTACTATAAAAGCCCCAATACCCTCATAAATCGAGGTACGCATAATTTACCCTCTCTAGCACTCTAGAGTTGTGAGCATATTTCTGACTTAACCTTCGGAGGGTATTTGGCCGACACCACACCGGTGCTCTCTATTAGGTTTCCTTCTTTGTATTGTGTAGGTTCACGTTCGAGCGCGTAGGTATCATGTAGCTCACTGGTGAATTTCTCGACTTTATCAGTTGGCGCCGTCTGTGGGAACTCTAGTTGAGATTCATAAGCCATACTATTGTTTCCTGGACTAAAGGGTTGCATGGTACTCACTCGCTCGATGGCAACCACTAACGACGTTCAAGGAGAGGAACCACCCACGACTGCCCTCGAGAGACAAGTTCGAACTCTCGGTGCCGCCGTGGAACGTCTCACCAAACAAAATCACGACTTGGAAGAACAGCTGTGCCAGAAGAATGCAGCACCGAATGACCAACAAGAAGATCAAGAAGGGAACAACGCTCCAAGAAGAAACCAAGAGAGACCTGAAGGCAACCACGCCCCAAGCAGACCAGAGAGGCAGAACTTGAGCATGCCATCCCTCACAGATGCGACTCCACCACATATTGTCGCAGAGATGTAGGCGATGAGGGAACAAATGGAGGTTATGATGAACACACTCAAGGGGCGAGTTTCCAGTGATCTTAACGATTTAGTCAACCGAACCGACTCGCCTTTCACTGCGGCCGTAAACTCTTTCCCCCTACCCCCTAAATTCTGCATGCCGCATATAGACAGCTATGACGGCGTGAAAGATCCTCTGGACCATCTAGAAACATTCAAAACCCTAATGCACCTTCAAGGGGTAGCTGACGAGATCATGTGCAGGGCCTTCCCCACAACACTCAAAGGCCCTGCAAGGGTATGGTTCAGCCGACTAATGCCAAACTCCATCAGCACCTTCAAGGAGCTGAGCGCTCAGTTCACTACGCACTTCATTGGAGGGCACAGGTATAAGAAGTCCATAGCCTGCCTGATGAGTATTAAGCAGCGGGAGGACGAGACGCTGAGGGCCTACATAACGCGCTTTAATAAGGAAGCGCTTTCAATAGACGAAGCCGACGACAAAATACTGGTAGCAGCCTTCATGAACGGGTTGCGGAAGGGCAAATTTCTATTCTCTTTGTACAAGAACGATCTTAAGACAATGTCAGAAGTACTCTACAGGGCAACCAAATACATGAACGTTGAAGATGCATTACAAGCCCGAGAGGAAAAACCTAGGAAAAGGGAGCGGCAGGAAGAAGAACGACGGGACCAAGGGTCGAAGAGGCCAAGAACGGGGAGATAGAAGGGATGAGTGGCGCCCTAAGCCATCAAGAGGGAGGTTCACGAACTTCACCTCGTTGACTGCCCCAATAGAACAAGTCCTAATGCAAATCAAGGACGAGGGTGCTCTAACCTTCCCCGAAAAACTGAAAGGAGATCCCAGCAAAAGATCAAGAGACAAATATTGCCGTTTCCACCGCAATCACAATCACGATACAGCAGACTGTTATGACTTAAAGCAACAGATAGAGGCCCTTATTAGACAAGGGAAATTACAAAAATTCGTCAGAAAAGAGAGGATGGATCCGCCACCTCAAAAGCAGCAGCCCCGAAGGGATAATGAGCGTCCTAGACCCCCAATCGAAGACATAAGGATGATTGTAGGGGGAACATCGACAACCGGGTCGTCCAAAAAGGCCCGAAAGACTTATCTCCGAATGGTTCAGAACGTCCAACTGACGAGCTCAGTACCAAAGATAGCACGGAGAGATAGCCTAATCGTCGAGTTTTCAAAGGAAAATGCACGACATCTTCACCATCCGCATGACGACGCATTGGTTGTCACCCTACAAGTGGATGAGTATAACTTGCACCGAGTGTTGGTCGACAATGGTAGCTCGGCGGACATCCTATATTACCCTGCATTCCAGTAAATGATGATTGATAGGGAATGGCTGATACCAACGAATGCCCCACTGGTGGGATTTGGAGGAATGAGAATATTCCCACTGGGTGCAGTCACACTTTCGGTGACAGTTGGTGATTATCCTCAGCAGATCACTCGGGATGTGACATTCCTCGTAGTCGACTACTCATCAGCGTACAATGCTATCCTAGGACGACCTACCCTTAACGCCTGGAAGGCAGCAACCTTAACATACCACCTGATGATTAAGTTCCCCATGGAGTATGGGGTCAGGGAGTTACGAGGAAATTAGGTGGCCGCCCGCGAGTGCTACATAGCCATGCTGGAGATGGATGACCACCAGCAAACCATGTGCATAGAAGATCAACGAGTTGCAACAGAACCAGTAGAGGAACTAGAAGAAATAACTCTAGATGAGTCAAGACCCGGACGGACGACAAGAATGGGGACATTGGCTAGTCAACCCACACGGCAAGCCCTAACAACATTCCTTAGAAATAATCAGGATGTTTTCGCCTGGAGCCACTAGGACATGCCCGGAATTAATCGCTCAGTCATAGCTCACAGGTTGAATGTGAACCCCACGTTTTCGCCCGTAAGACAGAAAAAGCAAGTATTCGCTCAAGAGCGGGACAAAGCGATAGCCGAGGAGGTCAGGAAGCTACTCGAGGCAGACTTCATTCGGGACGTATATTACCCCGACTGGTTAACAAACGTGGTGATGGTCAAAAAAGCTAATGGGAAGTGGCGAATGTGTGTCGACTTCACGGACCTCAACAAGGCATGCCCGAAGGACAGTTACCCATTACCTCGGATTGATACACTGGTAGACTCAACGGCAAGACACCAACTCTTGAGCTTCATGGATGCCTTCTCCGGCTACAATCAAATCAAGATGGATGAGGATGATCAGGAAAAGACCTCCTTTGTCACAAGTCAAGGGCTTTTTTGCTACAAGGTGATGCCGTTTGGGCTCAAGAATGCGGGAGCAACGTACCAGAGACTAATGAACAAAATGTTCGCGCACCAGATTGGGAGGAACGTACAAGTGTATGTCGACGACATGCTTGTAAAGAGCCTTCTGGAACATGACCACCTGCAAGACCTATAGGAGACCTTCGACACTCTCCGGTCGTATAATATGAAGTTAAATCCGAACAAGTGTGTATTCGGGGTAGCGGCAGGAAAGTTCTTGGGGTTCAGTGTTTCCCATAGAGGTATAGAAGTTAATCCGGAGAAGGTTCGGGCCATCATGGAGTTAGAACCGCCAAAAACAATCAAAGATGTGCAAAGATTGAACGGTAAAATTGCGGCCCTGAATAGGTTCGTCTCAAAGGTGACTGACAAATGTCTTCCATTTTTCCGTACATTGAGAAAGTCGTTCGTATGGACGGACGAATGCCAGAAAGCATTTGAGGACTTGAAGAAGTACCTATCATCCCCACCGTTGCTCAGCCCATCGAAGCTTGGGGAAGTACTCTACCTCTATTTGGCAGTTTTGCAAGCGGTAGTCAGCGCTGCCCTAATTAAGGAGGGGGAAGGATCACAGAAACCCGTCTACTTCATAAGTAGGGCGTTCCGAGGAGCGGAAGAGAGGTATCCTCAAATGGAGAAGTTGGCCCTCGCACTAGTAACTGCGGCAAGGAAGCTCAAGCCATACTTCCAGGCGCACACAATAGTAGTCCTGACGGACCAACCCCTAAGGAGAGCCATGAGTAGCCCAGAGACGGCTGGACGCATGGCGTTATGGACAGTGGAACTGAGTGAATTTGATATACAGTACCGCCCGCGAATTGCAATAAAGGGGCAAGCCGTCGCTGACTTCATTGCAGAATTTTCTAGATCAGAAGGCTTGGGGGCAGAAATAAGTGCACAGTGGAGCATCCACACGGACGGATCCTCCAACAGGCACGCAGGAGGTGCCGGTGTGGTGATCCATACCCCTGACAGAGATAAAATCGAATGCATGATTCGACTGGACTTTCCAATGACCAACAACGAGGCCGAGTATGAAGCATTGGTGGTAGGACTAGACCTCGCGAAGGCTACAGGTGCTGAATCCATGATCGTACATTGCGATTCCCAGGTAATAACAAGTCAAATCAATGGCATCTACGAATGCAAAAATGAAAGGATGAAGAAGTACTTGGAAAAAGTCAAGAATCAAATCGGCAACCTCGAAGTCAGATTCGTTCAAATCCCAAGGGAGGAGAACGATTATGCCGACCGCTTGGCAAAAGCAGCCTCTGCGGAATTTATGCTAGTCCCCGATCAGGTATTATCATTTGTCCAAGGTTCCTCAATTATTGATGACGGAACAAAAGTGCAGGAGGTGAATTCTGAGAACAATTGGACTACGCCATTAATATCCTACCTGAAGACAGGCACACTACCAGACGGAAAAGACGCAGCAAGGAAACTGAAAGTCCGAGCCTCACGATTTGTGCTGATCAATGATGTCTTATACAAAAGGGGATTCTCACCACCGTACCTGAGGTGTTTAGGTCACGAGGAAGTAGACTACGTAATGAGAGAAGTCCATGAAGGTATCTGTGGAAACCATTCAGGGGCACGATCCTTAGTGCACAAATTGATCCGATCAGGGTACTATTGGCCTACAATGCAAAAGGACGCGCAAGCTTACGTCAAGACTTGCGACAAATGTCAGAGGTTCAGTAATCTGATCAGGCAACTAACTGAGGAATTGACACCCATGACGGCCCCTTGGCCCTTCGCCTAATGGGGGGTAGACATCATGGGCCCCTTCCCGACAGCGGTAAGGCAACTAAAATTTCTAGTAGTTGGTATCGACTACTTCACCAAGTGGGTGGAAGCAGAAGCCCTAGCCACCATCACGGAGAAAAAAATTTGAAGCTTTGTTTGGAGGAATATTATCTACAGGTACGGGATACCAAGAGTGCTTGTCTCCGATAATGGAAAACAGTTCGACAACAGCTCATTTAGGGACTTCTGTTCGGAGCTGGGTATCAAGAATCATTACTTTTCGCCCACGCACCCATAGGCAAACGGACAAGTCGAGGTCACGAACCAGTCCTTGCTCAAGATAATCAAGACCCGACTCGAGGGGGCAAAGGGCATCTAGCCTGACGAACTATCAAGCGTCTTGTGGGCATATCGTACTACAGTGAGAACCCCTACTGGAGAAACACCGTTTCGGCTAGCATATGGAAATGATGCTGTCATCCTAGTGAAGGTAGGGCTTACGAGCTATCGGGTGGAGAACTACAACGAGGATAAGAATGAAGAGGCCTTGCGGCTTCAGCTAGACTTGGTGGACGAGGTCCGGGCTACAGCAGAGCAGAGGTTGGTGCGATACCAGAACCTCATGGAAAAATACTACAACTCCAATGTCAGACATAGAGACTTCTAGATCGGAGATCTTGTGCTACGGAAGGTAATGGGAGCTGCTAGAGATCCTTCGCAAGGAAAGCTCGGCCCCAACTGGGAAGGACCATACATGATCTCATCTTGTCAAAGGAAAGAGACCTACCACGGAGCACCTACGGAGATACTACCAGTAGAGACGACGTGAAGAGCATCGACACGGAGCTCCCCCAGCTTCCAGTTTATTACTGAGTTTTTATTAGTTTTTTACTTCGAACAATTTCTTCTATTATTTAGTTTTGCTATCGCTAGTTTTTACTTCAAACAACTCTACCAGTGCCTTTTTAAGCCCAAGGGGGCAGGTACCTTTTCTTCTACATGGTTTTCTTTCAATAAGAGAAATATTCAGACACTACTGTGTTTTTCCTACTTAAATTTCTAAGTCTACAAGATGGACGGATATATACTAAGCCCACAAAGTGGACGGACCATCTCAAAGGGATGGATCTACAAAGTCCAACAATGGACGGACCTAAACTAAGTCCACAAGATGGACGGATCATCCCAAGAGGATGAAAAGTAACAAGTCCAATATTGGACGGAGTATAAACTAAGTCCACAAAGTGGACGGACCATCTCAAAGGGATGGATCTACAAAGTCCAATAATGGACGGACATAAACTAAGTCCACAAGATGGACGGATCATCCCAAGAGGATGAAAAGTAACAAGTCCAATATTGGACGGAGTATAAACTAAGTCCACAAAGTGGACGGACCATCTCAAAGGGATGGATCTACTAAGTCCAATAATGGACGGATATAAACTAAGTCCACAAAGTGGACGGACCATCTCAAAGGGATGGATTTACAAAGTCCAATAATGGACGAACATAAACTAAGTCCACAAGGTGGACGGATATAAACTAAGTCCACAAGCTGGACGGATATAAAAAGTCCACAAGGTGGACGGATCATCCCAAGAGGATTAAAAATTATAAGTCCGCAAGATGGACGGATATAAACTAAAATCTAGAACGTTGACGAATCACCCGAGGAGGATGAAAATGCTAAGTCCATAAGGTGGACGGACCATCCCAAGGTGGACGGACCATCCTAAGATGGACAGATATAAACTAGGTCCACAAGGGGGACGGGTCATCCCAAATGATTAAATGAAATAGACAAGTATAAACAAAACATCAAAAAAGGTAGACGGGCATAGCATAGCTTAACATAAATAAGTGCCTTTTGAAGGAAATGTTTACATTACCCCAAAACATGACGGGGGAATCATGAACTGTTCTTCACATATTCTTACATATAAGGAAAGAGAGAAGAACAAAACAACTAAATTATTACAAACTATTAGCCTTCTGCAGGAGTATCTTTCTCCTCAGTATGACGGGCTTGATCATCCTTTGGACCACTTTCGACTACCGTCTGGTCAACAGGAGCTTCACGGTTAGGGGGATCCTCACCAAAAAGATCGTCCGTACCGTCTGATTGGGCGGGCTGGACGGATGTCTGCTCTGGGGCATTAATGTTGACGGTTGACAAATCCAGCTCTGGATTCAAGGCCTTCACCTGATGAACGGCATCGTCAAAACCGTCGTTATATGAAAGGCTAAGCTCTGTAATAAGGGCCTCAGAATCACGATACTCTCGTACCGCGACCTCCTTAGATTGACGGATCTCCTTGTCTTTTTCCTCCAAAGCTTTCTTCAGGTCCTTCGACAGCTTGATATATTCATCCCTAGCTGTTTCAGCCATTTTAAGTTTTTTCTCTTGGACGACCTTCCAGGTCTTCAACTTGAGTAACTCGTCTTCCGTCACCTTGGCCTTCTCACGAACACGGGCTAAGATCGTCTCATGGTTGAGACATCGTCCCATCATCCCCTTCATCATAATCATGGCCTGGAGGAAAACATAAGTTTAAAAAAAAAAAAAAAAAGTGGGTGTAGACGGACTACACAACGACGGACAAGTTACCTAAGCAATGCTAAAAAGGGCCGTCTCACCCATCGCCTCCGTTGAATGGTTACACAAATCTTCATAGTCCTCCATTGTTATGATGGACGAAAGCCGCTTAAGGGCGTATTTGGAATCCTCGCGGAGTAGAGCGGATGGCTTCTTCGGCTTCTGGACGAACCAATCATTAGGCCCTTACCGGCCTTAGGCTTCACGGGGGTAACCGTCTTAGCCCCCCTGGCCAGCAAACCAATGACAGGCTCCAAAGAAACCTTGGGCTTTTTAGGTGCACGGTCACCCTTTGACGGTTGCTTCCTCTTAATTGCTTGCTTGCTGGGGCCCATCCCCATAGGGTCCGCACCAGTTTCTTTGTTTTTGGCAGCTTGTAATCTGATAGCCACCCTCCTTTTAGCGTCGTCCATCTCTGAAGAGGTAGACGGGTGTCAAAAGTAAAAACAAAATAAATTTGAACAAGGAAGAAAGACGGACTTACGTTGACGGGTGCGCTCTTCGTACTTAATTGCCACTGGAGTTGGCTCGGGTTCGTCACAATACCAATTGATTGTGTTGAGGTTGACGAGTTTTGCCCAGGTCCGTTCCTCTGGTTTGGACTTGGCGAAAATTTTCTCAAGGAAACTGAACTCCTCGAGTGTAACTTGAGGGCGCCGTCGAACTGCACAAAAGAAGACGGACGTTAAAAACATATAAATTATTAAACGGGCTTTGAATAATTGTTATATGACGGGTTCATACCGGACTGGTTTAATACGCCCCAAACCTTGTCGACGAGCATGTAATCCGTCTCCCTTAGATGACACATCCAACCGTCGCCCTCAATGAAAAAATAGCGGCTCTTCCAGTCTCTATTCAAGTCTGGGGTTTCATAAATTACTTTCAAGATGTGGCTCCTAGGAACAAAACTATACATCCCCCTTGATTTGTCTATATCGTCTGGACGGTAGCAGTGGAGGAATTCCCTTATCGTCAACCTTCTTCCACCGTCAGACATAGCCCCGTACAGGACTCCATTGCTATGAAGACCCTCCAGGCATTTGGGGATATCTGGCTAACGGATAAGCCTAGGCATTTTAGGAGTTCGTGGTGCAGGGAGCTCAGAGGAAATCTGAGGCCTGCCTTGAGCATCTGCTCGTACACTCCTACACCATCTACCCCTTCATAATAACATTTCTCTGACATATAGGGCAGACGGATGGGGATGTAGTCTGGGATTTGATAATGGGCCCTAAGGTTGTTAAAATGAGTTTCCTTGATGGTGGATGTAAAGGCATTCACCATCCATTCTGGAAGCATGATGAACTCCCTAAGTCCATCAACCCCCACGACGGATCTAACTATTTGATCTTCATCATCAGCGAAACCCTCCTCTATCTCGATCATCTCCATATCCTCATTTGTTGAGGACGGGGAAGATGAAGACGAACTCCTCTCCTCGCTTAAATCGTCTTGGTCTTTGTGACCTGACGGGTATACCTCTTCGTAGTCTGCCCCGTCACGGACGACTGATTGGTTACTTGACGCACTAGACATGGCCTACATATAATGACAAAACCTAAGACTCTGACGGGTTTGGAAAGAACGATGGGGGCATAAAGTCAAAGGAAAAAATATATGATACTAGGCCCAAAGATAAATGAGAGTTAAAAAGAAGACGGATAAAAGATTACTTACCAAGTTAAGGAATGAATAAACGAAGTTGCAGACGACGGATGCAGTAAGCGGACGGTCTAGTCTCTGACAAATATGACGGTCTCTCTCTGACAATAAGCTTCTTTGTAAAGTGGAAAAATGAGAGGGGAAGGAGGTGATATTTATAAGAGGAAGTGCACGGAAGACGAAGCAACGCTTCGATCCGGTACAACAGCCTATAACAGCACGACACGTGTTATGGGTAATAAATGCATTCCTGACAGTCTGTCCGGATACATGTATAGCTCATGAAGTTAAGACCGTCACCCCAATTCTTGAACCGTCATCCCAGTTTTGAACCGTCATTCCAATGTTTGAGTCATCACCCCACGGGTCCGTTTGCTCGATGATGACGGATCCATAGGGTGAGGGGGCAACTGAAGAAGAGAAAATAAGTTGACGGATCCAAGTAAGGTTGATGGATGAGCCCATCATGTGCAAGACTCGGTGAGGACGGATTTGTTGGCCACGTCAGGCAGAATCCCTATATGGAAATACTTACGACATACACCACAGAATCTTGGGGTAAATAGAGTCCTAGCGCAATTAGGGTTCTAGAAGCTGCGTGCATTAATGGAGATCTTCTTTATAAGGAAAAGACTTGTCCATCACATTTAGAATTTCTGAAGAAGACTCCTACATGGAAAGGACTTCAACTCCACGGAAAAGAGGTCAACTATCGACTACTATAAAAGCCCCAATACCCTCATAAATCAAGGCACGCATAATTTACCCTCTCTAGCACTCTAGAGTTGTGAGAATATTTCTGACTTAGCCTTCGGAGGGTATTTGGCCGGCATCACACCGGTGCTCTCTGTTAGGTTTCCTTCTTTGTATTGTGCAGGTTCACATTCGAGCGCGTAGATATCGTGTGGCTCACTGGTGAATTTAGCGGCTTCATCAAATACCAACAAATGTAACATCAAACTAATATCAAAATTTAATAAAATAAGATGTCTATATAGATTAATATCAAATCATAAATTAATTATTAATTTATTACTTATATATTTATATTAAAAAATCATAAAAAGATGATCCTAACTTATTGTATACTCGGCCCATCAATCATTAGGTCGTCTTAGATATAATCCTAATTTTCTCTACCAAAAGAATTGAAGAGAAGAGGAAATAAACGTAATAGAAGACAAAATATGAATTGCATAAAAGAAGAAGAAGAAAGATCTCAGAATAGCAAAAAATCCATATAAACAAATTTGACATATTAAGTTATTAACTAATCCATAAAAAGCATTTTAAACTACATGAAATCTATGTTATGCACATACATACTTGCAAGGTTTGAGTAGGTAGAAGAAGCAACCTTGAGAATTTGAGGAAAATATAAAATATAAAAATTAAGAAGAGTATCCAGACAACAAAGCCATTGATAAGTTATGGTGAACTACCAATTTGCAGATATTTAAGTCTTCTGTATCTATAGAGAAAGAACATTACTGATATAAGAAAAAATATGTTAATTACCTGAAATTTCAAAATCATAAAACAGGCATTGCTCGTTGCTAGTTGCTTTTCTCAATTGGATACTTCCACAAAAAATATACTGCATATATAAGAAGCAGCAGCCATAATCCCAATTCTCAAGAGATGAAGCAGTTCGACTAGTATAAACGAGGCAGGAGACTCAAATGGATTACGCTAGTTTATCTTAATCCAATACAGAAAGTATCACGTACGTATCTTAGTAGATTACTACCCAGTACCCACTAATTCAAATTGTAACGAAGCTTGATTTCTGAGGTGGTGTATTTGGGAAAAAAATTTTATTGTGTTTAAAAAGAAGTTGATATCAACTATAAAACTTTTTCTAAAAATAAAAAAACTATAAAACTTTTGTGTTTATCCAAAGAATTGATAAGGCATAAGAAGAAAAACCAATAAGAACAATTTTTTTTATGAGAAGAACGATAAGAACAATTAAACTATTTCTTCTATCTAAATATATTTGGTGTATATATTTGCTGCAATCATGAATTCTAAACCCAACTTTTAATATATAGTATATAATATTGATTTGTTTTTGAGTTAATATTCGGGATTTGAAATCTTCTGTACCAAGAAACAAATATTTTGAATACTAATTCTTTTCATATTTGCAATTCATCACCTGAACTAACAAATCAATTTTAGATTTTTTTCTTCTTCTTTGTTTTCATGCAATTGACAAGATTTATCAAATAAGAGTCAACTTGATGAAATATGTCAACTCCTATAAAATCAAAATCTTGTAAATTGTAATATTATGTGGTTCCAGAAATCAAATGGATTATTTGACTTGTAAGTCATGGGCTTACTATTTGTATTCATTTTGAATTGATCTTCTTAATGGACGCTACAATCTTGATTTAGACATCCATCTCTATAATAGGATCTTCATTAATTTCTATCAAAATCTTGAATTCAAGATCTAATTCTATAATAGGATCTTCATTAAAATAGAGCTCATCAAAATAATTAAAGTATGAACTTGTTGGTCAATAATCTTGCTTTATAAATGACAATATTACATCACAACCCAAAAGATAAAATTCAATAGCAAGCATATTTTTCATCCTTGACTATGAGTGAATTTTCCCACCAACTTAAGGATACCAACTAAGTTTAAACAAAATAAGTGTAACTTTTCTCTCATTAGGTGTAACACCCCGACCCAATTTTATAGTTAAACGATGTGTTTGAGTGGCTAATTATTATTTTAAGCCACTTCCTTTTTATAATTAATAGCAAAGTATTAACCTAGGAGGTTGGCCGAGTTGGTTGGGCTCTCGGTCTCAAGATGCTTGTACTGGGCTTGACTGGGTGTGCTCCCTAGTTCAAGTCCTGCTACCTGCACTTTGAAAAGAATTTCCTGGGACAGTGTTTTACCCCTTCGTAGGCCCACTCGGCACGAATAGTGATTAGTCTCTGGTTGAAAACTTTGAGGAAACACTGTGGGAAACCAAAAAAAATAAAAAAAAAATAGCAAAGTATTTAATAACCATACTATTTAATAATGCCTTTGAATAAGAATTGTAAAGATTATAAAAAAATTGAAGGGTTAATTGTATTATGAATATATACTAAGTATGTACAAAATTTTATTAAGTGGATGAGTTATTAGATATATAGTTATTGGTGTTTAATTAAGTGTTTAAGGTAAGGGTTTATATGCTTGTTATTATCTTAATTACTTTAAGTGCATAAAACTTTGATATTGTGATATTATAAAAGATATATGCTCTTTTAATGATAGAAAGAAGTTTATAAAGGTAAGGGCTTATATGTAAAGTTATATTGTTGTTTGGCCTTTCTAGAATATAAGCTTATAAAGGGGGGGAAAGTAAATTTTAAAAAAGTCTAAAGGGTGACCCATCAACCCTCTTTCTCTTGGTCAACACGTGACCCACCCAAGATATTTCCCTTATCTTTTCTTGGCTGTACCAGAAGACTCTTTGTTCTTCTTTCTTTGCTCTTTTCTATTCATCTTATTTCTTTGTTCTATTCGGCAGCACCTCTCTCTCTCTCTCTAACTAACAGCCCTCTCTCTCTCACCGAAACCATATATCTCACTCTAAGGAAGAAATTAAAAGATTAGCCCTAAGATTTCAGCTTCAAAGTTTGTGGGTAAGTAAATAAAAACCTCATCTTATTATGAGTATTTTAATGGTGGAATGGTTTGCTTTAGTTTCGCTTCTATGTTCTCTAATCTGATTGTTAGAAGCTGAAATTTGTGATTTGTGAAATTAGGAAATCATGAACTTGTAAGTCTATATATATATATATATATATATATATGCTGTTTTAAGAAGCTTTGAAACTATGTCGGTGATTTGTTGAAGGTAGATTAGGGTTTTACTAATTAATGATTGTATATGATTAAGGAAGTAAGAAAAGTTAGGATGAGTACTTTTGATGTTACTGCTGGGATTTTTGTTGAATTTAATTTTGCTATAAATGGTTAAATGACTGTATGTAGGTGTTTTCTAACATGTCTAATGAGTGTATAAAAATCTCCATATGATAATAAGACTATTTGCAATCATTTTATGATTTTACAAAAAAATGATTCAAAGCTGCCTCTGTGACAGATTCTGTGTTTATGCATGATAAATTATGTATTAAATTGTATATAGTAAATTAGGATGCGAGTAGTTCTTATGAATGCTAAGACATATATGGTTGTAATGGAAGTGATCTCACAGCATTTGGATTAATATAAAAATAATAGGATAATTTCTAAGTTGCATGAAATTCTATCAGGACAGATTTGAGTATGCTGTATTGTATGATTTTTAATAAATTATGGTTTTATGATTTGACTCTAAAATTTATATGGTATTTATTAGACATCCAGAGGGGTTGCTCTGTAAAATTTCATGAAGATTGGATGCGTTTAGATAGCACATTTGTATTTTACAAATGAGGCATATGCTGCTGAAATGAACAATAAACAGTAAATGAAAACTCTGACTTTGAGGATTTAATTCTAAAGTTAGGGTGAATTTTTTGAGCTATAATTTAATATACTTATCTTTTGGTATGTCTAGATCATAGATTAATTTTGTATAACCTGGTTCAAGGTTTAGTATTCAAAGGAGGGGTTCTAAACCATTCTATTGTTTTTTCATGTTGCTGTCTTGTTCAACCTGTTGTATGTTGTCATATGAGTGTATATGATTATATGACCATGCTTAAGAGAGTTTATGGTTATGCATGCACTTTTGCCCTAATCTCAAAGCACATTTTGAAATGAAGTTGGCTCTTATAGAGATATGATATGAATGTGAGAATGTTGGTTTCTCTATGATTTAGTACATCATGTGGTTTGATGAATGTATTTTGTGTTTGTGGGAACCTCGTTGAGGTGGGATTAGGATTTCCTTGATTCTAAGATAGAGGTTTTGAGATGAATGTGTAAGTTTATGATAAAGAATAATTGATAGTAATAAGCTTTGATATTGGTTTAGGCGTTACCAACCCCCAGGTCTGAGCTCCTTCGACTTTAGGCTCTCGGTTCCTTTGCTTTCAGGTAAGGGATAAGTTATATGGGCATTTGGTTAGTCATGAGGTTATTTTAAAGTGTATTATGCATTAAAAGGTTTTTTATTAGAGATATGACATATAATCATGTTTCAGACAAAGATATGTTCGTGAGCTTTCGAAACCTTATGTATATGATTTGAGCATATTGATGCTATTACTAATTCCACGAACATGATGTTTAAAGAAAAGAATGGAAATACTATTATTATGAAATGTTATGCAAAATAAGAAATTTCAGTATGATGTATAAGTATGAAATGTTTTCGGATTATGTCCTCTGGTGATCTGAACTCGGCCAATAGAGGTTAATTACTGGCTTTCCATGGAAAATGTTATTTGTTTGGCCATTTAAAGTTGGAGGAAATGGGGTTGCCCATAACTCTAATCTGAACAAGGCCTCCTCCCCAATGTGTACGGATGATGGGGAGGAACAAAACCTTGAGGGGATGTGCCATCAGGCCTCCCAAAGAGGACAATATCATACACACGGGGGCACCCAAATGTGATGAGGCCTTCTCTGTTGTGCACATGCACCAAGTACAAACTTATCAGATATGGACTAACCAATATGTTATGAACAACTATATTATGTTATTGATCGTGAGAGAATGATTTTGTTTAAATGCATTATGAAAAGTTGAAAGCTCTCATGAAAAGAAGAAGTTTCTGATGAAAAAAAAAGTTGTTCTTTAAAGATAAAAGTTTCTGAAGTTTTGTTGTGCTTTAAAGATAAAGAATCTGATGAAAAAGTTTTAGTGTTCTATAAAGATAAAGCTTCTGATGAAAGCACAAGTTTATGTTAAAAAGTTATCAGATATTTGTTCTTTAAGAAACGTTAAGTTTTATGACTATGAAAGTTATAATATTTTATGAGAAGAAGTTTATAAAGAAAAGTTTTCTTATTTGTCAAGATGTTTCTAGTTTAAGACAAAGTTACCAATTATCTGATTTAAGTTAAAATGATTATTTTGTAATGAGAATATATATATATATATATATATATATATATATATGTATATGATTTTAAACAATCAATATTATATTTGGTGACTTTGTAAGAAATGAAAGAAATTCAGTTTGAAAGGTTTTGGTAATATTATTCTGATAAGAAGAAGGAGAACAATTATTTTCCTATGAAGAGCGTATAAGTTATTATTATGAATAGTATAAAATACTATGCATGAAAATATGTTCTCCTATCTAAATAATCATAAAATGAAATGATTTGATTTACATGCATTCTTATTAAATTTTTATGTATCTTACCCTTACCGAGTTGTGTAGCTCACCCCTTCCACTTTTTCAGTCAACAGGTTTTATTTTGGAGCAAAGGGAGCCTTAGTCGAGTTTTGGAAGAAGCTGGTTTTAGTTTTAAATATATAGATCCCAAATTTGTATCTGATGTTTAGTTTTGTGGTATTGTGTATTTTAGGATTTAATGAAAGTTGTGTACCTTAAAGTATTAAGAGATGTATTATGTGAAATTTAGAATTTGAGTAACTAGTGGATTATGTTATCTTTGAGTACAGTATAGATGCTCTGAATGTCAAGTGAAAAGTTATATCATTTAAGTAAATAAACAAGAATGAAAAGAAAGAAAAATGGAAGCTTTTGTAAAAGTTAAGTTGGTTCTTGTTAATATCAGGTTTAAACTTGATATTAGCATGCCAGTCATGGTCACAAATTCGGGTATCGGGCTTGGGATGTGACATTAGGAATATCCATATAGTCAAATAAATCCTATATATCAAGTAACACTTAAGATAATCTTCCTTATAATACAAGGATTAAAAGGTGAAATTCTTTTATCAAATCCAAAATCATTATGACTAGTTCAAGAGGAAACTAACTTACCAATAGGTTATACTTTCTTATTTTCCTCTAGTCCAGGAGAATCCAGATGGTAACTTTTCTCTTCACTTAGGGTGAATTTTCCCTCCACTACTGTTCCAGAAGTGGTTTTTTTCCTTTTCCTTACTACTACTTTCAGTTTTCATGGATCATGAGGTTATTGAACGTTTAAATTCTGACCAAGCCAGGTTCCTTCGAATTTGAGTTGAACTCCCATTAGACAAGCCTCTTCGTCGTGGTAGTCAGATTAAGAGCCCTAAGGGATATATAGTATGGGTGGCGTTCAAATATGAAAGGCTGGTTAGTTTCTGTTTTCATTGTGGATTGATCGGGCATGAAGTTAAATCTTGCGATAAACCAAGACATGAGGAAACGCAGGCTTTCCAATATGGGGAATGGTTGAAGGCTGGGTATCGGCGAGCAGAGGAAGGTCAGCGAAACAAGAAGCAAGACAAACCTACGGAAGTAGCAACAAAGGCAGAAACTGCTTCAACGGTTACACTAGAAGCAGTTACTGAACCAACACATGTTTCGGAAATCAACCTTAGAAATCCCGAAATCATGGGCTTGCGATGGACATCTCAACGGATCATGCTGAGAAGGAGCAAGTTAATAGGAGTAGCAGTTCTCTTCCTAATAAAAAGGAAGTACAAATTTCTGATAAGGCAGAGGCATTGGTGATCAAGGAAAATACTGCGAATAATGCGATTGTGCTTCATCTCGAATTTATTGGAGATAATTTATTCAATGTGCTTATTCTTGACTCCACCCGAAACTCAAACTCAAAGGCAGTTGATAATGTGACGCAAGCAACTGAGTCTTTTCATAGGAAACACGTATGTGGGAGCAACCATAAAACAACAATGTGGAAAAGAGTTGACCGAAAATTTGATTTTGTTACAAAAGAAGTAGGGGGCATTTCGGGAACTTTGGGAAAGAAGAGGGAATACCCAGTTCAACATAAAACTGGGGTAAAAGTGGATACGGAGAAAAACAAGAGAACAAAAACACAGGATATCAACACCAATCTATTTACAACGGCGGAGGCTGATACCCAGCCTCGCCAAGAGCAATGATTATCATAAGTTGGAACTGCCGTGGGCTTGGGAACCCATGGGCAGTGGAGGTCCTCTCTTGCTTAGTGAGAGAAAAAGCTCCCAAAGTTTTGTT
Organism: Quercus aquifolioides; assembly: GCA_019022515.1. Classification (NCBI taxonomy): domain Eukaryota; kingdom Viridiplantae; phylum Streptophyta; class Magnoliopsida; order Fagales; family Fagaceae; genus Quercus; species Quercus aquifolioides. Next base: position 55,957,885 of record CM032330.1, read on the forward strand.
TCTGATGGAGACAAAACGAACCGTTGAAGAAATGAAATGGATTCAGAACGAGTTACATTTTGATGCTATGTTGGCTATTCCTTGTTTGGGTAGGAGGGGTGGCTTGGCAATGTTATGGAAAGAAGAAGTGGATTTGAATATCCAAACTTACAATCAGAACCACATTGATGCTCTCATTCTTACTAAACAAAATATGTCTTGGAGGATTACTGGCTTTTATGGGAAACCAGAAGAACATTTGAGGCATGAAACTTGGGATTTACTTAAACATTTGAGCACATGGAATTCAACTCCATGGCTGTGTATAGGAGACTACAATGAGATCTTGTCTGCTGAGGAAAAGGATGGCCGGCTACCTAAACCAATGCATCTCATGCAAGAGTTTAGAAGTACTTTATTGCATTGTGGATTGATTGATTTGGGTTACACTGGAAATATTTTTAAATGGGAAAATGGTCGCGAGGGAGAAGATTATGTGCAGGAACGGCTTGATAGAGCTTGTGCAACATTGGCATGGAGGGAAATATTTCCTTACAGTAGAGTATCACATTTTCCTGGGTCTTACTCTAATCATGTGCCCCTTATTTTGAATACACAGGTGGAACAACATCATGTTAGGCCTAGAAGAGTACCTAGACAGTTTGAGGAAAAATGGGCAACCCACCCTAATTGTGAAGCTATAATACAACATGCATGGACCAATGTAATACCAACGGGCAGCCCAATGTTTATTCTTTTTGAAAAAGTCAAGCAATGCAGGATGGCACTAGTGGATTGGAGTAGGGTCACTTTTGGTGCTTCATCACATCAGCTTAAAGCCAAACATCAGGTTCTACACGAGTTGTATACTTCAAATGTGGCCGACAACTATCATGAAATTTGAAGAGTTAAAGATGAGATCAATACAATTTTGTATCAAGATGAACTACATTGGCGGCAAAGATCTAGATCCATTTGGCTGCAAGCAGGTGATAAAAATACCAAATTCTTCCATCAAAGAGCTAGTCAACGAAAAAGGAAGAATCATATCAATGGAATTTTTGATAGTAGAGGAAATTGGTGTGAGGATGAGGACGATATTGCAAGGGTGGCAGAAGATTATTTCCAAGGGTTGTTTACTTTGGCACATCCATCTCATAATGAAAGAGTATTGGAAGCAGTGGATCATGTGGTCACTCCGGAAATGAATCACCATCTTATCCAACCATACACAACAGATGAAGTTAAATGAGCTTTATTTCAAATGCACCCATCTAAATCACCTGGCCCGGATATGTCTCCCTTCTTCTTTCAAAAATACTGGCATGTCGTAGGTGGGGATGTTACAAATGCTGTCTTGTCTGTTTTACATTCTGGCCATTTTCTAAGAAAAATGAATTACACACATATTGTCCTCATTCCTAAAAAGAATGAACCACAATATATGTTTGATTTTCGTCCAATCAGTTTAGAAAATGTGATATCCAGAATTGTTTCAAAGGTTTTAGCAAACAAGTTGAAAGTGATTTTGCCAAATGTAATATCAGATGCCCAAAGTGCTTTTGTGCCAGGTAGGCAAATAACTGATAATACTACTGTAGCTTTTGAGGTGTTACATAGGATGAGAAATAAAAGAAAAGGGGAAAAAGGGCAGATGGCAATCAAACTTGACATTAGTAAGGCTTATGATAGGGTGGAATGGAAATTTCTTAGGCAAATGATGATTAAAATAGGGTTGGATGAAAGGTGGGTCCAATTGGCAATGCAAACAGTTTGTACAACATCTTATTCTATATTGGTAAATGAGGAGCCTAAGGGTTTTGTACAACCAACTCGAGGGATAAAGCAAGGTGACCCTTTGTCACCATATCTATTCCTTCTTTGTGCTGAGGGGTTATCTGGACTACTAAGGAAAGCTTTAGAAAACAAAAAGTTGCATGGAGTTTTACCATGTAGGGGAGGAGTTCATATTTCTCATTTACTATTTGCTGATGATAGCTTGTTGTTCTGTGAAGCATCAATTGGAGAATATCAACGCCTTCTATACATCTTGGGTCAGTACGAAGAGGCATCTGGTCAAGCCATTAATCGACAAAAAACTTCTTTGTTCTTTAGCAAAAATACAAATGAAGAAGTTAAGAGGGAGATACAGCAATTATTGGGAGCAAGGGTTATGAATAATTGTGAAAAATATCTTGGACTACCAATGGCATGTGGTAAATCAAAAGTGGATACTTTTAGAGAGATGCATGACCGAATCAATAAGAGAGTAATGGGATGGAAGGAAAAGATAATTTCTAAAGCAGGAAGAGAGGTGTTGATCAAGACAATTGCACAAGCTATTCCAATATACTCTATGGGCCTGTTTAAAATTCCAAGGGCAGTGGGGGACTCTATCAACTCTATCTTGGCCAAATATTGGTGGGGGCAGACTAAGGATGACACAAAGATCCATTGGATAAATTGGAAGAAATTATGTACACCGAAGAAAAAAGGAGGTATGGGTTTCTGAGATATACATGCCTTTAATTTAGCGATGCTAGCTAAACAAGCCTGGAAATTGATACACCACACAAATTCTTTGTTTTATCGGGTTTATAAGGCAAGGTATTTTCCTACCTGCTCTTTTATGGAGGCTGAATTAGGATATCAACCATCATATGTTTGGCGGAGTTTGTTGGCTGCTAGGGATCTCATTCTTGAAGGCACACGATGGAGGGTGGGAGATGGTGCACAGATTGAGGTGACGTCTTCACGCTGGTTATCCCATAAACCAGTGTTCATGGGAGAAGAAATGTTATCTGCTAAGGTGTCTAAGTTCATTGATACAAACACATGGCAGTGGAATAGATTAAAGGTTTGTCAAACTTTTGCACCTAGAACTAGGAAGGAAATCTTAGCCATACCACTTAATCGAAGCCGTTCAAGGGATTGTCTGATTTGGAAGGAAAATAGGAGGCATGAGTTCACTGTTAAGTCAGCATATCAAGTAGCACTTCGTTTAAACCAGCAGGTAGAAGCTGAACATTCAAAGGCACAAGAAGATAGAAAATGGTGGAATAAGATCTGGGCTTTGTAAGTACCTCCTAAAGTTAAAACTTTTTTGTGGCGGGCTTGCTCCAATATTCTCCCTACAAGAGATAATCTTTTTCGGAAGAAGATACAAATTGATCCAACATGTGAATTGTGTAGACAAACGAAGGAAACTTGTGCTCATCTGCTGTGGGAATGCCCCTTTGCTCGAAATGTGTGGGCAATGATGAAAGGCAAAGTACAGAAGTGCAGTAATGAAGTGCAGGATTTTTTTCATCTTTTTCAATATTTGGGTGACAAGCTAACAAAGAGGGAGCTGGAACAGTGGGTTGCTCTGTCATGGGCTCTTTGGAGTGCAAGAAACAAAGTCTATTTTGAGAAAGTCCAATCACAGCCAAAGACAATAGTAGAAGGAGCATTGATGTTAATGGAAACATATCAGAGGGTTGCGTTTTCTCAAGCCAGTGTATAAGTCTGGATGAAGATTACTGAGTTTTGTTTTGATATAGGTTTGTATAACGGGGTAGTGGGCCTCTTTATTTAGTAGTTTGAATAATGGGGTAGTAGTCTGGCTAAAATCTTTTTAGACCCACCCCGCAAAGGTGGTGAGGCGGGGTGGGTCTAAAAAGTCTAAAGCCATCCCCGCCCCGCCCCGTGGTGCAAGGCTAAAATCTTGCCCCATCCCCGCCTCACCACCTTTGCAGGGCGGGGAAAACCCGTGCGGGGCGAAGCGGGGAGGGGCGGGTTAAGCGGGACGGGAAAAAATTGCCATCCCTAGTGCTTATTGCACTCTACCTAGTACTTGCTAGGTGCATTAAAACTAAAGGAATTTGTCTCTTGTAAGGAATTAATCCTTTGTGAGTTTCGTCACTAAAATTGCTACCAAACTAGGATAAGTATCAAACTAGGATAAGAACAATACTTTGATACCAATTGACACAGGGAGAAAGTCAAAAAAAAAAACAGAATACATCTTTTTCAAAAAAATAATGCTTTCCAGATTCCATATTAAGACTCTAATTTGACTAGAAAAGTATTAAAAACACCTAAAATCAAGTAAATAATAGCCATAACCAAAGATTTTGAAAATTATATGAAAATATTAAATTAATAAATAACAAAGATTTTACTTTATATACTGTCCTACTATGAACGCTTTCTAACGCTCTAAAACGAGAGAATCTCCTAACCTAAGGAAATAAATATTACAAGAGAATGATCTATGTATACGAAAGTCTGTCGGTCGTGAGTAGCGTCTTTCTCTTCAAAATGAGCATTCAATTTATCCTTTCACATGTCTTCCTCTCCTTGTGATGATCATAAGTTAATTCTCGAGAAGCAGGTATGTCCTTTGAAGCAAAGAGCATTATGTGTGGAAATCTCTTGTCATCATGATCGTACAGGACGTTTTGAGCAAAAAGGTTAGGAGAACTACTATGATTGATAAATCTTCCCACATTCCCAGATTGTGTTGCGTCGATAATGTAGTCCCCATCAACTGAAATTGATTGTGAACGCCAAGGGATTGGTGAACCTTCTTCTTGAAAACTTCCGTTTTGATAGTTATCTCTATTGATTCTTCGTTTGGCTTCCTCATCATGAAGAATTTCTCCAATGTACTCGCATATAAAACTTCCTGAAGGAATATAAGATAGTGTTCTAACACCCCATCCCTTCAATTCAGTCTTGAAAATCTCTAGTTTGAAACGGCCATCAAGTTGGCTCACTCTATTCATGCAAGAGGAAGAGCACTTACATGAAGGACCACACTCATAAACAAGGGACTTCTTTTTTACAATACGTCCTCTGCTATCATATGATATTTCCCCTCCATTTCTCATGGCACAAAAACATTTGTTTGAATCCAAGCATCCATCTATGCAATCACAACCAATTGGCGTGAACAATTTGTAGAACTTTGGATAAATAATATTGGCTATGTAATGGAAAAATGGAGGTCTCTCATCATCTTTTGCATTCACTACACGAATGGGAAGCTTCTCTTTTCCTTGTGAAATATCATTCACACAAGAAATATTTGCATTCACTGCACAAGAGGGAATCTTCTTTTTTCCCAGTGAAATATCATTCACACAAGAAATATTTGCATTCACTGCACGAGAGGGAACCTTCTTTTTTCCCTGTGAAATATCATTCACACAAGAAATATTCTTCTGAGGTTTAGACTTTCTCAATTTGCTCAATTCTTCCAAGGTAAGCTTTGGTTGTCCTAGAATCCTTTCGAAGGAAAACCTGAAGACAAGCTTACCAAATTTCCCTCTTTTTTGCCGACAATCCTTCACGAGGTACAAGCCACAGTAGATGTATAAAGATTCTGAAGACCTTTTGAACCCACGAATTACCCTTACAGGTTTTCTAGCTTCTAAACTATTCTTCAAAGCAAGATTTCCACGTGTGAGTTTCTGATCTTTTGGTACCGTACATCCAACAACTGGATTTCCACCTTGACCTGTATAAGTAAAGGAATCAAAGGATTTCATGACATTGTCATATCGACCGGAATCAAGAATGCTTGTGGCATATAATTTTCCATCCAAACCCTTCAAGAAATCGATACCACTTTGAAACTGATGATGAAGACCAATGACATTCATTTCAGCTGCAGAATTAAACACATCACCAATTTCAACTCCGGGAACGGGTCCTATTCGTTTGCTCTTGTTGACCCATTTGCCTTCCATCTCAAGCTTCCTTGCTACTTTTCTCCCAGTTGTACTGTTTCTTTTTCCTGCCTTCGCCATCTGTTCTCTCTGTTGAGCCGCAAATGATTTTCTATGCAGCTTCAAAACCTCCTCCACTTGTTCGCGACTTTTGTTAGCTTTGGAATCCTCGGAGAAAGCACTCTGTTTAGGACTCCAAACATCCTCTTGTTCTTCATTCCTGTAGATTTTTTTAGCATGTCGACCACAATTATCATCAGATATTAATTGTTTGCATTCTTCACTAGACTTTCCATTGAAAACACCAATTTTAGAAGAAGTAGAAATTGGTTTTCCACAGCCAGGACTAAAATCTTCTCTCAAACTTCTTGGTGAATACTTTCCTGAGGAAGTGTGGGACGACTGAGGAAAATTAAACTTCTTTGAGTGGGCAGCACTTCCAAGTGTCTTTACAGTCAAATTACGATCTTTAATTTCACTTCGATCAATATGAGGCACATTAGCTGTTAACTCTCTTGGCAGGTTTTGAATAGCATCAATTTTAGAAGAAGTAGAAACTGGTTTTCCACAACCAAGACTAAAATCCCAGAATGAAGGCATGTCTCTCAAAATTCTTGGTGAATACTTTGAGGAAAATTAAACTTCTTTGAGTGGGCAACACTTCCCAAGTGTCTTTAATCTTTAACATATCGAGCTACAAACGCTGTTGATACTCTTGTCAGCTTTCGAATAGCATCAATTTTGCGCTCAGAGTTGGAAGGAAGTCCAAACTCTCCTTCTTTTGTAGCCATTAAGAGCTATTGTTTGATTTTTAAAAGTTGTGAAGGAACACCTATTTAAAAGGAGATAGATTAGACAAACTGTATGTCAGTGCCCAAAAATATAAATAAAAATTAAGCATCTATAAATATATTAGCAAACTTAATTCAATCTTTAACTAGGAATGACAACAGGTCGGGTTTGGGGCGGGTTTCTTTATCCCCGAACCCGCCCCACCACCCGTAACCCGAATCCACCTCGTTAACTAAACAGTATTTTTTTTTTCCCACACCCATACCTGCCCCTACGGGCCCCCGCAGGCCCCACCCCACCATGCCCCTTCAGGGCCCAATCTAAAGGCCCTAAACCGTGGCCCAATCAAGACATTGCTATCACAAATCACAAAAAAAAAAATAAATAATAATAATAAAACAAACAAACAGAACATATAAAACAACCCAAGTATTTCCTTTTTTCATTGAAATCCAGTAGTTGTAAATGAAGAGGAGATGATTTTATTACAAGAACCATATTACATGAACCCAATAATAGAAATATTCAATTGGTTTAGATATGGAAACGAACCCTAAAAAAAAAGTGGAGAACAAAACCATGACCGAGAGAGTGAGTTGTCGTGAGTGATAGAGGGGGAGCTGGCGCCGACGGCGTTGCAGCGAGGTAGAGACGCAGGGCTGAAAGAGTGAGAGTGAGGTCGTGAGGGACTGAGGCAGGGTCAGTGAGAGTGAGAGCTTGAGGGGAGTGGCGGGCTGAAAGAGTGAGAGTGAGGCCATGAGGGATTGAGGGTTGGTCATTGAGGGTGAGGCCATGAGGGACTGAGGGTAGGTCGGTGAGGGTGAGGCCATAAGGGACTAGGGTGGGTTGGTGAGAGTGACAGCTTGAGGGAGGGTGGTAGTTGAGAGAGTGAACGTGAGAGTGATTAGGGTTTTCAATATAGTTAGGGGTATATATAAACTTGGGTATTTTAGTAATTTTAATTTATACGGGTCGGGTCGGGTCAGGAATGCATAATACCCGCACCCGACTCGAACTCGCTATAGTTTGAATTAATAAAACCCAAACCCACCCCTAATGTTTCACGGGTCTGGTAAAACCAGCCCCATTAGGGTTGGGTCGGGTACCCGCGGGCCAGGTAAATTTTGCCATCCCTAATCTTAACCAATTAACAAGACTAACGGTGTTCCTAAATCTAGGACGGAACTGTAATAAAATATAAGGAAGTCTTCTCAACCAAATTATTATAAAATATTTAATGAAATCTAAATGGTTAAACATTGATTTTAGTGAATTAAAAAATATTTAATTTTTAATAGTTTTTATTTCAATTACTGCCAAAGCAACTAAACATGAGAAAAAAAAGGTATCATATACAAAATTAAAAAACCAAAAACAAAAACAAAAAGAGTTTGGCAACTAAACATGAGAAAAAATATCATACTCAAAATTAAAAATTAAAAACAAAAAACAAAAACAATAGGACTATTTAAATACTATTAATAATATATTTAATATTAAAAATAAATAAATATATTAATATATAAAGAATATGCGGTGTGGTTTGTGCGGTGTGGTGTGGTGCACTGAGCTATGCCATTTTGTGAGTAGTTTTGGTACGATTTTTGCTGTTTGTGCGATTTATACTATTTGATGAACACCCCTAATAATAGAACTCTATTTTCAGTCGGATAGCCTTGAAAACACCAAAAAGTTAGGGAATAAAATCATAAATGCTAAAAATAAAAATAAAAATACAAATCAGCACACCACGATCCAAAAAAAAAAAAAAATCAAAGGTAAAACAAATCCTTCAAAAGAAAATACTAGAATAATAAGAAAATATTCACCATTTAAATACATATCTTAAAGAGACTAAAAACTGTATGAAAAAAAAAAAAAAAAAAAAAAGAGAGAGAGAGAGAGTAAGCACTGATAACAACCACCACAATATTAATTTTCATCTGGTATTCGATTAGCAGAGAAAAAGAAGAAGATTTAGAATGAATAAAAAATAAGTTTCAGAAAAATATAATAAAGAAAACAAAACTCCATACCTGTAAAAAGAATGCAGCAAGCAAGTAAGCACTCATGTAGTAAAGAAAAGAACACCACCCTTTGTTTTGAAATAATGCTCAACTCTCTCTCTCTCTCTCTGATTTCTGAAAGCATAATAGTGTGAAAAACCTAAGCATACTGTGTCTTTATATAGGAAGGCCTTAGTCCCAGTCCTTTGTAGACTAGAAGTCCAACGAGTTCAGTATTTTTTTTTCAAAATTGAAATTATTCCTAAACCGGCTCTAACTCCGTGATAATCGTTTCTTTTACACCACGCAAGTATTAAAAAACGAGGGTTTATTATAGAAGAATTTATCTAGTGTTATGCGGTGCAGGATAAGGATGTAGACAACATTGGTTGACGCGTCCCACTGTATTACACGTCTCAAATACGTCCAATAACATTTCGCCAAATCGGCAACACGGAACCGACATTGCGTAGGAAATTGTAGCGAGTTGAGATTCATATTATCGTGAATTTAAAGGGTATGGTTTTTCTTTTTTCTTTTTTCTTTTTTCTTTTGAATCTTTACATCTATATATTATGTTTTATTGTTTCTCAAAAAAATATATATTATGTTTTATTAGGGATACTATAGATTATTATCACTTATCAGTATATCACAGAGATATTTTGTAAAAATATATCACAGAAATTTCAAAGCCAAGTTTAAAATGGTAAGGAGAAAAACCTAAAAATAAATATTATGTGCATCTCATGTAAAAAAAATCTACGTACCTAAATTCCTCTAGAAATTAAATATAAAAAAAAAAAAAAAAAGATTCAAAAGAAAAATAAAAACCTTTTGTATAAAATTATTCCACATTAGCAATCAATGAAAAAAAATATTACATTAGCAATGGGCATAAATAAAGCAGTATTAACTCTTTAAATAAAATAAAAAATAAAAAAAGCTATATTCATGTAGCATAAAAAAAGAATATATATATATATATATACACACACACTAGCCTCTGAGCACGCGCATTTGCATCTATTATAATTTAGAAATATATACATTTTTCAAACAAATAAAAATAATAAACTTTAGAGATAAGCGGTAACTGTAATTTTTTTTTTTGAACATGAAAGGAAAAAAAAATTCTAAATTTTTGGAGTTATCTTTATGACCCTATTTCTAAATGAAGTTACCCTTCATTTATGAGGGTATTTTTGAACCGCAAAAAAGTCCAATTGAAAGAGGGGAATCCTCTTATATATATATATAAAGCTTTTGTGTTTATCCAAAGAATTGATAAGGTAGAAGAAGAAAACTGATAAGAACAATTAAAGTATTATATGGATCTAAAAAAAATATTGCTATATTTTCATTTTTATTTTTTTGAAAAAAATTGTTCCAATTTAGTGCAGTCATTTAGCACAACCATGGGCTAGCCCTATATTAATATAACTATGGACGCATAAGTCATTGGAGCTTGCTACTAATTTTGTTTCGTCCTCGAGTTAATATTTGAGATCTGAAATCTTCTGTACCAAGCAAACAAATGTTTGGAATACTAATTTTTTCCACATTTGCAATTCATCACTTCAACTAACAAAGAAAATTTAGAAATTTTTTTCTTTGTTTCATGCAAATGACAAGATTCATCAAATAAGAGTAAACTCAATCAAATATGTCAACCCCAATAAAATAAATATCTTGTAATATTATGTGTAACTTCCCAGTCAGCAATGGAAAAAAAAGAAAAAAAAGTCAAGGTCAGATATTTTTTTTGGGTTCCCACGTGCCCCACCTAACCCCACTACCCACCACTAATCTCACAATACCACTACATCACTTGGCCGGCCATCCTTTCTTCTTATTTTCTTTTCTTTCTTTTCTTTCTCTCATACACTCCTCTACTCTCATATTCTCTCTACCCGGTACTACCACCACCACCATTTCCACCATCATTTTCCGGCAAGATCACCGGAAAATTCTTGTGAACCCATAAACACCTTCACATCCTTTTTTTGAGGTAAAAATTTCTCATCTTTTTGGTGGGTTTTGCACTTTTGCTTGAGGTTATTTTTATCTAAGCTTTAATAATGATACCCATGTGATTTATGAGTATTGGAAGTGATATTTATGTGTTTTTATGTATGGGTTTTGTATTGGTGGAATTATTTGATGAGTGGGTATATATTTTGTGCTATTGATGACTACTTAAGGTTTATGTATGGTGGAAAAATTTAGGGGTTTTAAGTTATAACATGTGATGGTTGGTGAATTTAATTTTTCCATTGCCATTGGGTTTATTTGGAGTTAGTTGAAGTTCTAAATTTCTTGTCTTGGAGGATATTTTGATTGTGCTTTCATGGGTCTCTTAATGATGTAGTGTAAATTTTATGGAAGCTAGTCATAATGTTTGAGATGATATTAAATGGGTTAACTCTATAAATTGGAGTTTATACCTTGTGAATCAATTTGTTGAGAAACTATGGAAGTGGAATATATTATTATTGATGAGGTTAAATACTAGGCTTGCCTAATTAAGTAATTATTTGGCAATTCCTAAATTTGGCTAGATGCAATTTCAAGCTCTATACTTATTGTGATAGGTTTACTTGATATTGTTTAGGTTCTAGCTAATCTCCTTGGAGCTTGGAGAATTAGGATTTTGCGGTTGCGAGGTAAGTAGCTTTTTAATGGGATTTTTGAAAAATAAAATACATGTTGTTTTTGGGTTAGACACGTTTTTGGAAATTACCTATGGAAACTATATTTTCCTAAAAACTACTGTGTTGTAACCTTAATATATATATATATATATATATATATGATTATATATGAAAATGCATCATATTTGGTTGTGTAGGGCCAGAGAATTTGGTATCCCCGGCCCATTTCACATCAGGCCCAAGGCCCATGCCGAGGAGGAGGAAACGCCCGAGGGCGAAGTGCGAGAGTCCAAACTGCCCAGGAACCTTGCCGAGGACGACCATGACCTCGGCAAGCCGAGTCCATAGGAAGAGGAAGTAGTGGACCAGTAAAGGAAGTCTTTCAGGGCATCCAAGGAGAGAGAACAAGTACAACACGTCAACCGTGGAAGCATGGTGGAGGAGCCAGTCCAGGATGAACTGTCACCTCCACATTAAATGCGCACAACCAACGTTCTGGCCGCATTAATGAGGAAATGACCCCTGGGCAGCGCCTCCTCGGTTACTGCGACTCACAGGAGGTCTGGTAAAGTGGCTGATGGGATGGGATGGGTTGTCAGAGGGAGGCATGGATGATCAACAAGTGGAGGAAAGAGATCGTTGGGGGAGGACTATATAAAAGGGGAGAAACAGATTGAGAGGGAGGATGGATCCCCATGGAAGAAGGACGACTAACAAGCTCCTTGGACCGGGCTGAGGACGGGTTTTTGAGGATGATTTCGGTTCACCGGCGTTCGACGGTGGAAAACATTGCGATGGCTGTTGTCCGCTTGCTAGGGCCTAGTTCTTGAACCCGCTCTCTACAAATTTATTGTATTGGGCTAGCTAGGCTTGAGTCCACTTACTCAACAGTAGAAGTGCTCAAACCCAGTCCCTACAATTGGCGCCGTCTGTGGGAAGAACTTGTGCACTAGCAAGCGCAATGGACAATCGTTCCTAGGTTGCTAGTTTACAGAAGGTTAGGCAGTTTTTCGTCACCACCAACGACACCAATCCCGAATCCCATCAAAAAAAAAAAAACAACAACAAACAACGATGCATTTGCTCAAGAAATGATTATTGCAGAAAAATAAAAGATTCAGAGAAAAGGGAAAGTGAATAAACATTGCAGCCTTTTTATTAAACCAAAAAATAAATAAATACATTATACAAACAGAGGCTTAGACAGGCTTGTTTTAAAGCCAACTCTACAAACAGAGGCCCAGACGGGCCTGTTCGAAAGCTAACCCTAGAAAGGAGGGCTGAAGCAGGCTTGTTTTAAGGCTACCAACAACCCCCGGGCCGGTGTGGGTGGTGCCAGCGAGAAGAGAGGAGCAGATGCAAAAGCGCCTGATGGCCCCACCCCATGATGTTCCCTTGATGCTCCCCCAGCCTCATGATAATTAAACATTGGAGGCGGCAACACCCGGGCACCGAACGTGACGTAATCTTGCGAGCCTCCATCGGCGGGTAAGCTGGGCGCGAGTCACTACCGGCTTAAAGGGCAGGCAGGGACTCACACCGGAGAAAAATATGACGTTATTCATGGACCTCCCTCCTGACTTCCAGATGCGCTACCACCAGGATGACGCCCAAGCCTTGCCGCGCTGGAAGTCTGACGCGAACCACAACCGCTACGGCCCTCGATCGAGGGAGGAGGACCTTTGGCTTGCTTGCCCTGGCCCTCATCCAGAGCCATCCCATTCCTCCAAGCCCTGATCACAATCCTGGCAAGGTTATCGAAGGGGCTTAGAGGGTTGGAGGATCATGTTTCCTGTTTAACTAAAGGGTTCGTGAAGTGTGGAAGGACGATTCTCCCAGAAAGCCTTATATAGAGGGCGAAGGTTGGTGGGAATTAATCCGCATAGAATTCAAAGGAAGAATTACCAGCGACATTAATCCCAACCAATTTCCAAGGAGGCCACCAGCCGCTGGATCTGCGTTAATCCACGAGAATATTAATGAAGGCGCGCCTCGCACACCGAAGCGTCAGGCGCACAACTTGAATAGCCAAAAGATGCCTCGTAATCGGAAGTGACGAAAAATTAGAGCGAAGGAGGGGCTACTGCCACATATGAGGATAGAAATCCGAGCCGCCCCTGTCAGGGCAGCGCAGGGCCAAGGGCCTAGTCTGAGGAATAACCCATTTTCGGTAAAGCGAGGCCGAGGTCGTCGTCACTCTAAAAGTAAACTTCCCAACACTGAGGACAAATTCCTTCACTCCAAGCAAAAGAATATAAGCGTTAGACTGAACCAAGGTCTTGCATGGTCCTCGGACTCAAGCCTATGGGAAAACTGACCACTCCAAAAATACCTAGGTACTAGACTGAACCAAGGTCTTGCATGGTCCTCGGACTCAAACCTATGGGGAAACTAGTTACTTACAGAAGAACATAAGCGTTAGACTGAACCAAGGTCTTGCATGGTCCTCGAACTCAAACCTATGGGGAAACTAGTTGCTCACAGAGGGACCTAAGTGTCAGACAGAACCAAGGTCTTGCATGGTCCTCGAACTCAAACCTATGGGGAAACTAGTTACTTACAAAAGAGCATAAGCACTAGACTGAACCAAGGTCTTGCATGGTCCTCGGACTCAAACCTATGGGGAAACTAGTTGCTCACAGAGGGACCTAAGTGTCAGACAGAGCCAAGGTTTCGCATGGTCCTCGGACTTAGGTCCCTGGAGAGACTGGCTACGTTCAGCAAAGGAGCAAACAAACACAAGCCCATGAGCATCACTTAAAGCATTTTGAGGCACATTGAACCTAACCCCTTAGCACAGTCAGCAACTAATGGCTTTCCTAAGCATTTTTTACTGTTTACAGTAACTAATTCATGTGATGTGGAACCAATATTGTGGGGTTGTTCCCTCAGCGTTCAATCCGGCAAAAATAGGTCGCGGTGTTAAGGTGGTTCCATTATCGATCAAGGTCCAAGTGGAAACTATTGCTAGGGGCTTTACGTTTTTCGGTTGCCAGTTTAGAATGAAAAACATGCTGAGTTTCTGAGATTGTGAAGCTTATAATTGAAGCACAGGTTATATAAGTGGCCAAACTCATCACAATGACGATAAACACCAAGTAAAAAGAAAAGAAGATCCATGCATTCAGCTTAAAAATAGCATTACAGCATTTTAAATCAAAACAAAATATACAGTGATAAATCAAGACGAAGAGGAAGGAAGACAGGTGCGGCGCAAGTCAACAGAGCAAGGTGGCCCGACGAGATTACCCATCTCTTTAACTCAGTAGAAAGCTTGTCCTTGGGGGTCAACCGAGAAGTTTCATTTGGTGCCTCGAGATCCTAGCTCGGAGGTGCAACTTCGGAAGACTCCTTGTCGGCAGGGGTGGCCTGGGGGTCAGCGGGAAGCCTCACCACGTCCTGGGGCACTGCTGGGTTACCAACTTCCTCGTTTACTAACGCCCATTGGTGCCTAGTCTCCTCAGCGGGCTTATCAGTTGACACCAGATCATCGGCAGCACTGACCGGGTCTTCGTCCATCGCTTTAAAGGCCGTGCCAACTTCAGGGTCAGTGGAGGCAGCCTCGCGAATGGCAGGGGGATAATACACCCTCTCAGCCCTCCTAAGCTCAGACGAGGCCTCAACCCCAGCTTGGTTGAGGGCCTCATTCCAAGTCTCGGAACAGTAGCATCTGCACACCTCGGGCACTTGAGCCTTGAGACTCGCCTCGGTCTTAGCCACTCCTTCAGCAAAGGCCTCCTCCTCCGCTTGCTCTTTGGAGCTCTTGGCATCTGTCCTCGCAAACTCGGCCAGTTCTTTAGCCCTCAAGGCCTCGTCCCTAGCGTACTCGGCAACACCTTTGGCCCACTCTGCCTCAGCCAGTTTCTTCTTCAAGTCGGCGATATGCTCTTTGGCAACCTGCAGCTGACCCTTAACCTCCCACAGGCGCCCTGTCTAGTCCTCGGCCTGTTTCTTAACACCGACAAGGTCAGATGCCACACTGTCTCTGGCCCTCGTCATCTCCGCCAGGTCCTCCCTCGCCTTCTTAAGATCAGCCTCAAATTTCTTAAGAGTATTCGCGGCCTCCAGGTACTTGTCGCGCTCCTGATCCAGGGCTCTACTCTGGTTATTGGCTTCCTCTTCCAGCTGAAAGTAGCCTGGACAGCCTACCAACCAAAACAAGCACACCGTAAGTTGGGTACGGAGGAATGAAATACAAACAAAGGTACAAGTATCGGAAATCTTACCATACCCAGGTACCTCGTGAGGTTACGGGCAACTTCTTGCCTCCTCATGCCCCCCAGCTCGGCTATGTCGGCGGGGAGAAGCAAGGACCTCTCCAGGGCATCGGCCACGCGAGCGCCCTCTCCCCCTCGAAAATCCCTGAGGGTGGCGTCATCCATCAAAGGCTTCCCATGAAGCATGGTGGCGGGCAGCCAGGCCTGGGGCTCGGACTGCTGAATGACCTTTTTTCCCTTGTCCTGACCACCAATCCTCAGCTGCTTGGAAGGTCGGCGGGTTTCATCTTCCTCTCGGGAGGAACGAGGTTTCTCCCCATCCACCGGGTCTTTGCCCTTGGAAGATCTTTTCCTTTTCGGATCGGCGGACTCATGCAGAGGGTCCGAGGTCGGTAGGATGGAAGACGACTTGGTCTGCGCAGGCAATGACTTAGGTGGGGAAGGAGGAAGCTTGGGAGGAGGAGAAGGAGGCTTGGGTTGTGACTTCTCCAGCGCGTCCTTCCCCGGTTGGCCCTCAAGCAGGTCAAAAAGGCTGGTTTGAGGTTGTCTCTTGAAGCCCATCTCGGCTTGGGTACCAGTCTTCAATGACAGAAGGTCTGCTTCAGATAAATGGGGGTCACCCAAGTCACCAGGGGGATTCTCAAGCAGATGGACTTAGTCGAATGCACCAAACTCGTCCTTGGTCGTACTCAGATCAACTACTTCTTCCTCTCTCTCTAAACTTCCTCCTTCGACCTCCGCGACTTGATGGGAGGAGGAAGAGGCTGCCGACGAGACACCCTCTGTGACGGAGGATCCTTCAGAAAACGAGAACCCTCTTTCCACCACAGTGATTTGGCGAAGCCTCGGGTTCTTAGCTTTGATCACGTATCTGGGAGCTGAGAAAGACTTTTGGATCGGCTTGTATCCGAGAATCTTGTGGGCGGCTCTAACCTGGTTGTCAGCCTCGTTCACAAAGACCTCTGCCCTGAGTACAATTTCTAAGTCCTCTTTGTTGACCAAATTGAAGTATCGTTCAAAGGCGTGTGGATCTGCAACAGAAAAAGTTAATTCTTGTTAGCAACCAAGCAATGCGAACTATGAAAACCTAACAGATCAACCCTCCCATATTCCGAGTACCCTACCTAGCTCCCCCTCTACGGTCGGGCAGTGAAGGCCGTCGTGCCACTCCCCCGACACGATGAGAAAATCCTTATCCAACCCCTTGCTGGACTCAGGAAGACACTAGATGAGTCTAACTCTATCATCCCTCGTCTTCATGTAGTAGGACTTACCTTTTAGGTGCTAGAGGTTGTAGCACCAATTCACGTCGTGATGGGTTAACCTCAAACCCATCTTTTCGTTCAAGGCGTCCACAAAGCCCAGGATCCTGAACACGTTAGTGGCGCACTGGGTAGGGGCTAATCGGAAATGCCTAAGATAGCCCCTCATCACTGACCCTATGGGGATCCTCATACCACCTTCAAGGAAGGCGATTATAGGAATCACTACCTCACCAACTTCCCTCTTTATATGCCACTCCCCCTCCTCGCAATACCTCAAACCCACATTACTGGGTATCCTATGAGTGGCGATGAATTCCTCCATCGCCTCTTCAGACTCGACTAACTTCTTAAACCTACCCATCTGGAAGAACGGCTAAGAGACTCAGGGAAGAGCGACAGGAGAAGAGAGATAAGGGAAAAGAAAGTCAAAAAGGGTAAAAGCACAAGATAGGGCAAGAAGAAAACTTACAGAAATGAGGGAGGGCACTCGGAACGGGCTTTTTTAGGCTGTGAAGAGACGTGAGTTGAGTTGGGGACTTGACCGGATTCAGGGTGTGTACATGAGACCTCTTGAATGCAAAAGTGGAGAGACGAATCGATGCAAATGAGTATGTGCCCCCTCACCAAAGACAATTGTGCAAGGCTTCCCGCCCATAATGGCGAAAGATCCTCACCGTTGGATCACCATCACACCGTTGAACGTGGGGAGTATAAAGCCGCCAAAATTTAATACAGGAGCGTGCCGCATATCAAAGTGCCAGAAATGTGCATCAGACAGGTGAAAAGACTCCAAATGCTAACCTAGGACCAGACTGGACAAACCACGATAAAGGGCCGAGGATATCAAAACCCTCTTCACCGTCCGAGGATCCGGACAGTAGGATTTTGAGGGGCTATTGTGGGGCCAGAGAATTTGGTATCCCCGGCCCATTTCACATCAGGCCCAAGGCCCATGCCGAGGAGGAGGAAATGCCCGAGGGTGAAGTGCGAAAGTCCAAACTGCCTAGGAACCTTGCTGAGGACGACCCTGTCCTCGGCAAGTCGAGACCATAGGAAGAGGAAGTAGTGGACCAGTAAAGGAAGTCTTTCAGGGCATCCAAGGAGAGAGAACAAGTACAACACGTCAGCCGTGGAAGCATGGTGGAGGAGCCAGTCTAAGATGAACTATCACCTCCACATTAAATGCGCACAACCAACGTTCTGGCCGCATTAATGAGGAAATGACCCCTGGGCAGCGCCTCCTCGGTTACTACGACTCACAGGAGGTCTGGTAAAGTGGCTGATGGGATGGGTTGTCAGAGGGAGGCATGGATGATCAACAAGTGGAGGAAAGGGATCGTTGGGGGAGGACTATATAAAGGGGGAGAAACAGATTGAGAGGGGGGATGGATCCCCATGGAAGAAGGACGACTAACAAGCTCCTCGGACCGGGCCGAGGACGGGTTTTTAAGGATGATTTCGGTTCACCGGCGTTTGGCGGTGGAAAACATTGCGATGGTTGTTGTCCACTTGCTAGGGCCTAGTTCTTGAACCCGCTCTCTACAAATTCATTGTATTGGGCTAGTTGGGCTTGAGTCCACTTACTCAACAGTAGAAGTGCTCAAACCCAGTCCCTACAGGTTGCATTTGGGGAAATGTATGAATTGTTGATATGAAAAAATAAGCATCTTTTATTTAATCTTTGATAAGAAAATCATTGATTTTATGGTATATTGAAAAATTTAGAGATGCTTATCTTGTCTTGTATTATTTGGAAAATTGATAGAAAATCTCTTGACAAAAATGAAGTTGAAAACCTTACAAACTTTGTAGAAGTTAGATTATTTAAGTTTTTCTGAAACTACCTGGATATGAACTATGTGTTTCAAAGTAATGTAACCTGTGAGTTTATGTTGTTTTAACACCATGCCATGTGTGATTTCCCGGTGATCATCTAATTTGGTTTTCGTGGTCTTTGTGACAACAGAATCAAGTCTAGGTCAGTGCCCTTTCACTTTGGATGACGCGTCCTTCCCTACTGTCCATGGGGGGAAGAGGATTCCTTAATTGTGTGTGGGTGAGGCTGCTGCCCATGGGGCCAAGAGACCACATGCAAGAGAGGTCCTATTTGACGCGCTCTCTCTGCTGCCCATGGGGGGAGAGAAAAACCTTGAGGGTATGGGCGAGGCTGCTGTCCATGGGGCCAAGAGTCTACATACAAGAGAGGACAATATCATGCCAATTGTGAATGAGTGGATCCCCTAACCGGTCTATGTGGTAATGTGGTATATTTGAGATAAATTACCGTATGTTAGATTTTACGGCTTTGGAATTATATTACTAGTGCTCACAGATTATAGTATATGGTTTCAAGATATTTACTTTGAGGAACTTGTATTTCATTATTAAATCATTCTTGATATATTATTATTGTTGTAGATGAAACTTGCATTTCCCCCACCCCCATTAAATATGCTACTTACTAGGCTCTGTCTCATCCCATTATTTTATAACCTTTTTCAGAGTAGGCAACAATCTTTTGAGACAGCTTTTTGGGTGGCTAATAGTAGTTAGACTAACTACTAATGGAGGCTGAACTTTTGTAATGGGTATATTAGATGGTGTACATCTTAGAATAGGCTTGACTCATTCTTTTGTATATTAAAGTGGTTGTGACGTTATTCCCACTGATGGGACAAGCTGATGATATGTAATTAATTATTCAGACCTCTATTCTTTTGTGGCCAATGTTCCTTGTAACTATTGCTTAGAGCTCTGACTTACTTTGAGAGTATATTCAATGGAATTATTATGATAATTCTTGATATCGGTACTTGATATGATTTTTGTGGATTAAATTGTCAAAAAGGAAAAATCTACAGGTTCTTTGAGATGTCTTTTTCATGCTTTGGACCCTTTGGGGTTTGGGGTGTGACATTATGTGTTTCTAGAAATCAAATGGATTATCTAACTTATGAATCATGGGCTTACCATTTGTTTTCATTTTGAATTGATATTCTTCATAGACACTACAATCTTGATTTTGACATCCGTCTCTATAATAGGATCTTCATTAATATCCACCAAAATCTCAATTTTAGGATCTTTTTCTATAATATGATCTTCATTTTTTTTTTTTTTAATCTATATTTTGTTATTTGACTTCTACATAATCTTCAAGGAATGTATTTTCTTCAACATGCAATTCCCCCCCCCCCCCCCCCCCCCTCCTCTCGTTGACTGTGGATTAAAATAGAGCTCATCAAAATAATTCAAGTATGACCTCATTGGCCAATAATCTTGCTTTATAAATGACAATATTACATCACAACCCAAATAATAAAATTCAATAGCAAGCATCTTTCTCATCCTTGGCTATAAACAAATTTTATCTTTACCTCGTTGAATTCTATGAAACTGTATTCATTCCCTCCAACTTGAGGCATACCGACTAAGTTTAAAAAAATGTGTAACTTTTCTCGCATGAGGAATATCCATGTAGTCAGATAAATTCTATATTATCAAGTAATCACTCAAGAACATCTTTCTTATAAGAACAACCATTAAAAGTTGCAATTCTTTTATCAAGTCCATAATCATTTTGAATCTAGTTTGAGAGGAAACTAACTTACCCATAGGTTGCCAATTATATCTCTGCAACAGTTATCTTTATTATTATCACCTATGATTCAAAATCGTCTCCAATGGTTCCATCTTAGTAAAGATATTTGTGAGTGTTTATTATTAACCACATACTACTTGCTATGTGTCACATTGAAACAAAAGGAATTTGTCCCTTGTAAGGAATCCTTCGTGAGTTCCTTAGTGAATTGCTACCAAACTAGGATAAGAACAATACTTTGATACCAACTAATGCGAGAAAAAAGCCAGAAAAAATAGAATACGTCTACCTCAAGTTAATAACCTTGAATCCACAAGGAAAATTCTAGAATCCACCAAAAAATAAAAAGAGAAAATTCTCTGAAAACTTTATTAATATGTGTAGAGTCACCAAGCCCATAAGTTGGGCACGAAGGATTTGTTTACCAATATTGTATCTCGACCTTACACGTATGTGTGAATTAATTGAGAAGATGGTAGACACGGGTTAGAGGCATGGTTTTGAAACCTGGACCGGACCGTATGGTCCGACCAGAAAAACCGCGAGCCTCTCACTATCACAGTTCTTTTACCCCTAGAAACCGTTCTAAGTAAGAAAAGTAGGGAACCGTTCAAACCGCGGTTAAACCGCCCAGGTTTGAGAACCGTGAACGGTTTTCACAGTTCAAGTCAGAGCTATTTTTATTTAAAAAAAAAAAACATTATAGACAGTTAAGACATATGTGTTTTCACTTGTTAAGAACATATGAAACTTATTTATGTAAATTGGCTAATCCTTTGACAAAACGCACTCTACTTGTAATTGGGTAGTTCTAGGTGTTTTTAATACTTCAAGAAACAATGTTTCAAGATCAAGTGTTGAAGTCATCAAGTCTGTCCAAGAAAAACAAGCTGAAGTGCAAAATCATTAAAGCTCGACACCTGCTATCTGTCGAGATTTATAAAATCAGATTTTCTGATTTGATTTCTTGGGATCCGTGAATGTGTCTTTGGGCCTTCTTTTCTCCTAACCCTAGACATATAAAAGGATTATTTTAAGTGCCGTCAAATAGTACACAAGTTGCACAAGCATTGAGCAAACTCTGTTCAAGCAATTTGTGATCAAAGACGAAGTTCTTGACCTAGTTCATCTTCTTTGAAGAAGTTGCTGTGTATTTGCACCAAAGGGTTTTATGACCAAGCATCTTCCTGATCTTCATCGTGTAGGATGAACTGAAGAACTTTGCAGCCAACCTCTCCTTCTAAGTTGGTGTTTGAAGTCGCGTACTGGGATCCGCGCATTGGTTAGTCACGTACTTGGGAGCCGTGCATCAAAAGGGGGAACTGTCACTACAGATCAAGTCCAATTGGGTATTGGGGTAAGGGTTCAACTGTAGGTTGGTAAGGTACTTGGGATTCCTTTACTTGTAACCGCTTGATTTGATAATAGTGGAGTTTCGGGAGTGGTGACCTGAAAATCACCCGGTGGGGTTTTTGCCGTAAGGGTTTTCCCCATTCGTAAACAAATCACCGTGTCATTTAATTTCCGCTGCATATTTAGTTATTTGGTGATTTGTTTGTGCTTCCACATATTTGCATGTTAAATTGATTAATTAATAACTTGGCTAATTAATTAATTGGTTTAATCACAAGGGGTCATTCAGTTTGTGGCCTATCATAGACTCACAGCACCAAATCACCATTGTTGAAGTTTCAACCATAACATCCTGTCAAACGTTGAACTCGCATCAATGTTCTCGATAGTTTCAGGCGAATTTCTTTGCAATGAGTGCTTCTGTGAAATTTTTTTTGACAAAAAAAAAAAAAAGAAGAAGAAGAAGAAGAAAGGAGCAGCCACTGCACGGTGACAATGCAATGCTTTGCAAGAGCATGAGTGAAACTGAGAAGGAGCAAAGGAAGAGTTTTGTGAGGACTGAGCAGATTTGTGAAGAAGAAAGAGAGAAGGGTGTTCATCAGAAAAGAGAAAGAGTTCCTTGAAGAAACATGTAGGCAACTAGGCATTGGGAAAGTAAGAGGCATTGGGCAGGTAAAATTTTCCCGGATGAGAAAAATTTAAGATACTAGTAAAAAAAAAAAAAGAAAGAGATAAAGATAAAGATGTAGAATTATAAACGGTGGAGGAGATAAATCAATCAATCAAACGGCGGAGAAAAAAGGAAGAAAAAATAAAAGAAACAGAAAAAGGAAAAACGGGTTGTATTTACGCAATTTGAAAAGTGTTACATCCACAATATTTTTATAATATTTTCACAACAAATCATAGGTGGTTAGTTGTTATTGGTTCAAATTTAAATTTAACACTTAGATTACTTTTTTAACCCAACAATAACAACTAGTAACAACCTGCCATTTAGGATTTGTTATAAAAATGTTGTGGACATATCATTTCTCTTTGAAAAGTATAAGAAACTTAAAAGAGAAATGAGATGTCCACAGTATTTTCATAACATTTTTATAACAAATTTTAAGTGGTAGGTTATTACTGGTTGTTATTATTAGAGCAAAAAAGTAATCTTAATGTTAGGTTTAAATTTGAACCAATAATCACTAATCACCTCTAATTAGTAAAACACGCATTGACTTTCTCGCCCATCGTGTACCACAAACATCAGATCACATAAGTATTGATATATTTATTTATTCATTTCTTTTTTATGAGATTGATATAGCACTATTACCACAGTAGCTTAAGCTTCATCAACTGTCCTCTTTAATATTTTAATAATATTTTATATTACATTTAAAATTGATAACAATGGTTTACTATTTGGTTTGGTTAGTGATTTAAGTATATCAACTACGTTTTTTTATAATCAGCAAACCAACCTTGACATTGTTATGCATTTAATTATATATTTGTTTATTTATTATGTTTGCTTTGAATTTAATGTTTTTTATTTATCTTATGAAAGTTATGATATAAAAAATACATTTGAAATATAGATTTTTATATTTATTTAGGGATTATTTTAGTCAAATTTTGTATTTATATTAATTTAATATATTTTAAAAAATTAATTATGACGTCATCACGATTCAACCCTAGTTTAACCTCGGTTCGACCTCAAAAATCTTGAACCTCTCTCTTTTACGGTTCAATGAACGGTCCGGGTTTCAAAACCATGGTTAGAGGAGTTGCGCCCTAAGCACACCAACAATGCGTACCATGCACATCTACAAGGTTATGAGGATAAAGGGGACACATTCTAACGTACTATGCTGGACATCGAGCACTACCTTGAGAGATACTGGACCAGGCGGTCCTTTCCTAAAATGGTGCTGCACCGGACCTCCTCACTTGTTAGCATCTTGCTTGGACAACACAACAGTCAGCAGGCACATATATCTCTCTCAATGGCCGGGGGAAAGGACAGCCCACGACCATGGCTGGCCTTGTCCTTCCCCTTCCACTCTTCTCCTTCAAGTGATTCTCTCTCTCCTCTAGCAGGCGATCTTGTACTATCATTAGTTGTCCTTGCAAACCAGGTGCCTTTCTTGTACTATAAAAGCAAAAGACACTAGTCATACTAGGAAAGGAGGAACAAAGAGAGCAAGAGGAATAAGAGGAAAAAGATAGAAGCATACATTGAATAGAGGGTAGTGGAAAAAGTGCAGTGTTGTAATTTATTGGTTTTTTTTATCAGAAGAATACAAAATCCTTGCAAGAGTAAGGACACCACACTACCAAAAAAAAGTCCTATAGCCGCGTTTTTAAAACGCGGCTATAGCTTTTGAAAACGTGACTATAGGTCAATTCAGGTTATGGCCGTGTTTTTTATAGCTGCGTTTCTAGCCATTGTCTAAAACCTGTAACTATAGGATTTTTGGCCAAAATCCTTGCTCCTCACCGTGGTTTTTTACCCCTATTTTCTTAGGGTTTTCCACGTAATCATTTGTATTTATATTTTATTGTTAGTTCATCCTCATTGTTCCCTTGTTCTTAGTGGTAAAGAAACACTATTTCAAAGCTTTGACAAATGGTGTTTAAATGTACTAGGGTTACGGTTTAGAGCTGTTTATTATACATTATCTAAAATCAAGTTTATACGTACAATATGAAAGTTGTTCTTAATTTTTTTTAAGAGCTTGGCTCTCGATAACTTGATTGATAAGAAAAAATATTCTAAAAGAGATCTTAATTAATACTTTCCCATAGTATGACTCTAATTTGACAAGAAAAGCATTAAAAGTTACTAAAATCAAGTAAACAATAGCCTTACCTAAGATTTTGAAAATTATATGAAAATATCAAAATTAATAAATAAAAAAGATTATATGTCATAAACTATCCTACATTAAGAGTTATCATCATCTACAATAAACAAAGCTTAGTTCATCACACTAAGTTCATCTTTTATGATGTTAAGGAAGCTACAAGAAAATAAACACGTTACCTTCTAAATGAGAACCTTGTATCCACAAAGGGTTCTTTGAATCTACAAGGTGATAGGGTTCTGGAATTTACCAAAGAGAAACAATAGACAAAAGTGTAGACACTTTATTTCGTTTTGACCTGTATCTAATTCCCCCCCCCCCCCCCCCGGGCGGTCTCAATGACGAGAAATCAAATTGATACCAAAATGATCAACATTGTGTGTAGAACCCAATGAGGATGACAAGCCTAAATATGACTCAATACAGTTCAAGCACAAGCCCAACTATGAAATATGGAAGAAGCCCAAGGCCCAAAAGCCCATTTTGACCTAATTTGACCGAGGTTGACAAAGAGTGTGTATGCACCCAATCTGTGGCGTACGCACTCTTTGGACAAAAAGCCTCAAATCACTCCATTTTCATTTTGGTGAGATTCTAAGGCAACCGACTTAATCAACTAGCTACCAAAACGTCTCATCAAACCCCATACACCCATTTCCCTTATAAATACCCCCATTTTCAACATCCAAAGGGTTAGAAAATTAAGCCCTACCAAAACTTTGTCAAAATTCCCTCAGAATACCTAACCTAGAGTTTTAAGGCTAGAAGGGCAAAAAGGTTGAGTATTAGATTGATCTTCAAATCCTTGTTGATTTGAAGGTAGTCTCTTTCTCGCCTTTATTCAAACTTCTAGTTGGTTCAAGCTTGCAAACACACTATTTAGGGTCTTTTAGTCAACCCTAATCAAATCATCCAACCCATCCTCCCACACACATAATTGCAGTAGTTGATTTCTGCCGAGGGGCTAGTCAAAACAATATCACAGTAAGTGCTACAAGGAGGAGATGTGGATCTTTCCCATGATCCACACTCTCCTCCTCAATTCTTGTTTCTTTTATACTTCTCGTTGTTTTTAAGTCTTAATATGTTGTTTTACATGTACATAATCTATTTTGTGCCTTTGGTTTAATTCATTTCCCTTGATTGTGCTAAGAACGTGTAAATCTACCTCAATATGTGTACGCATAGAATAAGTTGCATACACATCCATATCCATGTGTACGCACTTTTTAGATGACTAGGGTTCTTGCTTTGGTTGTTTTTTTGAGAATTCGTTTTAAACGTACACTGATAGAAGAGTGCATATGCACCTTTCTTACGACGTATGCCAATTTGGGCCCAAACCAGATGCCTTGCCTTTTATGTTCTATTTATCATTAATGTCATGTTTTATTATCTTTCCATATTTTTTTTACATGTCTTTAATGTGTATATCCTGATTTATTTTGTTTCCTTTTGTATGTGATAATAAATGCAAAATACAAAAAATATCTTCTTTCTTTCCTTTTCTATTTCAAAACCCTAATTCACTCTCTCTTTGCTCTCATCCAATCTTTAATTCTGATTTGAACGCAATAAGGCAGCTAAAAGTCTTAGAGATAAGTAAGAAAATATTCCAAACCTTAGAAGACTTAATTACTATTAAAACTTAAAGTCAATAGTCAATTAGAATTCAATTTATTTGATTCTAATTGGCTATTCAAATATAAGGAAAGTATTACAAGGGGACTTTAATGCAATCAAGGTAATTGATTTGAATTTACATAGTAATATCAAAAGTCAAGTTAATCAAGCCCTAATTGATCAAATCTTCTTAATCCTTAAAAGATACAAATCCCTAATGTCAAATTAAGACAACTTAAGTCTAATAAAAGAGAAAACATACATCAATTAATGAAGATTCCACTTCAATTAATACTTCCTTCTCATAGGACTTAAACACTCATTGGAGTAAGACTCTCAACTCTGTTTGGTATTCACATGCACATGTATGATTGGATATATGCATGCACACACTTGAATGTCTTACCATGCTTTCATCCTATTGTCTAGCCATGTTGTCTTCCATGTCATGCCTTGTTTCTTTAAGTTCATTGGCATGAATCAGTTTCTCCTTCCATGATTCGTTGTATGTATACATGCTCACATGTATATCACATGACCCATAGACTACACCTAAGTCTAGACGCAAATGCACACTTTTGAACCTCTAGGATAAATCTACCTCCTGTCCAAATCAAGCAACAATATATGAAGGCCAGCTACGGCTGGGCAAGCTTGGGGTGTCTAACCTCTTCCCATCACATTATAAACATCTCATTTTATACCCCTTACGACTTGAGCCCCTGTTCTCCAATGACGACATCACTCAGAGTCCCAAGGTTAATTTAGGACCCAATCTTGTGAATCTTTAGCTTGAAATATGCTTTGGTAAGAAAAATGGGCAAGAAAACCCTAAGCATGCGCACACACGTTCGCTTTAAGTATGTGCACACATACATCAAGCATATGCATGCATACCTCATGTATGCACGTGCACTTAGGGTTTCAGTTACCTGCAAGGAAAGTTTTTGGATATAAAATTTTGTAAAGTGAATCCTACATCAGCTGGGAGCTGCCCTACACCCCCTATGATCACTATAAAAAGGCCTCAACTTTTTTACCAAAACACGCCAAATTTATTAGAAAATAGTGAATCAAAAAGGGAGTTTATTCCAAACATGTTCAAGTAAAAGGTTTACTTAGTTAGGGACTATTTTGGTGTTAACCTTCGAGTTTTAAGTTTAACTAACCTTCTTGGATTTGTTCTTGATTAGACTGAGAGGAATGATCAAATTCAAGCTCTAAGGAGTTCTAGTGTTTGAGGTAAAGGTCTAACTTTGTCTCTCTCATTTTTGTTTGTTTACTTGTTTTTCTTTGTGTTTTATTGCTTTAATATCTTGTTTTTTAGTTTAGATCATTTACTTTTCATATTAAAAGCATGATAGGTTGCTAGAATTCCTGTTTTGCTTGCTGTTTCTGGGCGTTTATGCCTGCGCGTGCTTCATGCATGCGTGCATATACTCGTAGCATGCGTCTGCATGCATATGGGATGCGCACACATGCTCATGCCCAGAAACCCAGAATTAGGGTTCTTTAAGTTTTATTTGCTTTGGTCAATTTTAATCACTCTTAGTTTCTGTTTAACTTAGTCTTGCATGTTTAAACCATAAGATCATTAGAATAACATGTTTTACTTGCTTATGATTGATAAATTAAAGCTTAGGGTCTACATGTCTTGGATGAACAATATGAACATACACATGAACATGAACATGCATTGATGCATTGATGCATAAGTGCTCTAATGCAGTGAAGTAAGTGAAATAAGTAATGCATAAATCATATGAGCATGCATTTGATTACTATAATATGAGTTGATTGCTTATGATGGATAAACATGATGAATGCTTTGATGATTGAATATGCATGTGATTATTCTTGATGCTACTGCCTTGTGAAAATTACTGTATGTTTTGCATGTTGCCTTTGGATATAATGCATGAACTGGTTAGATGAATGGTAGGACTTTATACTATGTGTTGTAATGGGATGATACACCATGTTGAGTGCTAGATGCATGTTAAAATGTGTGAGTATAGAATAACATGTTAGAGGATCTTTTGATGGGATTAGGATTTGAAACAAAATGAGTGGAGGCCGACTTATGGGTCAGGTGGGGTTGGGTGCCTTACACCTTCCCATCCTTATACCTAAACTCTAGATACATGCTCTGGTAAAGATCAGTCCTTTTACAAGGGTGCTACATATATAGTTCATAGACCTAATCTAGGTGACAAATCCATTTACACTCTCTACTCGATCCACCATAGGCCGAGATGTACTTCACATGAGGAAACCACTCATCGCGGGCGCTTGCACCCACACCTGCACCATAACTCTGGACCTTGTCTGGTAGGAAGACCTTCATGAACTCAATTCTTTGGTTCCTGGACATATAAACCAAGTGGCAACTCCTTTGCTTCTTTTTAAGAGGCACCACATACTCCCAAGCTCATGTCAGTCTGAGTTTGAAAACGCTTTTATGGAGATTACGTACCGCGCACCCCACCTTTGTGAGAAGGAACCGACATGCCGATATGTCATCTAAAGGGAGTATGGATCACAGAACTTACAAAAGTCTGAATTTTTATTAATCTAAAACTAAATTACCTTGGAAACCATAGTGCATTTAAGGATGGGCTCCTCTCTCGTTTTTATTTCTCCCGTTATCTTTAGTTTTAAAATGGATGCATTACATTTGGCAGTTATCTAATCTAAGGGTGTTCATTAAGCCACGTCACATGAGCAAAATTTTATCCCATTTGATAGAGATTAACACAAAACTCTGCTTCCCATTTAATGAGACCACAAAACAATCCTCTGTCTAGTGAGACCACAAAGCAGAACCCCTGTTGATTTCAAAAACTTGACTGGAATTCAAAGTTCTGAATTCCAAGAGGTGCTCAATCATTCTTTGCATTATTTCTGTGTTTTTTTTTTCCCCATGGTTTTCACACTCTTTTGCTAAATCTTTAACTGATATCCTAACAAATAATTGAATTCCCTGTTTGATTTGGATTTTTTTTTCTTTTTTTTCTTTTTGCTTCACTACTATTTTAGCTTTTAGACTTTGAAAATTATTTCCTTAGTAATCAAAACAATTGCAATCAATATTCATGAATCTGATTTGACTTCCTTATCTAGTATTATCAAGTATTTGTCCATAATTATTTTACTCGTTACCATGCTCAAGTGATTATATCTAGTAAACATGGACATGATATGGGGTAAAGTGCTCTCATCAAGGTACAAAAAAAACGGATTTGTTCAATATTTAGTAATGCAGCAAGTAAACACAGGTATTCAGTTTCTTATTATTTGTTTTATTTTTATATCATTGACTATTTTATCAATAACACTAACTTGTTTTGCTTTAATTTTCTTTATGAATTTCTATTTAGGTGTTCTCTTCTTTTCAAAGTTACTAGTCAGTATAATACCTGTAATTAGTGATGAACAAATATGCCCTAAAGGTGATAAAGAAAATGAAGATATTTATGTTAATTTTATGCAGAATTCTAATTGTCAAGGGAAAGTATCTTTTTGAAAAATGGAGTTTGACTCAGAAGAGCATGCTCACCAATGGTATAATGAATATGCTAAAGAAGTTGGATTTAGCATTCGAAAGGAATGGAAGAATGAAGATCGATTTAGTGGAGTAATATAAAGTAGAAGATTTGTCTGTTATAAGGAAGGCTACAGAAAAAAAATATAAGCGAGTGGATGTGAAAAAGACGAGAAAAGAAACTAGAATTGGTTGCTTAGCAAGACTAACCATTTCTCTTCAAGCTAATGGAAAATATCAGGTCATTGATTTTAATTCAAATCACAATCATGAGTTAGTGGATAAGTCATGTGTACACATGTTACCTTCTCAAAGAATTATTACTGATGTCCAAGCTATTGAAATTGAGTTGGCAGATAATTCAAGTATTCGGCCTAAACTGGCACATGAATTGATGAGTCATCAAGCTGGAGGTAGAGAAAATCTTGGTTTTATTAAGCAAGATCATAAGAATTATTTGAGGAGTAAGAGGAAAAGAGATTTAAAGCAAGGTGAAGTTGGGGCTCTTTTTAATTATTTTCTTAGTCAAGTATCAGAAAATCCATCATATTTTTTTTGAGTTCAAATGGATGTTGAAGATCAAATCACTAACATATTCTGGACTGACGCCAAAATGATTTTAGACTATGGTATATATGATGATGTGGTATTCTTTGACACAACTTACCAAAACAATAAAGAGTGTCGACCTTTTGGAGCATTTGTTGGAGTAAATCATCATTATCAGCTAGTTGTATTTGGGGCCTCTTTATTATATGATGAAACTAATCAGTCATTTGGATGGCTATTTCATACATTTTTTGAGTTTATGTCCGATAAAAAGCCAAAGACAATATTTACTGAATGAGATCCTACAATGGTAAAGGCAGTATCTTTAGTGATGCTAGAGACTTATCATAGATAAAAAGCCAAAGACAATATTTACTGACTGAGATCCTACAATGGCAAAGGCAATATCTTTAGTAATGCTAGAGACTTATCATAGATTGTGCTTATGGCATATTTATCAAAATGCTCTTAAAAATCTTAATCGTCTATTTAAGAGCCAAAAAACCTTCAATGTTGATTTTAGAGTTTGCATGTATGATGGTGAGTATGAAGAGGAGTTCATTAGTGCTTGGGAGAATATGTTGGAAAAATATGATCTTCAAGAAAATGAATGGTTGCAAGATCTATTTTAAGTGAGAGAAAAGTGGCTATGGTGTATGGGAGAAATAACTTTTCTGCAGGTAAGAAAAGTACACAGCTTAGTGAGAGTTTCAACCCCCTTTTAAAAGATTATTTGAAGTCTAATTTGGACATTAGTACAATTTTTTAAACATTTTCAAAGGGCTATTGATGATATTTGTTATAATGAAGTTTGTGCAAACTATGGCATGAGCTAAAAAATTCCCACTTTGAAGGTTAATGTTCCTTTGCTTAGACATGTCAGAGATATCTACACAGGAACTGTTTTTATTATGTTCCAAGATGAGTTCGAAAAGCCATTGATGGTGGTTGTTGACACTTTTCATCAAAGTGGACCAATTTCTACATATAAAGTTCATAATTGTGAAGGTTCCAGGCAACATACAATTACATCTTCAAATGGTTTGATTACATGTAGTTGTAAAAATTTTGAGTTTGTTGGAACTATGTGTAGCCATATTTTGAAAGTACTCAATGAGATGAAGATTAAGTTGAAGATCCCTGAACAATTCATATTGAAGAGATGGACCAAGAATGCAAGGGCTAGAATTGTCTTGGATATTCATGAATGTGAGGTACAAAGTGACCCTAAGCTAGAAATGCGAGCTTGTTATAGAAATTTATGCACCACTTATGTTAGATTGATGGGTAAAGCTGCTGAATCTAAAGAGGCATCTGATTTCCTTCTAAGTCATGCAAGTGAGTTAGATGCAAAAGTAGAAGAATATTTAAAGATTGAATCTCCAAGTGAGACCCTTACGGCTTCCTCAACAGCTTGTGAAAATTAGGTCATCAAGAGCACATGTACCGTACAAGCAAAAGGTTTAAAGAGAAGGGAAGTCTCGTGTGGGAGAAAACGATTGAAAGGTTGTCTTGAAAAGGGAACTAAAAAAAATAGAAGCAAAAGAATCCAAACTCTCACATCTGGCTTAACTCCTCCAACCGCATGTTCCACCACCATGACGTAAACCTCAGGTACTTATTGTGATTTTATCCCATTGTTGAATATGTTACTAGAATTGAGTGTGTGCAAGAAATTGATGCTCACTTGATACCACAACATAAATTTTCTCTTGAAAAAAAAAAAACAAAAAACAAAAACAAAATCAATAAGGAATTGAATTTTTGGACTATCTTAGATGCTACCATCTCATAGTTTTACTTATTTAAGTGACTAATAGGGGATTGGATGATTGCAGAGGAAGGAGTGATGCCCAAAACAAGATCCTTTTTTTGTACAGCCATGAGCTCCATCTCCTTCAACTTAGAAGCTTATGCTGTAGCTAAACTGCTTGCATCCTCTGGCTACCTCAGATTGCTCTTCATTTTTTTATTATTTTGGTAGAGGTAGGACATCACATATATGCATTGTGTGATAATTTTACAACCAGTGGTGCTAAGTTTTAAGCATGAAAAGTAATCTATTTTTGGCATTGTTTATGATATAGGTTTTGGAGAAATTTTGTTAGCATCCAAGTTGAAGAGATCAAATGACCCATTGTTCCCTTTCTTGTGTCTTGAGAGAAATTTCTTTAAAGTTTCTTGCAAAAATGCATGGTTTTAAAAACCGGTACGGTGAAAGAACTGAAAAGGGGATTGGTTACCAGTTTTCTAGTCTAACCAAAGTCTGACAAGTGATCAAACTGGTGATGTCATAAATAATTTAATTAATAATTTTAAAATAATAAAATTAAAAATATATATATTTTAAGTTTTTTAACTAAGAATATTCAAGTTAAACAGATATATAAAATTTTAGAAATAATGTAAACTTAGTTTTTGTGTATTAAATTTAGGAAATAAAAATAACAAAACTCACAACCCATATATAAAAGTTTGTAATTGTTTAGAATCAAATTAACAATATATAATATATATTTAATACTATATATATATATTAAGTACTGACATGACATGGCCTTCTTTTTTTTCTTTTTTTTTTACCCTTCCCTTACCTTTAATGAGTTGTCCTGTAAAAGTCACTTTGCTTATTTTAAGAACTTGTAACGTGGCTGTAGGAGGTGTGAGTCTGACAAGACATAGAAAAAAACAAAAACAAAAAAGAGTCATTCATTCTCCTTCATTAATACTTCACCTACCCATTCTTTCAAACTTCCATTTCTCCTTTCAAACTTGTCCCTTTGAAAAACTAAAGTCATTCTCCTCTTTTGTTTTAACTTTGAAGTCTCTTACGTTACAGTCTCACTCTCTCATTCTCTCGGTCTCAAAGTATTTTTGTTGCAAAATAAAAAATTTTAGGAAGTTGATGCTGCCAAGGTAATTCATATTTACCTAAAAAATAATCAAGAATCACATTTTAATTTTTAGTTCTTTACCTCTCTCTCTTTTCATTTTTTCCTTCCCATAATTTTGGATCATCATTCTTATGGGTTTTAGGCTGGATTTGAAGGGGGGGAAAAAGGTGTAGTTTTAGTTTTCAACACAACCGGCCAATAACCGATTCAATCATACTAGTTCCCGGTTTTTACAGTTGAACCAGTCGGTTCCTGATTATTCTCCGTTTTTGGATGTTTTTCGGTTTTTAGTCATAACTGGACCAGATTAGTGGCCAGTTCTTGGTTTAACCAGTCGGACCAGCCGGTCCAGTCCAATTTCTAAAACCATGCAAAAATGTTCGTTTTCTTATGCTCTCTTGGAATTGAAAGCTCAATAGTAAAACTACTATTGCTTGTTTAGACCTCCAATTCTTAATTACGGCTTGATTAATTTTATGCTTAACACACTTAATACGGAATATAGGTGATTAACAAATTAATCAATCGAAGCATTCAACAATTGCATGGATGAACAAATAAGTGCAATGCTAAAATGGAAAGGGAAGTGGATAAAAGAATAGCAAATCCAAGATAACACGGCGATATGTTATTGAAGAGGAAAACCAAAGAATTCAGCGTAAAAAACTCTCCATGGCCCTCCAAGCTAAAATGATCCACTCGTGAATAAATTGGAGTACAAGGATACCAAAAAGACCCTTCAAACCTAATCTACCCAAAGTACTTGAACCCTCTAAGCTCCAGCTACCAACGGACTTCTCGGAGTCTTGTCTTAACTAGCTTCCCGAATCCCGCAATACCACCCGATTGCACCGCCAAGCCTCACCGACTTATTTTGGCAAATACACAATACTTCTCAAGCTCCAAAACACTCTATACACTCTGAATATGTGTGGGTTGTGTTTGGATACAAATATCCTCTCAAGATATAACAATGGGAGAGGGGAGGAGAAGAGAGTACAAGGATTTCTCTCTTGAGGATGTATAGCTCTCTCTAACAAGGTGGGTGTTATAGAAACCTTTCTCTAGGGTTTTCTTCTAAATAGCCTACCTAAAATTTTGTGGGTAATGAGGGTATATACAATGTGGGTGAAGGGTATAAGAGTCACACTTAAAATCCCAGCTGTCAGTGCATCTCGTGAGTCATCTCACGAGTTGGCCTAGTCGCGAGATGAGTCGTGAGATATGCTGACTCTTGAACTTCCACATGTACTCCTCACATGGCCTTTCGTGAGTGCTAAGTCCCGAGCCAATCACGAGATAAATATCTTGAGCAATCTTCATCAACTTAATACTAAACCCATTACAATTAAATCCCACAAAATACAAGAAAATAAATTAATGAAATTACAACACATTTTGTCATGGAATAAAGCCAACATTATTGTTATGTAAAAAAACCATAACTTAACATAAATTAATGAAGTATCAGCTATGTCTTTAAGTAATTTCATAATCAATTGCTTAACTCATCTTTATGCCAATATGAGATAAGCAATTGTGCAGAAAAGTGCAATATTCCAATTGCTATGATGTGTTGATCTTGTAGCTCATGCAGCAAAGTATTTACCAAGGCTTGCACTCAAAAAGGAAAGCAAATACAACGTCACTGTCATAGTGATGACTCTAGAGAGGCACTATGAAGAAATCGCAAGATTCAAACACAAAGTCTAATGCATTTGCAACTCTAGAAGCAAACAAATTTTGTCAAATTTACTCCATGAAAATTTCTTACAATTAATTTTTTTATACCTATTCTATAATATCTCACACAAGGATACAAATATTGCCTTGGGAAAATTTTTTCAAAGACGAAACAAATATAGAGAGACCCCATTTGTACTAAACTCCAACAAAAAATTTCATTAATCAAGATAATGTACAATAACGGTTACATGAGTAGCAAATACCATGCCCAACCATAGAACTAAAAGTTGCAAAATAGCAAGCACAAGATCAGGTCCATCAAAGCATTTTGTAACTTGCTTGACCACTCTTTAGAAAGGACTGAATTCTTCTTTCAATGGCTAAGTGTCATGCAAAAAATAAGTGGTTGTTGACAAATTGATACCCTTGGTAAGGTACTTTTACCCCAAAAAAAAAGAAGCTACCACCAGCCTAGCCATTTTCACAAACACCTTCACAGCATTTCAAGGGTTACCATTTCTTCTCCTCACAAGTTGCTCAACTTAGTCCTCAAGGGTAGTACATTTCAATCAAAGAAAGGAAGTTTTGATGTGCTAAATAGTAATGCAAAATGAAGGAAGTCGTAAGTATATTGAAATTTTTGCCACAACTCAAAAAAGAGCTCAAGCTTTAGCAAGAAATGACTTCTTTGGGGGTGATAAGCAAATTAATTTCTTCGTTCATATCTATATCAAATTTCTCCCTTTCGGAAGAATACACGATGCGAGCGTTCTCTCCAATAGGTTGGATGCCTATCTTAGATCTTCCCATTTCAAAAATTAAGGAAAGGAAAAATTAAGAAATACTATGCAAGAGTGATGTTAAAGTTGTATCAGAAATCTGAGAGAGATGGAGAGCGATGTTAAAGGATTTTAGTGGGAAGGAGATGATGGAAGGAGTCAAGGAGAGCAGCGAATGTGTTTTTGGTGTTTTTGGTGGGTTAATTATGTGCCTTTGAACAAAATGAGTCTTTCTGAAATATGACGTGTTTGATAATTGATCCTTAGATTTAGTCTTGCCAGATGTAATGCATCCATTTTAAAACTGGAGATAACAGGAGAAATAATAATAGGAGAGGGGCCCATCTCATTGTAGGAATAAACGCCCGCGACCGTGGAAAGTACGCCTTGGCCTAGGATGGACCATGGCAGAGGATGTAAATGGAGTTGCCACCTAGTTTAGGTTTAGGAACCATAAATATAGCGCCATTTGTGGAATGATTGATCTTTACCAGAGCACATGTCTAGAGTTTAGATATAGTGATGAGAAGGTGTTAGGCACCCAACCCTACCTAACTTGTGGGTCAGCCTCCACTCATTGTGTTCCAAATCTTAATCTCATTAAAGGCAAATTTAACATGTTATTCTAACTCACACACTCTAACATGCATCTTAAAGAAAACAACATGGCATAATCATCCCCAAGCCTAACATTCATCTATCATGGCATTAAGCATTCATTATCAAGGGCAGAAACAACTTAAGATAGATTTGAACAAACATGTCTAGACATCCAAACATCAAAACCATGGTATTCAACCAAGCATATTCATGTTCATCAATCATATCATGCTCATCATCCAAATTTAGTACATGTCCATGTAATTATGCATGACTTACCTCACTTACCTTGCTGTATCATTGCACCTATGCATTAATGCTTGTTCATATTCATATGCATGTTCATGGTATTCAAACACACCAAAACCCTAATAAGCATCAAAAAGATGAAACAAAACAAAACAGAGAGACTAATACTTAAGGATATGAAATCTAGGTTAAACAAAGGCTAAACATATAAAGAAAACAAGAAAAGAACAAGTAGAGATGAATTAGGGTTTCTAAGCACAAGTGTGTGTGCACATACATAGGGAAAGTGTGTGCATCTCAATTGTATGCGTACGCACACTTCAAGCGTGTGTACACACACTTGAAGCATGTGTACGCATGCATGAAGTATGTGCACGCATACACGCCCAAATCCTAACCCAAAAACTCTTAACAAAAACACAAAGAAAACAAGAAATCTAACAACCTATCATCCTTCTAACATAAACTCAAAGTAAACCTAGACTAAACAAACAAATTAAAACATTAAAACATATATATACAAACATAAAAACAAAGAAAAGTGAAGAGCCAAAGTTAGAACCTTTATCACAACACTAGAACTCCTTAGAGCTTAATTTTGACTGTTTCCCTCAGTCAATTCAAAATGGCTTAGAAAACTTTAGAACTCGAAGATCAAGACCTAAAAATGTCTCAATAAAGTAAAATTTGACTTGAGGATGTTTTGTAAAAAAAAACTCCCTCTTTGATTCTGTTAGGACATATGTGAATTGATGTTAGTAACATATGTCAATATTTTATGTAATTGGCTAATCCTTTGACAAAATGCACTTTTCTTGTAATTGGGTAGATCTAAGATGTGTTTAATGTTTCAAGAAACAAGGTTTCAAGTTCAAGTGTTAAAGCCATGCAAGTCTGTCCAAGAATCAAGGAATGAAGTGCAGGATTTTAAAGCTCGATAGCTAGCTCGATAGCATCTATCGAGGATGGCTTGACAGCTAGCTCGATAGATAGGGTATCTGTCGAGGTTTATAAAGTTCAGTTTTTCAAGACTGTTTTTCACTCCAATCCGTGAATGTATGTTTGGGCTTTCTTTTCTCACAACCCTAAACATATATAAGGATTATTTTAAGGGCTGAAAAAGGTGACACAAGTTGCACAAGAGCACAATTCCATAAGTGTGAAGAAGAGTGTGACTGAAAACCTAGTTTGCCCTAGTTCTTGAAGAAGCTGCTGTGTTTGTACACCGTAGGGTTTTGTGACCAAGCAACTTCATGATCTTCATCGTCTGGATGAACTGAAGAACTTTGCATCCAACATCCTTCTCAATTTGGAGATCAAGTCACGTACTAAGATCCGCGCAATTGGTTAGTCACGTACTGGGAGCCATGCATTGAAAAGGAGAGATTGTCACTACAGAACAAGTCCAATTGGGTATTGAGGTAAGGGTTCAACTGTAGGTTGGTATAAGGTACTGGGATTCCTTTACTTGTAACCGCTTGTTTTGATAATAGTGGATTCTCAGGAGTGGTGACCTTAAAATCACCCGGTGGAGTTTTTGCCGTGTAGGTTTTCCCCATTCGTAAACAAATTACCGTGTCAATTTACTTTCCGCTACATACTTGAGTTAATTGGTGATTTTTTTGTGCTACCACGTATCTTGCATGTTAAATTGATTAATTAAATAAACTTAGCTAATTAATCAATAAATTCATCACAAGGGATCAATACGTTTTTGGCCTATCAAGTGGTATCAAAGCAGGCACACTCTGATTAGAGTTAATCTTTACTGTGTGATCCATTAACTCCTGTTTGTCATGGATAGAGGATAGTCTCTTATTATACCTTCTTTATTTGATGGCACTAACTATGTATACTGGAAAGTACGCATGAGAGCTTTCTTGTAATCTTTAGATGAGAAAGTGTGGCAAGCTGTGGAGAAAGGCTGGACCAAGCCTACAGAAGCGCCGACCAACTGGGATGAAGCTAAGATCAAGGCGACAAACTTCAACAGCAGGGCATTGAATGCTCTATTCAGTGCAGTCACGAATGAGGAGTTCAAAAAGATATCCTCCACTGAAACTACAAAGGAAGCATGGACCATCCTCTAGACAATCTATGAAGGAACCAAGGTTGTCAAGGACTCAAAGCTTCAGAGGCTCACTACCAGCTTTGAAGAGATCAAGATGGAGAAGGATGAGTCGTTTGATGAGTTCTATGCCAAGCTCAAGGACATAGTAAACTCAGCATTTAATCTTAGGGAAACCATTCCTGAACCCAAGATTGTGAGAAAGGTGCGCAGATCTCTGCCCGAAAGATTCCATGCCAAGATCACCGCGATTGAGGAATCAAAGGATATTGACAAAATCCTTTGACAGAGTTAGTTGGCAATCTGCAAACCTATGAGTTGGGTTTGACAAGGATTGAGAAATCGAGCAAGAGCAAGAGCATGGCATTTAAGGCCAAGAGCAGTGATACTGATGAGTCTTCTAATGATAAAGATTTTAAGATGAAGTCCTACATCACTAGGCAATTCAAGAAGTTCATGAAGAATGAAAATGCAAAGGGCTTCGACAAGGACCATAAACAATCAAGTTCTTCTCAGTCTAAGAGCCAAGACAAAGGGAAGAGGGATGCTAGGGATGGCGGTCAGTACATTGTTCCCTCAGGACCAAAGTGCTTTGGGTGTCAAGGTTTTGGTCATATGAAACAAGAGTGCCCTACTTATCTCAAGACCATTGGGAAGAGCAAGGCACTTGCTGCTACGTTGAGTGACACTGAGCCTGAGGATGACTTCAATAATAAGGATGATGGAATCCTAAATGCCTTTACTGCCACCGTAAATCCTATTAAAGGGATTATTAAATATGTGGATGAAAAAGAGGAACTGGTGGAGTCCAAGTTTGAGAAGATGGATGAACAAGATGACATCCACACAGCCTATACAAAGTTATACAAGGTCTCAAAAAAGCATGAGAAGTTGTATAGGTTGGCCACCAAGAAGCTTAGTGATGTGGAGCTTGAGCAAGAAGAAATCTCTACAAAGTTTAATGAAGCAAATCAGACTATTGGAGCATTGAGATTTGAGAATAATTTCTTGGCTGAGAAGACCAAGAAACTTGAGGCAAAACTATTCCAAGTCAGAGCTCAGCTGGAAAGGACTTCAAGCACTAAGCTCGATGAGATGCTCAGTCTTCAGAAATTTGCTTCCAATCAAACTAGTTTAGAGTATGATTTCTCTTCTCCTAGTATTGCTTCTACTAGTGCTATTGTTTTTGTTCCTCCTGCTAATAATATTGAAACTGAGAACAATGATGTTGAAAATGAATTAGCTAGTGAGAACATAGACAAGGGTAAATCTATCTTAGGAGCACCCCCTAAGCTTAATAAGAACGAGATTAAGAACCCTAGGACTAAGAAGGGAAACTCTCAAAAGCGAAAACAGAAAAAGCAGCATTTCTATCATCACTGTGGCGCAACTGGACATACTCGACCTAATTGCTACAAGTGGTTAGCCACTCAAAAGAGCAATAGCATGATTGCGTCGGGAGATCAAAATCAGCTTTCATCCTCTTTCGCTCCTTTTGGTGATCTGCTCAAAGCCCTCATGTTCCTTTCAAACTTGAATGGTTTTAACTCTTCCTCCTCACCACCGAATCAAGGGTTTTCTAAACAAAAAGGTTCTTCCAAGGTGTGGAAGGAAAAGGGCTCCAAGTGATTCTGTCACTTCTTTTCTCTCTCTCCCTTTCTTGTTTTTGTTTTTGCATTACATTTGTGTTTTGCTTTATTGTTTTGAGTCAATCTAGTTTTATGCATTGCTTTGTTACATGTTTTTGTTTGGTTAGTTTTCAATTTTGTTTTATTTTGTTTTTCATATAAAAATAATAATAAAAAATTTAAAAATACAAAAACAGTGTGTATGTGTACATTGGTACTTGTGTACCTTGGATGGCTATTGAAACAAAGTTTTCTAAACTTTGTATCTCTTGTAGCTTAGATGAGCATCTCTATGCACAACTAAGCAAGTGAGCTTTGTGGCTCATGTTTGTGATGAGTACGATTAAGTAATCTCTTGTACTTAACACTTGTTTCACTCTTTTTGACGGGAAGGACTAGAAAATCCTAAGAGAAAGACTTAAATAACCATCTCACCACTATTGCCTGCCAATCATGAAATGACATCTGTATGGTTCGGCATAGCAAAAGTGCAATGTCAAATGCTTAACATC
Source organism: Quercus aquifolioides (assembly GCA_019022515.1). Taxonomy (NCBI): domain Eukaryota; kingdom Viridiplantae; phylum Streptophyta; class Magnoliopsida; order Fagales; family Fagaceae; genus Quercus; species Quercus aquifolioides. The sequence goes on from CM032330.1 coordinate 55,998,459, forward strand.
ATTGGGTATTTCTTTTCTCTCTCTTATATGCCCATACATGGTTTGCTCAAAAGAAAAAAATGTGCAAAGAAAAATAAAAAGCAAAAAGAACAAAATGCTTTATATATGATTGCAAGCGTGTATTTTAGGAGATGTGGGAGTTGTAGGATGTACCTCGAAGGTGATAGTCCCCATCAAACAGTTATGATTGTGTGTGAGTTAAAGTGATTCTCTTATATCTCAAATCGTCATAACATATATACACTTATGTAATCTTGCGATGTTTTTCACACACAACACGCAATATTCTTTGCTACTTTTAATACATGTGTAGGTACAATGTGATTTGGTCATCACAAAGAATACATGTGTTAATGTATGCTCACTAAACTGTCTTAAGTTGTTTTTGAAATATAAAATTGGTTAGACTTGTTTAGTGCGTGTGTGTGTGTGTGTTTTGGGATCTATGTGCTTACATTTTTCTTGATTGAGAGATGTTTTTGAGAGGTTAAAATGTTGTTTGGATCCTTGGTTGAGTTGCATGTTTGATTGCATTCATATCTGTGTTTTTCTCATCTCGAAAAACTGTTTTTAAGCAATCTCAACAGCTCCTTGACACCTCTCGACACCTAGCTTATCTATCGAGCTCTTCAGTTTCTTTTTATCGCAATCTCGACAGCTTCTCGATCAATTGAGAAAGTTTTTGTCTCCTCGATCCATCGAGCTTTTTTTTGCTGTGGACACCTCTAGACAGCTGCTCGATAGCTGTGTCTCTTTGTGCCTTTAAAAGCTCGACACCTCTCGATTTGTCGAGAATTATGAGTTTCCTATAAATACGTGCATCGCGATTCAGATCTCATTTTCCTCGATCTCTCTCAATACTTTTGTGCCTTCTCACCTCCCAAACACATTTTTCTCACTTCAAACTCCTTTCCCAAAAGATTTTTGGCCTAGATCAAGTGTTTCTTCACTAGTAAGGTTCCTAAATCCTTCATTCTTCATGCATTTCATGTTTTCTGACCTAAATTTTGGGATTTTTGATAAACTTTGGGGTTTTTCAAAATTAGTGGAGTTTTTGTGAAATTTTAGGGATGGGCTTTGTGAAAATGACTTTAAATCATCATGCATTGCATCTCATTTGCATTATAACAATGTTTTATGCATTTTAGATGTGTGTTTCCTTTGTTGAATGAATTGTGTACTGGTAGGATTGGATTGGGCTGAGCCCATGATGTCTTTACTATTGCATATCACATGCTCATGCATTTTCATGCATACGTACTTTACATTCTCTATATTCTTATATATTGACTATATTGGTGCTTTTCTATGTGTCTCTTTCTCTTTCTTTCTCTCTCTCTAGTTTACGTTAGTTGCGTCATGGCACCTAAACGTAAATCTACTCCATCCCGAAACCTTCTTCGTTCCAGGGCATCCACTTCTTCTGACCCCACTCCCTCTCACGTCCGGTTCCGTGATGAGAAGGCCAAATCGAACTTCTTTGAGAACTTTTCTAGACGAGGCGTTCATTCGGAACGCCAAGTCATTTTGTCAGACTTCTCCGACACTAACCTACCCACTGTCATTCACAGTAGGGGTTGGGAGTCACTGTGTGACATCCCGGTCACTTATCCATCCATGTTGATACAAGAGTTCTATTCCAACATGCATGGATTTGATTATTCAGTACCTCTTTTTGTTACTCGCGTTCGAGGTACGCGCATTGTGGTCACACCGGATATTGTATCCGATGTGCTTCGTGTCCCGAAGGTAGAGCATCCTGACTAACCCGGTTGTGAGCGTCCGAGGATTATGTCCAAAGACGAGCTTATGTCTACTTTTTGTGAGCATCCCTTTGATTAAGGCGATCGTCAATTTACTCCATGTTTGACCTTTGCTAAAGGTCCTAGGTTCATGAACATGGTTATGACTTTTGTTTTGCATCCTCTTTCTCACTATAACTCTATTACAAAGCCCTGTGCTCGATTTTTGCTTCCTCTTTTAGAGCATCTTACTATAGGTTTTTCCTCTCATTTCATTCTTTCTATCATAGATGTATATAGGGATACGGCAACCTGTGATAAACTCATCTTCCCTTCAGCTATCACGAGGATTTTACGCCATTTTTCTGTTCCCTTTCCCATTTCTGACCACCTCCATGTTATGTGTGCCATAGACACCGCTACCGTTAAATGGAGCGAGGCGCAGCTATGTTCGAAGCGGTCTAGTACGGCAGCTCCTCCCACCTCTTCATCTCCATCCACCTCTGCTCCCTCTTATTCTACGGGTGGTGTGACTCTTGATGTTATCATGGCCCAACTTCAGCGCATGGATGCTCGCCTTGACACTCTCACTGATGAGTTGTGTCAAGTGAACACCCATGTCGGTCGTGTTACCAGACGGCAGGCTCACCTTGGTGGCTTCATAGAGTCTCCCTTTCCTCCTCCCGAGGCATCCGATGACGACGACTCCGACAATGATGATGATGGGGATGGAGATGCTAGCTCACCCAACGATGACGAGATGTCTACTTGATACTTACCATTTGTCACTCATGACAAAAAGGGGAAGTAGTTTTGGAAATGAGAATAGTCATTCTCATAGGGGGAGGGTTAGCATAGGAGATTTTTGTTAGGGGGAGTGTGTATATTGAGGGATGTAGTGAGGACTTTATGTATCTTTTCTTTTCCTTCTACTTTAGATACATTATCTCTTGTACATTGGTCTTATGACCATTTGAGATACATTGTACTTATATTTGGTTTATATATTGATGTATGTTCTCTCACCTATCTCTCCATGTGTTGTTTCTTTTCTTTCTTTATACACATGTTTCTTATTAAGTGTATGCAATCTATTATTTCTGTTTCACACTAAGATGCCTTGATGAGTTTTGTTTAAAGTGTTTCAGAAATACAGGTTGTCAAAGTCTACTTGCCATAAACTCTCTTCTTGCAAAAATTTTCAAGAGTTTGTGTTAGGATAGATTTTATTGTATTCAACAAGTGAATATGAGTTGAGTGATTTATGACTTCTCTCATATCTCATTTGTTTGTTGTGGTTTTGTCACGGATTGCCAAAGGGGGAGATTGTTAGGACATATGTGATTTGATGTTAGGAACATATGTCAACATTTTATGTAATTGACTAATCCTTTGACAAAACACACTTTACTTGTAATTGGGTAGATCTAGGATGTGTTTAATGCTTCAAGAAACAAGGTTTCAAGTTCAAGTGTTAAAGCCATACAAGTCTGTCCAAGAATCAAAGAATGAAGTGCAGGATTTTAAAACTCGACAGCTAGCATCTACCGAGGTTTAAAAGCTACTGAATCCCATGACTCGACAGCTAGCTCGATAGAGAGGGTATTTGTCGAGGTTTAAGAAGTTCAGTTTTTCAAGACTGTTTTTCACTCTAATTCGTGAATGTATGTAGGGCTTTCTTTCTCACAACCCTAAACATATATAAGGATTATTTTAATGGTTGAAAAAGGTGACGCAAGTTGCACAAGAGCACAATTCCATAAGTGTGAAGAAGAGTGTGACCGAAAACCTAGTTTGCCCTAGTTCTTGAAGAAGCTACTGTGTTTGTACACCGTAGGGTTTTGTGACCAAACAACTTCATGATCTTCATCGTCTGGATGAACTGAAAAACTTTACAGCCAACATCCTTCTCAAGTTGGTGATCAAGTCGCGTACTAGGATCCGCGCAATTGGTTAGTCACGTAGTGGGAGCCGTCCATTGAAAATGAGAGATTGTCACTACAGAACAAGTCCAATTGAGTATTAGGGTAAGGGTTCAACTGTTGGTTGGTATAAGATACTAGGATTCCTTTACTTGTAACCCCTTGTTTTGATAATAGTGAATTCTCGGGAGTGGTGACCTTAAAATCACCCGGTGGGTTTTTGCAGTGTAGGTTTTCCCCATTCGTAAACAAATCACCGTGTCAATTTATTTTCCCCTATATACTTTAGTTAATTGGTGATTTGTTTGTGCTACCACGCATCTTGCATGTTAAATTGATTAATTAAATAAACTAGGCTAATTAATCAATAAATTCATCACAAGGGGTCAATATGTTTTTGGTCTATCAGATTCACTATTTTCTAGTGAATCTTGTGTGTTTTGCCACTGTTTTCGTCCGCTTTTGAAAAAATGCCTTTTATGGCTTTATATAGTAGTAAAATAGGGGTTTGGAGTGGCTCCTAGATGATGTGGAATTTGTTCTAAAACAAAATTAAGTGCAAAAGGCTTTCCTTATATAGTTTCTAGAGCCCTAGCTTCGTACGCATGCCCGTGCATGCGTGCATATGCCATAAGCATGCACATGCTTTGAGTGTGCATATGCATACACGTGTATGCGTAGCACACTTTGGGGTTTTCAGCGACCTTTGTTTTCCAAAAATAGTTTTATTCTTCCAAAAATAAGTTATATTTTCCATAAACACTTTCCTCAAGTCAATTTTCACGAGATTGGGCCCTAAACCAACCTTGGGCTTTAGAGTACTATCATCATTGGGGAACGGAGGCCCGAGTCGTAAGGGCTACAAAATACAGTGTCTACACTCGTACATTTAAATAGTAAAAGGAAAACCTAGGATGGTTGGGAAAACACCCAGAAAATCCTAATTCGCACTAATCACGTAATTAGGTGACAAAATAGTATTTTTTACCAAGAATTGCAAATTTACGATAATTGCAAAAATTGAACTATTATCTCTAAGAGACGTTCCAAAACAGACGGAGATCTTATTCTAACTTTTAAACTAAAATTTATTAAGGAAAACAAATATTACTAAAAATGGAAAAATCACTATTTCCAGTGCCTTCACGGAGGAATTTGCCAAAATTAAGGTAAACCTTGTGTGACATAGTCACAAGTCTTGATTAGAAGATCATTTCCCTTCAGTCATCCAAATTTCATGCAATTCTGACATCATCGCCCTGAGAAGTTCAACTAGCACCTTTTTGATCTTGCGCCATAATTTCCAACACTCTCGTTCCTCCAAAAAGGTCTGTGCTATCTAATCTACATCATTTTAGTTTTAAAAAGGTTAAACTTATAAGTATGAACACTTTCTAAAGACCTATGAACTATGAGAAAATCACCTAAGGAAATAAATATTAGAAGAAAATGATCTATGTATATGAAAGTCTATCAGTCGTGAGTAGTGTCTTTCTCTTCAAAATAGGCATTCAATTTGTACTTACGGCTCAACGATTTCTAATAGCTTTTCCTTTTCACAAGTCTTCCTCTTCTTGTAGTGATCATAAGTTAATTCTTAAGGAGGAGGTATGTCCTTTGAAGCAAAGAGCAAAAACATTAGGAGAACTACTATGATTGATAAATCTTCCCACATTCCCAGATTGTGTTGCGTCGATAATGTAGTCCCCATCAACTGAAAATGATTGTGAACTCCAAGGGATTGGCGAACCTTCTTCTTGAAAACTACCGTTTTGATAGTTATCTTTATTGATTCTTCGTTTGGCTTCCTCATCATGAAGGATTTCTCCAATGTACTCGCATATAAAACTTCCTGAAGGAATATAAGATAATGTTCTAACACCCCATCCCTTCAATTCAGTCTTGAAAATCTCTAGTTTGAAACGGCCATCAAGCTGGCTCACTCTATTCATGCAAGAGGAAGAGCACTTACATGAAGGGCCACACTCATAAACAAGGGACTTCTTTTTTACAATACGTCCTTTGCTATCATATGATATTTCCCCTCCATTTCTCATGGCACAAAAACATTTATTCGAATCCAAGCATCCATCTGTGCAATCACAACCAATTGGTGTGAAAATTTTGTAGAACTTTGGATAAGTTACGTTGGCTATGTAATGGAAAAATGGAGGTCTCTCATCATCTTTTGCATTCACTACACGAATGGGAATCTTCTCTTTTCCTTGTGAAATATCATTCACACTAATATCTGCATTCACTACAAGAGTGGGAATCTTCTTGTTTCCTTGTGAAATATAATTCACACGAGAAATATTCTTCTGAGCTTTAGACTTTCTCAATTTGTTCACTCCTCCCAAAGTAAGCACTGGTTGTCCAGGAATCCTTTCCATGGGAAACTTGTAGACAAGCTTGTCAAATTTCTCTTCCCTTTTTTGCCAACAACCCTTCACGAGGTACAAGCCATAGTAGATGTCTAAAGATTCTGAAGAATTGAACCCCCAGATTACCCTTACAGGTTTTCCAGCTTCTAAACTATTCTTCAAAGCAAGATTTCCACATGTAAGTTTCTGATCTTTTGGTTCCACACGTCCAACCCATGGATTTCCACCTTGACCTGTATAAGTGAAGGAATCAGTGGATTTCATGTCATTGTCATAACGACCGGAAACAAGAATGCTTGTGGCATATAATTTTCCATCCAAATTCTTCAAGTAATCGATACCACTTTGAAACTGATGATGAAGGCCAACGACATTCATTTCAGCTGCAGAATAAAACAAGTCACCAACTTCAACTCCGGGAACAGGTCCTATTTGTTTGCTCCTGTTAACCCATTTGCCTTCCTTCTCAAGACTCTTTGCTAATTTTATCCCGGTTGCACTGTTTTTCTTTCCTTCCTTCGCTATCTGTTCTCTCTGTTTCTTAGAGAATAAGTTTCTAAACAGCTTCTTAGTCTCCACCACTTGTTCTCGACTTTTGTTAGCTTCGGAATCCTCAGAGAAACCACTCTGTTCAGGACTCCAAACATCCTTTTGTTCCTTATTCCGGTCGATTCTGATTTTTTTAGCATGTCGACCATAATTATCATCAGATATTAATTGTTTGCATTCTTCACTAAACTTCCCATTGAAAACACCAATTTTAGAAGAAGTAGGAATTGGCTTTCCACAACCTGGGCTAAAATCACACGTAGTAGGCATGTCTCTCAAAATTCTTGGTGGATACTTTCCTGGGAAAGTGTGGGTCGACTGAGGAAAATTAATCTTCTTTGAGTGGGCAGCAATTCCATGTGTCTTTACAGTCGACGCTGTTGACACTCTTTGACAGCTTTTGAATATAGCATCAATTTTACGCTTCGAGTTGGAGGGAAGTCCAAACTCTCGTTGTTTTGTAGCCGTAGCCATTAAGGGCTATTGTTTGATTTTTAGAAGTTAACGTGAAGGAAGACCTATTCAAAAGAGAATGATATATTAGACAATCAATAGTGCAGCATCATATTATGAAAATACTATGCCCAAAAAATATACATAAAACTAAACATCAGCAAATACATCATTATAATCAGTATCAATATATATATATATATATATATATATATAAAAACAAATTTTGACCTTACGCGGGAGTACATGAGCTCCTGTCATATAACGCTCTAATATTTCATTTAGCATTTTTAACATTTTTTCATTAAGTTTTTTTTTTTTTACTGTCATCCAAAATATCACATTAACTTTTTTTTATCTAAAAGATGGGCCGTAGTTCAAAATTAAATTAAAATCAAACCAAACTTTATGAAAAATTCAAGCCCACTTATTATCTTACATATTATGACCTACACCTACACCTGACCCTTCCACATTAACTTTTTCCCGCATTCTTTAAAATATGGGCTGGCATCATAAAATATGACACACTTTGAAAAACTTTCTCTACTATCTTCCTGATAAGACTCTTATTATTAAGTGCTACATCAATATGCTCTTTCCTCTTCCTATCGCTGATAGTATTTTTGCACAAAAATGAATTATTTCTACACCATCTTCCTTTATATGGTGGAATCTATTATAAATAAATAAATAAACAATTATATGATAGAAACAATAATTCCCTCAATTTGTTTTTTTTTTTTTTTTAATTTCTAATGTAGAAGACTCTTGAAGTCAACAAATTATATGCCCAAGTTGTCCACTCTCTTTCAAGGAATGTAAAAGATAATTGTACACTTTAATTAGCCAAAATAATTAAATAATTGTGAAATTCATTTAGGCTATATATATTCATATTCTTAATTATGTATATTCATAATAATTTGGTTTCTTTTTATTTTCTTCCTCTTGATGATATGTATATTATAATTGAACATAAGATGCATGTTATAGGACCATAAAGAATAGTTAGAAATTATTTCAAAAATAAAAGTATAAAGTTTCCGTGCATCGTGCGGGACATCGACTAGTTGATTCAAACTAGCCGAACTAATTACCAAATAATTCAAGGGCTTTTCACCCCTAAAAAAAACCTTTGACGGTGTAGTAGAAATTTATGAGTGGATGGTCATAAATTTATAGACAAGATTGCATCATTTTAGAATGTATGCAAGGGCCCAAATGTACAAAATATTAAATTAATTAATATTGGATGTGTTGGGAAATTGTCTCAAGAGAGAGGGAATATAAAGTGTGAAACCAAGAGAGAAAAAAAGGAATTTTCGCTTGGGAGGTAACGCAAGGAGAGAGACAACAAGGTTTGGGTTTAAATAAACAAGAATGGGTGAAGCTTTGTTTGATGTTGCAAAATGCCAAAGAAAGAGGTGCCGCATAGAGAGAGAGAGATAGCCAAGGATAGCTAGGTGGAAAAGGGAAAGAAGAAGAGAAGAAAGTTAGGGAGGAGAGAGCATAGTGTTGCCATCTTCAAGAAGATAGCCAAGGAGAGCCACGTGGAAAAGAAGACTAGAGAGGAGAGAGCAAAGTGTTGCTTCCTTCGAGATAAATAATTAGCAAAGAAAAACAAAAAGAATTTTCGTTAGCTGTGAGACACAAAGGAGTGTGTGAGAGCAAAGAAAAACAATGAAATTTTTCTTTAGCCGTGAAACATACACTAGTGGATTTATTATTATATTTGGTGAATCTCAAGTTAAGTATAAACTTGAGAATTATTGTAATTAATTTGATAATAGTGAATTAATTCAATTTGTCTAATGGTTTTTCCTTTCAAGAAGAAAGGGTTTTCTACATAAATATTTGTATTCTTGTGTGTAATTGCTATTTGGAATTGGTAATATTAATTGCCGTTGAATTAAACTTATGAGTCACGCATTGAAACTTTAGGAAAGAGTATAGTTTAAACATGAAACAACAATATCAGATAATTTATTTGGTTTTATGCCATGACAATATACCATGAAACTATTTTCTTACTTCAATATCTAATGGAAAAATATAGAGAGGCCTGTAAAGATCTTCGCATGGTTTTTATTGACATAGAGAAGCATATGATAAGATTCGTAAAGAGTTTATGAGTTTATGTGGTGGATTTTGGAAAATAAAGTTCCAATAAAGTATATTAAGTGATGATCAGGGTATGTATGATGGAATTATAACTAGTGTGAGAATAAGTGTAGGTGACCTAGGACTAAGTGTGTGTGCGTGATGAGAAGAAGTGTTAGGTTTCAAAAGAGAAAATATTTAATCTATGGTTGAAAGTAGAAAAAAAAAATGACAATCAATTTTTTTATTAAATTTTTAATAGTGATATGAATTGTACTGAATCAAAGAAAAGAAGAAGAAGAGAGAAAGTAGAAAATTGTGTCTCACTATAATCAAACACTCAATTTTATTAATCAACTCTCCATCTCCTTTGAGAGAATCTACATGTAAAATTTTACCACACCAAATAAAATAAATAAAAATCAAAGTAAAACAAGTCCTTCAAAAGCGAATACTAGAATAAAAAGAAAATATTCATCAATTAAATAAATATCCTAAAGAGAATAAACACGTTTTCAAAAATAAATAAATAAATAGTAAGCACTGATAACAACCACCACAATATCAATTTTCATCGAGTATTCGATTAGCAAACAAATAGAAGAAGATTTAGAACAAGTACGTAGATAAATAATGAATAACAAATAAGTTTCACAAAAATATATTAAAGAAAACAAAACTCCATACCTGTAAAAAGAGTGAAGCACGTACGCTCTCATGTAGTAAAGAACACCAACCTTTGTTTTGAAAGAATGCCCACCACTCTCTCTCTCTCTCTCTCTCTCTCTCTCTGATTTCTGAAAGCATTGAGAAAAACCTAAAGCATACTGTGTCTTTATATAGGCAGCTAAGGCAGGCCTTAGACCTAGTACTTTGTAGACTACTACAAGTCCCACGAGTTCAGCATTTTTTCCTAAACCCTAGCTCCATGATAACCGACCGTTTCTTTTCCACCACGCAACTATAAAAAAACGAGGTTTATTGTAAAAGAATTGATCTAGTGTCATGCGGTGCAGAACAAGGATGTAGACAACATTGGTTCAAGGGTCCCACTATATTACACGCCTCAAATTGTCCAATAACATTTCGCCAAATCGCAATACGGAACCAACATTGTGTAGGAAATTGTAGTGAATTGTGATTCATATTATGAGAGGCATGGTTTTTCTTTTTCCTTTTGAATCTGGAACTTTGTATGCATATATTTTTTTTGTTTTATTAGGGATCGTATAGATTATCAGTATATTCCAGAGATATTTTGTCAAAATATATCACAGAGTTCCATAACTATATATATATCACAGAGATTTCAAATCAAGTTTAAAATGGTAAGGAGAATAACCTAAAAATAAATATTGTGTGCATCTCACGTGAAAAAAAAAACGCGTGTATTTAAATACCTTTTCTTAAAATTAAAAACAAAATTCCAAGAAAAAAAATCAATTAATTAAAAAAAAAATTACTATAGCAAAGGGCACAAATAAAGCAGTATTAACTCTGAAAAAAAATCCATAAAAAAAATACTCCAAAAAAAAAAAGCATTATTCATTTAACATATATTTTTTTAAAATTATATTTTTGTTATCATCCCAATTTTTGTGTGTAATAAGAGAAAAGATCCAATTTATTGTTATACTCAGATAATTAAATATACAAATTTACAATGGTAGTGCCAAAATAATTGGGTACAATTAAAAATGGAGTAGTTTTTCAAACTTCTCATTAATTTTTATTTTTAAAAGAAAATATGTTTGGATAGATAAAAATAAAAGGGTAAATTGCAAATTACACTCCTAAAGTTTGGGGGTAATTGGATTTTACACCCTAAAGTTTCAGAATTTGGATTTTACCCCCTAAAGTTTGGTGATATTTGGATTTTATACCCTAACGTTTCAGAATTTGGATTTTACCCCTTATAGTTTAGGAGTGTTCGGATTTTACTCTCTAAAGTTTTTGAGTGTTTGTATTTTACACCCTAAAGTTTCAAAATTTGAGGATGTAAAATCTAAACACCCCTAAACTATAAGGGATAAAATCCAAATTCTGAAAGATTAAAGTGTAAAATCAAAGCACCCCAAACTTCAGGGGGTAAAATCTAAATTCTAAAATTTCAGGATGTAAAATTCAATCACCTCCAAATTTTAAGGGTGTAATTTGCAATTTACCCAAAATAAAATAATAAAATAAAAAGAATGATATGCAGTCAGGTTTGGGATGGGAGAAGCTTTTTCTAAACCTAAACTTTTTAAAAATGATATACACCAAACTTATCCCAAAAACATTTAGAAAAACTTAAATCCATCCTCAACCCGTCTCCCAGACATATTGCATATAGAATACCACTATAATTCACAATTCAAACTACTAAAACATTAAAAATATTTAACACCCAAATCAAATGATTTTCTGTCCGATAATTTTTTTATATAAAACAAAATATAGTGTTTAATTTGTGTTTTATATATTCATGTAATTTTCAAAATTTTAGATTTAGAGTTATTACTTTCCGATGATTTTAAGTGTTTTTATTTTTTAATGTTTCCCTAGTCTATAATCCTTTTATGGTAATTGGTAAGGTATTAATTAGAAATTTAGAATCTTTTTTAAAATATTTTTACTTGTCAGTCAAGTTTTATGATTATGTAAAAAAAATTGAAGCCTATGATTTCTTTTGTTCTTGAAATTAATGCGTTACATTTCTTACGGATATTCCGTTATGTTGGTTTTGCTTGACTTGATGGCTAACAAAGGGAACAATAGCTCCTTTTATAGTTTTTTTTTTTTTTTTTTTTTTTTTGGTGTAAACTGTGTGTTTCTGTCCAAGTGTACATGCACCTCCTTGAGGCATGTGTGCACAAAGGTTGAGCAAGTACCCTTGGTGATGTAAAGTAAACACCACATTTTGCAACTAGTGATAAATTAAATGTCAAGTGAAAAATGATAATTTTGGAAATACAAGGGTAAAATTTCATTTTGAATTGTTAAAAGAGCATGAACTTAAATTGAAATATCATCAACACCTGGAGTCATTGTTGTGAAACCAGCTGATTCGACCAAGTTAACCGAGATGGTTGTTTGGATTATGGTTCAGCCCCTATATTGTTTTTGAAAAAAAAGAATACTGAAATTAGCCAGCTCCAAGATTCGAACTTGGCTTATCTAGGCTGATATGTATGTAAATTATTAGTCCACAAGTTTTGTGTTGGTAAGATATAGAAAATTATTATATATAAACACAATTTATGAATTAAATATATTAAAAGATGAAAATGACACGTCATGGTTTGACCTCGGTTGAAGCCTAGTCTGATCTCAAAAACCTTAACCTCTCAATTTTCTGGATCTTTGAATCTTTGGGTTTCAAAACCATGACTAGAGTAATAGTGTAGATTGACACTTTGATCTAGAGTTGAAGTGATGATTCGTATATAGAAAACCCCCAAATTGGCACTTCAAACAAACTCCTAATATTGAGTTTTAAATAATTTGCTTGATTTTTCTGATGGCTACTGTGGGGGCAAAAGCCCAACCTTGTGTATTGGGCCTGGGGCCTCATTTTTGGGGTCAAGTTATGTCCGAAGAGAAGAAAATGATTGGGAAGGGTTCCACATGGGAGATATACCTGGAAGTGATTGCGGAGTATAGTCCGAAGAGATCATCAGCTGGCCGAAGAGAGTATTCTCCTCGGATACGGAGAATCTCAATCAAACAAGTACCAGAGAGGTCCAAGTGATCTCCCTAGTAGTTCCAATGACGAGGATAAACTCTGGGCATGGCTGGAGATGATAAGGACGAAGAAATATCTAAAGGGAAAAGCTGCTACCATCGTGTTTAATGCACTGCAGCAACTTTTCTGGCCGCATTTATGTGGAGAAGACTCCTGAACAGTGTAATCTCAGCTACCACCACTCACAGAGGGCTAAAGAAGGTACTTGACGTGACATATACTCAAGTGGATACATAGATGAGGAACAAGTGGACGATGGAGATGATGGGGGAGGATGCTATATAAGGGAAAGGGGCCTCTGATAAAAGAGGATCAGAAAAACATCAGAATAAGGGCAAGAGAAAGACTTCACTGTAGCTCTAAAAAACTGTAATCACTTTTCAATCTATAATATATCTCTTCGGACACCAATTCATTCCGTTTTTACGTGTATCTTTACACTGGTTTACACTTGGAGGTTGTAGTTAACCGTTGTCAATTCCATAATCAACCTAGCTTTTTCACCCACTCTCTACAAATTCATTGTTTTGGGCTTGGGCTACAAATCCTAACCCTACAGCTACCTTTATTTTATTATCCTGGTGATAAATATTATAAGTTAGATAACCCTAAAATGAACGAGTCCTAATAGTTTACTAAGGGCATGATTGGTAGCTATTCCTTTCTAAAATGATTGTAAATAACTATTCCTTATTACATGTAACAACTTTTTAAATTATTATATTTGCAAAAAATAAAAATTTTCCATATGCATAATCTTTTACCAACTTTCTAAACCTAACAATGAAACTTGTGAATAGGAATAGTTATCCCATTATAACATCTTTTATTTCTAGTAATAAAAATTATTATTCCTAAAGTAATCTTTATTCACGGCATCAAAATTTATTCATGGCATCAAACGTGCTCTAAATAAATAGGTGTAGACCAGTGGAGTCAATACCGTACCGTACCGGCCGGTACAGCTAGGATTTTTTGTACCGGCACCTTGACCGGTACAGAAACATGGCTATTTCGTACCGCTTTTTGTACCGGAGCTTACCGGGTTGTACCGGAAAAACCGGGCAAAAAATCGGATACCGGTCGAAAAAAGGATACCGGATAGTAAAAGAAAAACAAGAAAAATAGAAATTAAGTGATTAACGGTAAAGGAAAATACCATATAACCCATAATACTGCCATCGCCAGCACTGTTCCGAAAGTGACCACCCATTCTTCTTCTACTTCACGCCCATCCCTCCATCCGTCTGCATCTCTTAGTTTTTAAGTTTTTATTTCTGAAGGCTTTAGTTGATTGTTTAGTTGTGACTTTTAATAGTAAAAAACTAAAAGTAAAGGAGGTTTGCTTTTTGTTTATAACTTGTGGCAGTGTACCCTCTGACACACTCACCCATGTGAATTGTTATAAAATTTTGAGATTTCAAAAGTTGATTTTTTTTTTTTTTTTTAATGCAAAGAAGTTTTAAACGGCATTTGAACTTTTTAACTTTTTATTATTATTATTATTAAAAAAGTAGGAACATCAATTCCCTATTATTGTTAATATTATCTAGTTGAAATTTTAACTAGAGATTAACATATTAAATGAGATAAAGATTTATAAATTTAAACTTTTTAATAAATAATATAAATTTTGGTTATATATATATATATATATATATATATATATAAAATAGCGGTAAATCCGAAACGGTACACCGGTATTGACCGGTACCCGAAATATATCGTACCGGTAGCCAAACCGATACAGCCTCCGGTACAGTATTGACTTCCTTGGTGTAGACTCGACACATCTGGGGAACCAAGAGCAGAAACTTTTTTATTGAGAGTTAGAAATCTAAAGGAGGGTGGGTGGGTGCACCATATCTAATGTAAACCCACAATCCTAAGCAAGAAAACACTATTTCTTAATGGAGTAGAAAAATATGGGCTGTGAACCCATTTTTATGAAGTGAAGAAATGAGGAACAGCTCTCCTGCCTCATGCATGATTTATAAATACTTCATAGTCCATACAAACAAATCTATGAGGCAATTAGGCAAAGCTGGTTAAATTTTAATTATGGTACTTTAATTCTCATGAAATCAAGATATACAAAAGCCGTAAACCAGAAGATTGCCTGTTCTAGTAGCAGAGCCTAAGCACAATATATATCTACAAACATCTGTGTATGAGAGAAGGAAAGAAACGTGGCTATTCACCATCTCTCCATACTTCCCGTAAAAGTTGATATCTGACAACCTTTCGATCTCCGTCTTTTTTCAGCATCAAGTTGGGTTTTGCTGAAGTAGGAGAAACCCGGAAGTTGTCTATTACAATTGAAGAGATGGGTGAATCCAACTCATCAAGCTCATCATCACTAGTGTATGATTTTCTTAGCACTGATGACCCGCTCGTCGTAGATTCACTTTTGACCTCTCCAATGATGCCTGTTAGTGAAGCTGCTGGAGGTGGTTGATAAATTGTATGAGCAGCAATGCATGGAAAGCTTTTGAAGGAATCTTCTTCAGACTCAAGGTCCTAAATCAAAGCTAAAACAGTGAGTTCCATGCAAACAATCCTATGCAATCTTAAGAGGAATGCAGATTAGAAATTAAGAAGGGAAGAAAATATTTGCGGAGTAAGTGGGAAATGGACTAACCTCAGAATCCAAGGCCTCAAAAACAGCCTCTGGAATTGGGTCTGGGCAAAACTCATCTGGGACAAAATTGTAAAGAACCCTCTTGATTAATGATGCATCAAATGAGGGGCATACCTGCAGATATTAAAGTTAATCAGTGAACAGAGTAACAAAAATCAATTGAAATCATTGAAGTTACAGGATTTCACCTCTTTTCTTATAGACCTATCCGCAAGCATTTCAAAAGGAAGCATCATGAGATCACTCAATGCATTAAGGAGATGGAAAACCTTGAAGGATGTCTCATATTCCACTTTCTTGTCACCATCAAGTTCAATCCCACCTTCACTGTCATCAATGTCAAATAAATCTGTAAGCCATCTTGACCAGTTACCTATCTGACAGCACAAAGAAAAGAGAGCAAAGAACTTTAATCAAGAGTATGCAGAATTGCTAATCTTCATAATGATAGAATTTGAGACTATCTTTTGTTTTCATTCCTTTTGAGAAGTCCAGAAGACAGATTTTTATACCTTCAACATAATCATGAATAAGAAAGTTCATACAAATCCAATATATCATAACTCAAGAAAGCAATTTAAATTGATCCCCAACTGAAGTTGAAAAGAAGCGAACTTCAAGGAGGAAAATTTCTTGTAAGACTCTGATGGAAAACCACATAGAATTGGTCACAAAGACCACTGTAAAGTATAACTAGGACCAAACTCTTTTCGAAGTAGCTTCTTTGCATACCATTAATAAAAAGGTTGCAATAGTGTTATCAAAGTGGACTCTTCTTGCATATTCCAGGAGCAAGTATCTGTAATTCAATCAAATTTGTAATTTCCAATTGACAGGTTTCTCTGTAGTGAAAATGGCCACAAGTTCAGGAAAAGGTTTTAAAAGTATCCAAAATTTATAGCCAACAAATCATATCTGTTTTTTGGCCAAAGACTTCTGTCAATTCTTTTTTTTTTTTTTTATTACTATTTAATGAATGCACCTCTGTCAATTCTTTGACACCATATTCTGACAAGTGAAAAATAGTTTGTGAGATATCATGTTGAAAAACATTTCATTTCTAGGGACCCACAAAAATATCAGGAAGGATACAAATTTTGAAGATTGTCACTGAAGTAGATAAGAACTCGTCTTACAAAATAAGAATGAGAACGTGATAAAATAATGAAAGCAGCTGATAAATGATGATATCAAAGTAGCCCATATTAAATTTTTTATAAAAATACTCACAGCATTTTTTAGCTGGGCACCAGACCCAAAGCTTGATTTTCCAGCCGGAATAGGGAGAACCTTAGAATCACTAATGGGATCAGAAACAGGATCAGTTGGCATCTCTTCAGCTGATTCACGAAGAATAGCATTGAACATTGCCACATCTAATCTGGCCACCAACTGCTCCATCACCTAGAAACACAACAGATATTCTATCGGACTTCATTTCTGCAATAGTAAAACTAATCTTAATATTCAGAGAAGACAAAAACATGTATCATATGGGATAGGAGGAGGAGGTATAGTCATGCCCATGTATATGGGATATGAAGTGGCACATGTAAACACTAAATATATCAGCAGTATGCTAATAGAAGGGAATTATATGCTGAGGTCACCTAGAGAAGGCACCCATTTTAAACATCCTGAACACAAGTGTAACTTCAGGTGCTTTTATCATTGAACTTCATTAGACAATATCCCAAACTAAATTCCAGCCTGATGGAGCAAAGACCAAATTCTTACTTTTGATGCCCAGAAGTGCAAAGAGAACTCCATTAATGAGGGGTTTGTAAAAAAAATAATTCCACTGAACTAGAGTGTTGACGTAGTTCAGACCGCATATTGCATGTAAACCACATTACAATAGAGCACCAATAGAATTAAGCATATTGATATCATAATGCTAACAAACAAGCAAAAAAACAACTGCATAGATTACCAAGAAAATATTCTCCAATTAATTACTTTTATTGCTTATGTATCCAATCAAGCATACCTCACCTACCAGAATGACTTCATCAACTTCTACTTTCTAAGGAAATATACTTCCCCACATATGGTTTCAAATATGACATGAGTGTACAAATACATAACTTGAAGTTTCAAATTTCAATCAACAAACTAGAAATGTATCATTTAAGAATCTCATTCTTGTAATACACATTTGAGGAAGGAAGCTTAAATGCGTTAACATACCAATCTAGCCAGCACAGGTAAGCAGCCACACTCATGCCCACCGGCTCGAAGAGGACAAAGTCTTTCACAAGCATCCTTGAAAGCCCTTTTCCAAAGATCTATGGAGAAGTTTCCCTGCTCCTGGTCACCTATACCATATCTTGTTCCATGGGTTTTCCTTGAGCCTGAGCACTTAGCAGCAGCAGACTGCATATGTGGAGTCAAGGTCTGAAAACAACCAAACAATGAATCAAATTAGCCAACAAAAGTGTATCAAATTTTTCTATGAGAAAGAACTCCATAGGACGAAAGAGAGAATTTGACCTGCCACCACACAGACTCAGTGATTCGATTGAAGATCCAAGTCTCAACATTTTCTAATGCAACTATAAAGGTTTGTGGGTCCTCCCAGTCATCAAAATATTCCACTGCATTATTTTTCTTTTCCACAAGAAGAGATGACTGACACTGCTTCAAGGAAGACCTCTCACCCAACCCATTCCCACCACCTGTACTGCTGATGTTTGGTCCAGCAGAAAGTTGCAATTTGTCAACAGCCTGGCTGATGATTGCCCTTAACAAAATTGAGTTTGACAACCAGAAAGTCAACCTGTTTAAAGAAGGAGAAACATTCAACAAAAAACCCAAAGAAATACATGATTTTGGAAGCCCTGGAAGATGAATATTTCCCTGAAGCTTTCTGTGGTGAATTAGGAACCGTGGCATGAGTAATATGTATCACTAAATGACAGTTAACTGTCCTTGGCTGAAGCTTACTGGCACTTTCAATTTCGACAATAAACACAATCATTTTTCTATATCAGTGTAGGTAAAAGAGCCGGGTGCACTTAAGCGCAAGAACCTCTGGAGCCTAAGCATAAAGTGTAAGCACGTGCCTAATTGAAGTGAAGCGCACAAATTTTTTTTTTTTTTAAATTAATAAATTTGAAAGTAATTATTAATGGCCAATACAACAATCAAGTCATTTTATATCATTAATATAACATTTATATAAGCTCCTCCTTTTGCAATTTTATCACAAAAATTGCAATATTTTGGATCAGCTAGATATCAGTACTTCGTCACCATCAATATCCTTTCATGAATCTCCAGTAGCCATAATGTGCCATGACTAATTACTAATATTAATTAATAATTTAATTACTTAGTATAAGAAAAATAAGAATTAGTCAATATAAGATTAATGGTGGATTATGGAGTGATTCCAGTCCAAAATGGGTCTTATAGCAGTGTATAGCAGCGCACCATAAATTAAATTGTATATACGAAATCAATGGTTTATATCAATAGTGTTAATATCACATGGCTACAATTTAGTTTTTTTTTTTTTTTTTTTTGAAAAATATATAAAAGCCCAAAAAAGCACGCTCAAAGTGCTCTTCTTTGAATGTGCCTTGCTTTAGAGGCAAAAAATGCTAGAGCTTTGGCGCTTCATGCTTAAGCACACTTTTACCAACACTGTTCTATATGATGGAAAGATGATCATTTAAAATCTGCCATACTTATAATGCAACATCATCTGCACATGCTTTAAAAATTCAACAAAGTGAGGTCTTTTACATACCTTGGAACATCATTTCCACATGCTTTAGCAACCAGAACTAATCCCGAAACAGCAGTTCTAGCTGCACTGGCCCTCTTAGCTGGGGACCTTGCTTTACAAGCATGAAGATAAAACCTAGAAAGGCGCCGAGCCGGAGCATGTACCTTAATTGCAGAACTCCCATGCTCAGCAACCACTGAATAAAGGGAAACCTCAACAGCAGCAGCTTCTCGCAACTCTTCCTCAAGAGTTTCAATTTTAGATTTTAATTCAACTTTGTCATCAGAAAAGCTACTAGTCATTTCTTTACTTTCACTAGTTGAATAGATACTGGCAACCTCAACAGCAGCAGCTTCTCGTAACTCTTCCTCAAGGATTTCACTTTTAGATTCTAATTCGACCTTGCCGTCAGAAAAGCTACTTATTGTTGCTTTATTTTCACTGATAGCTTTTGGTGAATAGGCAGCAGCTTCTCGTAACTCTTCCTCAAGGATTTCACTTTTAGATTCTAATTCGACTTTGCCATCAGAAAAGCTACTTATTGTTGCTTTATTTTCATGGATAGCTTTTGGTGAATAGGTCCTGGCACTAGTAGCTTCTGGTGAATAGGTCCTGGCTCTAGTAGCTTCTGGAATATTATTATTGTTTCCCTGTTCCATGAGCTGACTATTGCCAAACATCACACTGCTATTGGAAGAGTGAAAAGGGAATTGAACAGACTTCACATGCCTTAATTTGTTAGTCGTAGGGACACTTTCCTGAATTCGAAGTGAATTCCTGCTGAATGAAAGAGTATCATTCCTAAATTTGACTTGCTTTCGGGCAGCATTGTCTGAAAATTTATCAATTACTTCATCTTCTAAATGATATTTCTTCACCTCTAAAGTCTGTTCTTCCCGTCCATTTTCTTGCTGCTCCTTTTTCTCTTTGTCCTCAAAACTGGCAACCTTAACCCAATCCTTTGCTAATTCTGATTTGTACTGCAATTTAATTAACCAAAACTACACAACTGAGTTTGTTACGACAAAATAAAGACAATTGTGTCCATATTACTCCATTTGCCAGGTTCAGAAGTATTAAACTGATGGACAATTGCAAGTTGCAACCATATCATTTACACACTTCTCTATGAACATTTTGCAATATTTTCATTATCCATCTAAAAGAATAACTGATACATCCAGTTGGACTCATCAAATGGGTGAATTCCATAAATATTTTCCAGACCTATGTACTAGAGTGGCTTAAGAACATACCAAAAGTTAATAAAAGCTACATCAAGTTTATTTAACTTATAATTACCTTAAAGACAGTACAACTTGAAGAATTCATCAATTCAGAAGAGAGTCATACATTTATGTATGAACTTATTCATCCAACTAAATCCAAAACTAGTCAAGAAGACCATAATCCACACGCCGTACAGATGAATGAAACCACTATTGTCATGTTTTAATGCATGGGACTGGGCCCTTGGCATTTGAGCTCACTCACCTTATTCCAGCTTGACTGTTCATTTAATTTGGAATTTGTTTAAAACTACAGAAATATTTAATCTAAGAATTATTATAATAATAATAATAAAAACACCATGAATTTTGAACCACATAAAGCTGAAATTCGATTCCAATTCAATTCAGAGCAGCCAAAAAAAGTTAATATAATTTCTCAATGACACCAATACAAATGTTTAATGCAATAGAGGAAAGACATTTTTGAGAATGCATTCAGTGAGAATAATAAGAAAGCGGCAACATTGAATACCTGATCACCCCCAAGTGGTGAAACTCCTGCAAGTGAACTTCCAGTAGTCTCAAGAGCAGAAGAGGTAATGGTTCGTGATGAATGTGACAAAACATCATCATCTTCCTCGTCAGTAAAAGAGGCAATCTCAGCTTCCTCATCATCCCCTTCATTTGCCAATTGCAAAAACGATTCACTTCTGTCCTTGTCCAATGAAAGTTCCTTTGACAAGCTGCCCTTTGATGATGAGGTGGGAGTGGGACTATCTCTCAATTGCGAAAACGATTCACTTATGTCCTTGTCCAATGAAACTTCCTTTGACAAGCTGCCCTTTGATGATGAGCTGGGACTATCTCTATTAAGAGGTTGAATGTTAACATAAAGAACTGGCTGCGCTGAGCTCTTAAAACCCCGTTTGCAGTTCACCTGAGCACTTATGGTTAAAGACTCCTTGATAATTCCATAATCTGCAAGATTTATCACAGCTGAGCCCAAGAGTTGACCTTTCACTGCCTTGTCCTTTCGAGGTTCATATAAGCAAAACTCTAAGCTATTCTTCTGAAAATTTTCACGGCCTGTGCCTTTTCTAGACACCTCCTGACACAAAGTAATGGGAAGCCTGAAAGACTCGCTGATTCCAATTTTCCCATCCCCAACACCACAGCTAAAAGACCCAGAATTATGATCACCATTTTCCCACTGAAGCAACACAGACTGAGAAGATTTCAAGGATTGTGATGGGGTCCATGGCTTCACCTCCTGTACATGGATGAGGTAATCGACCTGAATTGGCACACTTTTTCGACTCTTTGATCTTAACCCAAGTACCATTTTAACCAAAACTGCCCGTGTAGCCCGTAGCCAGTATGACTAATCACAATGCATCTACATTTACAAAACCACACACAAATGAAGACAACCATAAAGAAGAATCAAAATCCACTTAAAACTGGTGGGAAAGTCCACATTTTAACACAAATACACAATGTACATGGAAAGAGCACAAGTGAATTTAATTCCAATGAATGATGCAATGAATTGCAATGAAGTTCATTCACCAAAACATTAAAAAAAAGAAATGGTGAACTCTGATTATAAGAAAGAATATGAACACAAAAGAGAACGTGGGAAGGTCTTCAAATCTAAAATTATTAACAAACTTTGGGTTTGACCCAACACAATCATTGAGCTATATACAAAACAAAAAACAATAATATAAAATAAAACATGCTATAGATGCCTTAAGACTTAAGAAAATGAAATCAGAGATAATAATAATAATAAAGAATAATCATTTAATTTAAAATAAAAGGTGGGCAATGGTCAAACAATTATATTCAACAAGATTAAAGGAAAAAAAAAAAAAAGTAGATGATCATTGTCACAATAACCCAGGCAAAGTGGCAAACACAAAACTGCATCAGATCCAAATAAAAGAACAGAAACATAAAGCATTAACATTAATACATGAAGTAGCAGCAAAATAAGCCAGAAAGGTAAAGACTTTAGACAAAAAATGTGAAGATCAGAGTACTGTGACTGTGAGTAAATGTACGTACAGTAAAAATGAGTAAACCAGAGAGAGAGAGAGTTTACTGTTTAGAGTGATGATGATGGTGGTGAAGAATACTGCAGAAGATTAGAATGAAAGGAAGAGGTTGTTGGGTTGTGGTTTTGTGGGTTGGGTTGGGAAATTCTCTGTTTCTGTTTGTTTGTTTGTGAATGCAGAGATTGTCAGAGTTGAGGTGTTGTTTTCTTTCTTTGGATGGGTCAGAGCGTGAAAAGTGTTTTGAATAAAATGGAAACTGAAAGACCAAGAAAAGCAAAAGGCAAAAAAAAAAAAATTAGAATGCGTGTTGGCTTGGGATTAGGAAAAATGCCTTTTATTTTTGGCTATTATCGTTGGCTTTTCAGGCTCTCTGTGTTGGATACCAACACCAACTCCTTGGTTTTTATTTTTTTATTTTTTAGTATTTCAAATCTTTGAGGAATCATTCGTAATGATGGACATCAATTATTTTTTGTGTAAATAGAGACAGAGATTGATTTTTAGATTTCTTATTAACTTTACTAGTTTACTAATTAGTTTTTAGTTTTGTCCTAATTAATAGTGTTTTTTTTTTTTGTTGAGAAAATTAATAATGTTTCTTGACTCATTTGGCTCTCAATAATTGATTATTTATTGGGATAATATTTCCCTCTATCCTAAACTCCCAAATTTAAACCAAAATAAAATTAGAGTTTTATCCTAAACTTCCAAATTTAGAAGCCGTAATTGTGCCAAGTAACTATCCGGTTTAATTGCTGTAGTTGCACCAAATTTTAGAAATTTCCAAGTTTAATCATTCCTAATATTAAATTTCATATTTTTATTCATGGGTTTTTAGTTGTGTTATGTTTAGATGTGTATAATAAGATTAAATTAATTTTTCTAAATAGTAAAATTGATTATATATGCAGAATCTAACAATAGCATTTTTTAAAACCCTTTTTCTTTTTACTTTCTCTCTTCTTTTAGCCAATAAAACAAAAAACCTAATGTATGTATGTATGATTTTTGTAAATATGAATACTATGTTGTTTCAATTAAATGGAATACTTCTTTCTCAAAAAAACAAAAAAAAAACAAAAATTAAGGGAATACTTCATTTATTTTCTAGTGAAAAACAATGAGTTACTTTCATTGAAAAATTAAGATTAAGACTCAATAAACAAGGTTTCAGAATATTAAAAGGAAGTTTCACTATTTATTTTAAATTATTTTATAATCTAAGTATAATGTTTTGTTTTTAGTAATAACTTGTACTTACAAAATATAAATTTGTCATTTGACTCATATAACTTAAAATGATTTTTCAATTTTTACTTTTTATTTTATAATTCAATTAAAGTTATACTTTTGAATTTTTTTTTTTTTTTTTATTTTACATATAAATCTTGATTAAGCAGTGCATTGCATAGGCATAAATCAATTTCATTATTTTGAAACTTGAAAGTAAGATTAGAGCACGAATCTATACTGTGAACTTGACATAAGTAACTTTCATCACTTTTTTTTTTCTTCTCATGATGTGCATTACTAAAGTGGTTTCTGATTATTAGTTTCAAAGGAAAAGTTCTTAATGGATATGCATGGCGTAAATACTGTTGACAACGAAGTTTGAAGGATTCTTTTTTTTATATAATTATCTTGAATACAATTCAGTTGTGCTGGCTCTCGCAACAATCATTTTGCAAATAGTTTATGTTGATGTATTTGATAGGGATCTTTCACCCTCTGTGCTTTTCAAGTCATGTATGCATCATTTGGATGGCAACAATTGCACGTATTGCTTGTTGAAACTTGAAAGAGACATAAACCTCATTTGCTTAGAGGTGGTTTACCTATCAAAAATAGAAAAAGCTTAGAGGTGGTTTCAAATTAAACCAACACTATCACAAATTTTTAATTAAATATATTAAATTTTCAACATATCTCAATTTAAAGTTTAAACCATAAACTCATATCACATAAAATGTTAATGGAAAATGTTTAAACAAAACAACATTGTGTGACTTTGAGTGAAATAATCCATACAGAATAGACATGTTGAAATAACCGCATTAAATTATGATGTTTAAGAATTTTCTATTAACCAACTCATCATAAATGACTAATGGTTTGAATTGAAACTTTTTTTTGAAATTTGAAATTTAACTTGAAACATCTAAAAAATCGAGTTCAATTTGAAAACACTTCTAATTATGGGATTTAAAATGTAATTTACCCAGATAACAACAACAAGGAACTACTTTACCAAAAAAAAAAAACAAGAAGGAACTAATGCATAATTACAGGTGAACTGCTAACTATATTGATTAGGAGGCTCCATTAATATATTGAGGTCAAATTCAATTTTTAACATGCAAACTCAACTCTAGAGTTGTTGTCAGGCAACAGAAGCAGCATAAATATGACATAAGAGACAAAATACAAATTTTTTTTTGAGTCAAAATACAGATATTATTAACAAATTCATCAAAATGTGAAATAAATATCTTAGTGAAACACAAAACATGAATTATGATTTCCCAGCACATCCAGAACGAATCATGTTTTCTCCGGGACAGTAAGTGAAGACAAATTTAATACAGCTTAAAAACAGACAGAATATGAAAATGACCACCAGAATAATCTATCCTCCCAAAATCTGGGGGAACTGTCTTCATTTTATTCGATGATATCCACCACTAAAGCAATACGCCTACACAACAGAAACAAATTCATCATTAGCCCAAGGCAAGACTAGTTAATATTTCTCATCCATATTTCAAACAGCGACCACATGAAAACAATGACTAACAAATATCCTATCTTCTTCTCTTTTTTTACTGGTAAGTTACATACGCACCCAGTGAGTCTTAAACCCATGACCTTAGGGGGAGGAGGTGCCAGTAAAGCTAGAACTCAGTGGCACTAAAACATATCCTACCTCCATATGGTGGAAGGTCACCTAGTGACTTCTAAATCTATTTGTTGAAAACATTGAACATCCTTGACTGTTGAACTACAAATTAAATAAAATGCTATATTTGTGTCTCTCTTCTTTTTTATAATATGGTCCAAAGAGAATGCATAACGGCATAAGATTGATTTTTATTTTGTTAAGGTCACCATTGTCAGTCAGATGTCAGTATCCACCTCACATCTTACTAACTAGACATTATCAACAGCGTTGCTAATCCAGTACCTAGAGAATAACATATTTAGGATTTGTTTGGAAATAGCTTATCTAGCTTTTTGCTGAAAACTTTTTGATGAAAGTGTGCTAAAGTATTCTTGTACTTAGAAAAAAAATTTAAAAAGTGAGGTTTTAAAAAGCTGTACATAAAAGCTAAAAGCTAAATCTTAAAGCTGATGCCAAACTCACCCTTAATACAGATTCTTTTCCCCCACTGTTGCAGTAGCAATGACTCATAACATGAGACACACTCATGCACGACTCGAAAAATCATCATAATGTTACCCTGTGTATTCATTCTCATATGATTTCCTTGGAGCAAAGAACCACAAATTTTTTATGTTTACCAATAAATTACTAGTTGTCCCAAAAGTTTGAGTTGGAGACAGTGGTTCTTTAACTTTTTAAATAGAAGGTAAAGTGGAGATAGAATTTAAACTCAGGACCACATACTCTGATACTATGATAAATTACTAACTATCCTACAAGCTTAAGCTATTAGGAAACTACGAATTTTATCACTTAACCATTATTCTAGCATTTACCAATATGAAAGAATCCACTGCCCCACTGGGCAAGTAATGTTCTGTACTCATTTATGCTCCTCCAAGAAGCAAAAAATTGCTTAAAAATGAAGAGAAGTGATATTCAACTCAACTAAGTGAGAAGAAGTAAACTGCAGTAGAGGCCTTTCAAACACTACAGTCCTCTCTACATGCTGACTACATAGAGGCAAAACAAACAGAATTACAAATATCACTCTCAATTTGAAGATATAAGTGTTGTCCAAAACATCCGTCTGTCTAAGTCAGACAAACTTCCTAAAATATACCTCGTCTTTTCTGACAACAACAACAAGCAAAGCCTTAGTCCCAAAATTTGGGGTTGGCTATGGATCATCAATAGATTAGTTAGGGTCAATCACATGGATTCTTTTCTAACAGTGAAAGAAAAATAACAAAATTCAATTTTCCAGATCAGGCCACCAATCAGTGGTCCTACATAGATATTATACCACGCTACAAGTAGACATCAAAATACTAAACTCTCTCCAAAAAAATAAACATCAAACAGATTTCAACATTAGAGAAAGCATTTGTGCCAAACCAACCAATTTAGGGATTTATGTTTTTATTTTATTTTCCATCTAAAAAACATGAAAAGGAGGAAAGAATAGCAACCTGAGTGCTTAAGCAGCAGCCTCTAGCAACTCCCTCTCTGCACGCCCCCGGATCCTTCTCTCAAGCTCTGGCCTAAAATGCCTAATAAGACCCTGCACAGGCCAAGCAGCAGCATCCCCCAATGCACAGATTGTGTGCCCCTCGATCTGTTTGGTTACCTCCTGAAGCATGTCGATTTCTTCCAACTTTGCATTCCCAACTTTCAATCTTTCCATGATCATCCAAAGCCATCCTGTTCCCTCCCTGCAAGGCGTGCACTGCCCACAGCTCTCATGCTTGTAGAAGTAAGAAAGCCTGGCAATTGCATCCACAACATCAGTTGATTTATCCATCACAATCACAGCAGCAGTCCCCAATCCTGATTGGACGGCCTTCAGAGCATCATAATCCATCAAAACATCATCACATATGTTCTTGGGAATCAATGGCACAGATGAACCACCTGGAATTATAGCAAGTAAATTGTCCCATCCACCTCTAACACCTCCACAGTGCCTTTCTATCAACTCTTTCAATGATATACTCATCTCCTCTTCAACAGTGCAAGGCTTGTTCACGTGTCCAGAAACACAAAACAACTTTGTCCCTGAATTATTCTTCCTGCCAAAACTGGCAAACCACTCTGGGCCACGCCTTAAAATTGTGGGAGAAACAGCCACTGTTTCCACATTGGTAACAGTGGTAGGGCAGCCATATAACCCTGCATTAGCTGGGAAAGGAGGCTTCAATCTTGGTTTCCCTTGTTTCCCTTCAAGACTCTCCAGAAGTGCTGTTTCTTCACCGCAAATATAAGCACCAGCACCATAGTGGATATGAACATCAAAATCATATCCAGATCCACATGCATTCTTGCCCAAAAATCCAGCTTCATAGGCTTCCTTTCTGGCCCTTTCAAGGTTTAATCGTTCATTCACATATTCGCCTCTTATATAGATGTAAGCAGCACTAGCCCTCATCCCTACACCAGCCATTAGGCAACCCTCCAATAGTTTGTGTGGATCATGCCGCATAATTTCCCTGTCCTTACAGGTCCCAGGTTCACTTTCATCAGCATTGACGACAAGATAGGAAGGACGACCATCAGATACTTTTGGCATGAAAGACCACTTGAGGCCAGATGGAAAACCAGCACCACCACGTCCACGAAGGCCAGACTTCTTGACTTCATTAACAATCCAATCAGCACCCTTGAGTACTAAGTCCTTCGTTCTGTACCAGTCACCCCGTTTCATAGCACCTTTGAGAAAAGGGTCATTCAACCCATATAAGTTGGTAAAAATCCGGTCTTCATCTTTCAAGCCACCAAAATGGGTTTTCTCTGGAGGTGGAGGAGGTGGTGGAGTAGCAGCTGTTGTTGCACCCTGAGTGCTGAATGTTCTAAAGCCTAGGCCCAATGAATTATTGTGACGCCGAGCTAAAGCTGCCCTTTGCAAAGAAAGAATACCCTTGATGGGTGCCTATCAAAAGGGTACATACAAATGTTACATTCAAATGAAAGAAGTCAGATCAGTTGAATTGATTATGTACAATTTAAGTCCATTACCAAGTATAACCAACCAATCCTAACCTACCTTATCAAAAATTAAAAGGGTAAAACTTTCGTATAGTTCCTTAGGTGTAATATATTATATTTTCTAATTAAATTTCAAACACATAACTGTATTGAATTCAACTGTCCCTGGAGAAGATAACATTTGTTGTGCTCCATCAGTCAATGCAACCACACATTTGAATTTAATTGGAAAAACTAATGCACAACACCTATGGAATTGAACATAAGTTCTTCCCAAAACAAAATGCCCGATACACATACAAGTATAATTGAAAAACCAACACCTAGGGGTAAAATAACATCAACAGAAAAACACTGATCTGAAAAGAAGGCTGAAATATATCTCTAGGTCTAGGGTGTGTCATCTTATGATTACATTTAACCTAGGCTCCATTAGTTTAGAATTTAGATGAATACTGTCATATTAGTTAAACTTTTTCTTGAAGAGATATATTTTCTAAAAGAAGGCTTTTTTTTTTCCCTTAAAAACTCTCAGAATAAAAATAGCCAATGGGGTTTTAACCAAAAGCAGAAGCACATGCTCGATATCAGAATCACAAATTTCTACAAAAACTGGCAATGAATTTGACAAGGCCGAATGGATATCTGTCTGCCTAAACAAAAACTTTGTGCTATAACTTGTTACCTTCTTCTTCATCAGTAGTGCCGGTATTTAACTGCCTTCAAGTACCTTTTTTTTTTTTTTTTTTGATAGATTCAATAGGATTTCAGATTTATGGCATTCAACTCCGTGATGATTGCATTTCACCTTCAGGCCAAGACACTACTTAGTTTTTATTTTTTTTTAAGATGTAGGCAGGATTCGAACCTAAGTCTCAATTGAGCTAACTAGAACCCGGGCAATCAACCACTGCTTGGATGAGCTTATTTTCATCAGTTTATCTGTACTTTGAAAAAATGTGATGCTTAAGAAAGCTGTACATTCTGTTTTAAGATGAAAATAAGCTCATCCAAACAAATTCTAAGCAAGAAAACCTCGAGTCGTCCTTGTTATAACTTATTAGATTACTGCATTTTCCAGCTGAAACATTGTAATGGAATAAAAAAATATATAATTTAAAAAATAAAAATTCTAGCTCTTAAAGTTTTAATCATTTGGGAATTTCAACCGAACCTAAAATTTTTCTCAAATTTACAGAACATTTCGAACCAGATCTATCACGAACACAGAAAATTCATGATCCTTGTTTTAATTAATATAGAACTCAATAATTCATACAGAGATTGAGAAAAACGCGAAAATGAGTGCGAAAGTGAAACCCTAAGGCGACGATTCAAAAAGAAACGGAAAAGGGAAGACGGAGAAGAAGAAGGAGGTGAGTGAGAGAGAGATGTGAAAATGCGTACCATAGCGAGAAATGTTTGGAAGATGAGCTGCTCCGATGCGATTTTGTGTTTCAGGTGATTTTGACAAGAACGAGTTTTTAGAGTCTCTGAGTCTGAGGGACTGAACGGGGAATAGGAACTGGAGGATTTTTTACAGCAGGTGGGGAAATGATTCTCTACTCTCGCGGAGAATGGACGGTGGAGATTCGTTGATGGAATGGGCTATTGTGGTGGTGATTATTTCTTACGGTTGAGATTGTGGTGGTTTTTGTGATGACTGTAGGTTACACGTAGTGATAGTAAGGAACAACGGTTCTGATTTTGGGCCTGTTTCTTGTGTTGTATTAATTGGGCTTGTTATATTTGGGTTGAATTTTGTGGGGTTCTAAAAAATGAAATGGGCTTGGACTAGTTGAAATAGATCAGGCTATAATGTGCAACATTGTATATGACTTGCTTGAACCCAAGCCATTTATGGCTAGTATTGAAGCCCTTTAGAGCATAGATCAGGATCTCTCCTTTCAAATCTTGTCCATTTCTTATACAAATTGATATCATTTAAATTTTAAATGACTTAACTATCAATTTTAAGATTCGTAAAATTTAATCTGAACCATGAAATGAACGAAATCGACAAAATTATACTTCACGTAATCAAGTACAAGCTTTCAGCAACACAGTAGCAAATTTTTAATTATGGGTGTTGGACTATATCAAATAATAGAAAAGTAAAACATGGCACTTCATTAAATATCCCCACCTACTCGCACGTCTTTCTTTGCCTTTATTTCCGCATTTCAGCTTCATACCACCACTTCATTTCCCTTTTATTTCGTATTTTCTCATCTACACGGCTTCTAGTCTCTGACTCCTTGATTCTCAAAAAAAAAAAATAGTCTCTGACTCCTTGATTTTTACCCTTCTCACTTTTGAATTTCTTCTCATCTTTATCTTCACTTTTATCATTTTATGTTTTGTCTTCCTCTTTGATTTTTTTTTTTTTTTTTTTTTTTTAATTTGCGTCTTCAACCCAATACTAGTAGACTACAGGTGCTCCTTCTCGGCTTTTCACTCTCAGCTTTTTTACCATGACTTGTTTGTTTTGTTTTCATTGTAGTTGTCCAAGTCACGGTTCTTCTTTTCTCACCATGTCTTTGTTTTTGGTGTATATATTCAAAGGGAAGTAGGGAATTTTTCAAACCATGAGGACCGATCACGGTTCTTAAAACTGTGCAGTTGGACCGCGGTTCAAATGATTTCATGTTTTTTTTTTTGCATAAATTAGTTCTTGAGGACAAGATTAAAAGAATCACATTTATGAGAGGTTCCTAGTTAACTAGGTCGAACCATACGGTCAGATCCGTGGTTAAAAACCTTGCTAAAAGTTGATCCTAGATTATGTGCAGTGCACAAAAGGGGCCCTTGAAGCATGATAGATTATAAAAGTCCTTCGATGGGTCATATTTGACACGCGCTCAAAATACTAAATTGGTTTTCTAAATGGGCTTAAACGGCCATGCCGCATGTTGTCGCAAAAATTTTGACTAAGAAGGAAAACAAAACAGGCATGGGAATTTGGGTTGCCCATGCACTGTATGCTGTAGCTTGCCTGTAATTTTTATTTTATTTTAGTCACTTTGTTGATTTCTTAGCTACATATTATCGCCTTTATATTTTGGGCAAAAAGTTCATATTTTAGGCGCCATTTGTTCCTGATAAGGAGTAAAAATAGCAGCATGGTAGTCTTAGTCCGTCAGCGTGTACTGAGGCTGACGGTTCGACATCGCCTTAAGCTTAACCCGTCAGCTTACGTCAGGCAGACGGTTGAAGATCCCCACATGCTTAACCCGTCAGCATACACTTATGATGACGGGTCATGTGGCGAAGGTTAAACTCTAGAAGCTGACGGGAATGACATCCGTGGTCAGGCCGACGGATAATGAGGCCGACGGTTCAAGAGAATCCTTTACTTGGACATCACACCCAATGATAGAGTCCTATAAGGAAAGGGTTCCGTAATCTACGCTCACATAAATTCCTATATGGAAAAGACTTCTACTCCAAGGAAGAGAGGTCAACCCTCTACTACTATAAAAGCCCCAATACCCTCACAAATCGAGGTACGCACAATTAACCCCTCTCTAGCACTCTAGAGTTGAAACAAGTTTTAACTTGACCTTCGGAGGGTATTTGGCCGGCACCACACCGGTGCTCTCTGTTAGGTCCTCTCCTTTTCATTGTGCAGGTGTCGTTTCGAGTGTACAAGCATCGTGCAACTCACTGGTGAGATTTTCGGCATCATCAGTTGGCGCCGTCTGTGGGAAAGACAACGCTGTAAGCCATATTACCGTTTCCCGGACTAAAGAGTTGCATGGTACTCACTCGCTCAATGGCAACTACTAACGACGTTCAAGAAGAGGAGCAACCCACGACTGCCCTCGAGAGACAAGTACGGACTCTTGGTGCCGCCGTGGAGCGCCTCACCAAACAAAACCACGACTTGGAGGAGCAGCTGCGCCAGAAGAATGCAGCACAGAACGACCAACCAGGGGATCAAGAGGGGAACAGCACTCCCAAGAAAAATCAGGAGAAACCGGAAGGCAGCCACGCCCCAAGCAGACCAGAGAGGCAGAACTTAAGCATGCCATCCCTCACGGATGCAACTCCACCGCATGTTGTCGCGGAGATGCAGGCAATGAGGGAACAGATGGAGGTTATGATGAACGCACTTAAAGGACGGGTGTCCAGCGATCTTGACGACCTAGTCAACCGCACTGACTCGCCCTTCACTGTGGCTGTGAACTCTTTCCCCTTACCCCACAAATTTCGCATGCCGCATATCGACAGCTATGATGGAGCAAAGGATCCTCTAGACCATCTAGAAACCTTCAAAACCCTAATGCATCTTCAGGGTGTAGCAGACGAGATCATGTGCAGGGCCTTTCCTACAACACTCAAAGGCTCCGCGAGGGTATGGTTCAGCCGACTAACTCCCAACTCCATCAACACCTTCAAGGAACTAAGCGCTCAGTTCACCACACACTTCATTGGAGGCCACAGGTATAAGAAGTCCACGGCATGCCTAATGAGTATCAAGCAGCGAGAGGACGAGACACTGAGATCCTACATCACGCGCTTCAACAAGGAAGCGCTATCAATTGACGAAGCCGACGACAAAATACTTGTAGCAGCCTTCACAAACGGGTTGCGAAAGGGCAAGTTTTTGTTCTCATTATACAAAAACGACCCAAAGACCATGTCGGAAGTACTCTACAGGGCCACTAAGTATATGAACGCTGAGGACGCGCTGCAGGCTCGAGAAGAAAAACCAAGAAAAAGGGAAAGACAGGAAGATGCCCGACAAGATCAAGGGCGGAAGAGGCCGAGAACAGGAGAGCGAAGGGACGAGAGACGTTCTAAACCTCCGGGAGGAAGGTTTACAAGCTTCACCCCGCTGACCACCCCGATAGATCAAGTCCTAATGCAGATCAAGGACGAAGGGACTCTGGCCTTCCCTGGAAAGCTGAAGGGGGACCCTAGTAGGCGTTCTAGAGACAAATACTGCCGCTTCCACCGAGATCACGGCCATGACACGGCCGACTGTTACGACCTGAAGCAGTAAATCGAGGCCCTTATAAGACAAGGGAAATTACAGAAGTTTGTAAGCAAAGAAAGAACGGATCCACAACCTCAGGAACAGCCCCCAAGACGGGACAATGACCGCCCTAGACCGCCCATTGGCGACATCAGGATGATTGTAGGAGGGACGCCTGTCGGGTCATCCAAAAAGGCTCGGAAGACGTACCTCAGGATGGTTCAAAATGTGCAGCTAACGGGCTCAGTACCAAAAGTAGCACGAAGAGAAAGCCCCGTCATTGGGTTCTCCGAAGAAGATGCACGACGTCTTCACCACCCGCACGACGACGCGCTCGTTATCAGTTTGCAAGTGGGGGACTACAACTTGCACCGAGTGTTGGTTGACAATGGGAGCTCAGCAGACATCCTATATTACCCCGCATTCCAGCAGATGGGAATCGGCAGAGAACAATTGATCCCGACGAATGCCCCCCTCGTCGGTTTCGGAGGAACGAGGGTGTTTCCCTTGGGTGCAGTCACACTGTCTGTAACGGCAGGCAACTATCCACAGCAGATCACGAAGGACATAACATTCCTTGTAGTCGACTGTTCGTCGGCCTACAATGCCATCTTGGGGCGACCCACCCTCAATTCATGGAAAGCGGCAACCTCAACTTATCACTTAATGATCAAGTTCCCCACCGAATACGGAACAGGTGAACTTCGTGGAAATCAGGTGGCCGCGCGCGAATGCTACGTGGCTATGATGGAAATGGATGATCAACTCCAAGCCATGAGCATAGAAGAGCATCGAAATACGACGGAACCCGTCGAAAAGCTTGAAGAAATATCCCTTGACGACTCCAGACCTGACCAAACAACAAGGGTTGGCACCCTTGCAAGTCCCATGATCCGACAGACACTTGCAGCCTTTCTCAGAGAGAATCGGGACGTGTTCGCTTGGAGTCACGAGGACATGCCAGGAATAGACCCTTCAGTCATGGTGCACAAGCTGAATATATCACCATCCTTTCCACCCGTTCGACAAAAGAAGCGGGTGTTTGCCCCCGAACGGGATCGAGCCATAGCTGAAGAAATTTGCAAGTTACAGGAAGCAAACTTTATCAGAGAAGTTTACTACCCCGACTGGCTGGCCAACGTAGTGATGGTCAAGAAAGCTAGCGGGAAGTGGAGGATGTGCGTAGACTTCACCGATCTCAACAAAGCATGCCCCAAGGACAGCTACCCCCTCCCGAGGATCGACACTCTAGTAGACTCTACAGCTCAGCACCAGCTTTTAAGCTTCATGGACGCTTTCTCCGGTTACAACCAAATCAAGATGCACGAAGCCGATCAAGAGAAAACTTCGTTCGTGACCAGCCAAGGCCTCTTCTGCTACAAGGTGATGCCGTTTGGTCTAAAGAATGCGGGCGCGACATACCAGAGGCTTATGAATAAAATGTTCGCACCGCAAATCGGGAGAAATGTCCAAGTCTACGTAGATGATATGCTGGTGAAAAGCCGAAGGGAGGAAGATCACTTGGAAGACCTTAGGGAAACATTCGGCACCCTTCGCTCTTACAACATGAAGCTGAATCCAGGAAAGTGCGCCTTCGGGGTGACGGCAGGAAAATTCCTAGGATTCATGGTTTCCCAAAGGGGCATCGAAGCCAACCCGGACAAGATCCGAGCTATAATAGAGATGGCACCACCAAAAAATGTGAAGGAAGTGCAGAGCCTAAACGGCAAGATAGCAGCGCTAAATAGGTTCGTGTCAAGGGCAACGGACAAGTGTTTACCCTTCTTTCGAACACTGAAAAGATCTTTCGAGTGGACTGCCGAGTGCCAGCAAGCGTTCGAAGAGTTGAAAGTTTATCTCTCTTCCCCCCCGTTGCTGAGTCCCTCACAACCGGGTGAAGAACTCTTTCTCTATCTTGCCGTCTCCCCAGCCGCTGTCAGCGCTGCCTTGATCAGAGAAGAAGAGAGAGTACAGAAACCTGTGTACTACACCAGTCGAGCGCTACGAGGAGCTGAAGAAAGATATCCGCCCATGGAGAAACTCGCATTTGCGCTGGTTACAGCCGCACGCAAGCTAAAACCGTACTTTCAAGCCCACACGATGATCGTCCTAACCGACAAGCCTTTGCGACGGGCAATGGGCAACCCTGAAGCCGCTGGGCGATTGGCACTGTGGGCTATAGAATTAAGCGAGTTTGACATCCAGTATCGTCCAAGAACCGCCATTAAAGGACAGGTCGTTGCAGACTTCATAGCTGAGTTTACAAATGGCGAAGACAAGGGGGCAGAAGAGTCTCCCCAATGGAGCATACATGTAGACGGGTCCTCCAACAGGCAGGCTGGGGGAGCCGGCATCGTACTACACTCACCCGAAGGAGACATGGTCGAGTGTATGATCCGCCTTGAGTTCCCTACCACCAACAACGAGGCGGAGTACGAAGCTCTGATAGCAGGACTTGACCTCGCCAAAGCTGCAGGAGCTGAAAGAGCGATCATTCACTGCGATTCTCAAGTCGTGGTCAACCAGATAAATGGGGATTATGAGTGCAAAGGCGAACGGATGAAAAAATATCTGGATCAAGCAAGATGGAGGGTCAGCGAGCTGAAGGCCGAAATTACACAGATACCGCGAGGAGAAAACGAGCAAGCCGATCGCCTAGCCAAAGCCGCTTCAGCCGAGCATATGGCCACCCTCGGTAACGTACTCTCTTTCGTTCAGCTCTCTCCGCTTATAAATTCTGTCGATGTACAGGAGCTTGGTTCCGAAAGCAATTGGACTACGCCATTAGTTTCCTACCTGAAGAACGGCGTACTACCAGATGGAAAGGAGGCTGCAAGAAAGCTGAAGGTTCAAGCAGCAAGGTTCGTCCTAATAAGAGACATCTTGTACAAAAGAGGTTTCTCCCGCCCCTACCTACGATGCTTAGGTCCTGAAGAGGCAGATTACGTCATGAGGGAAGTGCACGAGGGAATCTGCGGAAACCACTCAGGATCAAGGTCGTTAATCCACAAGCTAGTACGAACAGGGTACTTTTGGCCAACTATGCAGAAGGATGCCGAGGCCTATGTAAAGAAATGCGACAAGTGCCAAAGGTTCAGCAATGTTATCAGACAACCATCTGAAGAACTTACCCCGATGACGGCGCCATGGCCGTTCGCTCAATGGGGACTGGACATCATGGGACCGTTTCCTACGGCAATACGACAGCTAAAGTTTCTGGTCGTGGGCATCGACTACTTTACGAAGTGGGTCGAAGCTGAAGCCTTGGCCACCATTACGGAGAAGAACGTACGCAGCTTCGTCTGGCGATGTATCGTATGCAGATTTGGCATCCCTAGAGTCTTAGTCTCGGATAACGGGAAGCAATTCGACAACGAGGCCTTTCGGGACTTCTGCTCACAACTAGGGATACAGAACCACTACTCCTCCCCCGCCCACCCTCAAGCCAACGGACAGGTCGAAGTCACGAACCGATCCTTGTTGAAGATTATCAAGACTAGGCTCGAGGGGGCAAAGGGTATATGGGCTGAAGAGTTACCAAGCATACTTTGGGCCTACAGGACAACGGCAAGGACACCGACACAGGAGACACCATTTCGGCTAACATACGGGAGTGAGGCAGTCATCCCAGCCGAAGTCGGCCTCACCAGCTACAGGGTGCACAATCATAACGAAGGGAAAAATGACGAAGCCCTACGTCTACAGCTCGATCTAGTGGACGAAGTCAGGACAGCAGCAGAGCAAAGGCTCGCGCGATACCAGGACCGCATGGCCAAGCACTACAACTCCCGGGTCAAGCACAGAGACTTCCAGGTTGGAGACCTCGTTCTAAGAAAAGTCATGGGCGCAGCAAGAGACCCAACTCAAGGAAAACTCGGCCCGAATTGGGAAGGACCCTACCGAGTCACGGCGTGGCAGAGGAAGGGCACCTATCATCTGGAGACACTGGACGGACGGAAGCTACCGCACCCTTGGAATGCTGAACACCTGCGAAAGTACTACCAGTAGAGGCGATGACATGAAGAACAACACCTATCTTTTTATTTTTTAGATTTACTGTTTGCTTTTAAGTATTCGCTACAATAAGCCCAACGGGCATGTCTTTTACTTTGGTTTTGCTACAATAAGCCCAAAAGGGCAGGTTTTTCCTTTTTTAAGTATTTTTTATGCAGATGCATAACAATAAGAGGGATTTATTCAGAACGACTGAAGTTTCTACTTGCAAATCAAAATTAGTAAAAGACCGACGAAAAGTGGCTAAGTCCACAAATCAGCAATTAAGCTGACGGAAAACAAATCAGCAATTAAGCTGACGGCCTAAATAAATGGCTGACGGAAAGTGGCTAAGTCCACAAATCAGCAGTTAAGCTGACGGCCTAAATAAAAGGCTGACGAAAAGTGGCTAAGTCCACAAATCAGCAGTTAAGCTGACGGCCTAAATAAAAGGCTGACGAAAAGTGGCTAAGTCCACAAATCAGCAATTAAGCTGACGGCCTAAGTAGAAGGCTGACGAAAAGTGGCTAAGTCCACAAATCAGCAATTAAGCTGACGGCCTAAATAAAAGGCTGACGGAAAGTGGCTAAGTCCACAAATCAGCAATTAAGCTGCCGGCCTAAATAAAAGGCTGACGAAAAGTGGCTAAGTCCACAAATCAGCAATTAAGCTGACGGCCTAAATAAAAGGCTGACGAAAAGTGGCTAAGTCCACAAATCAGCAATTAAGCTGACGGCCTAAATAAAAGGCTGACGGTCTAAAAGCAAAAAAGTCCGCAAAATGGACAAACCAAAAGGCTGACGGCCTGAAAATAACACTCCACAAAGTGGACGAGCCAAAAGGCTGACGGCCTAAAAAATGACCAAATCCATAAACTGGACAAACCAAGTAAATAAAACGGTCTAACATGACCAAGTCTACAAAAGTGACGAGCCAAAAGGCTGACGGTTAAAAGGGTCCACAACCCTGATTTCAGTCTTCCAAAACATACGAGTAAAACAAACCAAGCAAAAGTGATTACATACAATCAAAGAGCAGCGACGGTATGAACAAATCAAAAGCCCAAAGAGGCATTAAAAATGCTGTTAAAATATTACAAATAGGGGCCCAAGAGGCACTCGATAAAACTGTTTGCTAGATAAAAGAAAAAAAGGGAAAGCATGAGTTACAAGTCGTCACTACAAAAATTCTACTTCTTAACAGAAGGGTCCTCTCCGTCGAGCAGCACCACAGGAGGGGTCGCGGTAGTTGTTGGAAGGTTCACAGCAGGCTGGGCCAGGACGACTCCATTACCTCCATGAGGAGAATCCGCTAAGTCATCTGCACCTACGGTGACGGAACCAGTAGCAGGCGTCATAGGCGGGGCGTCATCCAGGGAGATACCAGAAAGATCCAACTCGGGAAAAGCTGACGCCACCTGTCTGAGGCAATCATCAAATCCCGTGCCATAGTATCCGCCACAGGAATCAATAAAGGAGTCCGACGCCTTGAAATTATTTACCGCGTCAGCCCCTGCTGTCTCCATCTGTGCACGGAGAGTCGTCAGCTCCTCTTCAAACTCACCCTTCTGACGACTCGCCTCCTCTAGCTTCTCCTTCACTTCTTTCAGCTCAACGTTAAGGAGACGCATGGCATCCTTATATTGAGCCTGCTGGTTTCGCATGTTGGCATTATGCTTATGAACGCGAGCGACGACTCCCTCCTTAGCCACGCACCTGTCCTGAAGTGCCTTTACACGAACCAGGGCCTAGCAAAAGGATACAACCGTCAGTCATATTAAATGATAATAATAATGAAAGAAGAAACATCCAAGAGAGATGGCTTACTCGGGTGAGGTCAAACAAAGCTGACGACCCCAATTCATCCGTCGCCAACAAATCACAAGGATCCATGTCAGCAGGCTTGATGAATGACTCCACCGCCTCAACAGCAAAATCCTTGTGAGTTAGCAGGCAACGAGGCCCCTGCAGGACGGGACCAGAAGAGGTCATTACACCTTTCCCTGCCCCGTGAGTGGACTTAGGCGACGGCCTCCTTGGGGGCTCACTCCCGGAACCGACGGCTGCTTTCTTAGGTGGACGGCTGTTATCCCCGTCAGTCTTCCTCTTGGAGGAACCCTTGACGATCTTGGGGGTCGACGAGGGTGCCGTCTCCTCCTGTGCCTTCTTCTCTTCCTTCAAACGGGCAGCCGCAGCCCTTATCCGTTGCTTGGCCACGTCCATTTCTACGAAAGAAACACATTAAGTAAGAACCGACGGTAATAAAAGGATGAATTCAATAGATAAGGATAAGATACTCACGGTGACGGGAGAGTTCTTCCAACCTGCGAGCCTCAGGCGTCGGTACAGGACCACCACAGTAAGCGTGAAGATAGTCGAGGGTGATTAAGTCCCGACACGACCGCTCCTCTAGGGGAATCTCCAAAACCCGACGGATTAAATCCTCTTGCTCACCAGTGATGGAGGGGCGAATGAAGGCTGAAGAGTGCAAATAAACCGACGGCGTTAGAATCATTAAAAGACCAAAAATTATTACTTGCATAAACTAAAGACAAAAGGCTGACGACTAAGACCTGACTCTTTTATAAACGCCCAAGTGTTGTCAAAATAGCCGTGAGGTATCATTTCCCATTCTTCCTGACGACACACCCAGTCCGTCCCTTCAACGAAAAAGAACCTGCTCTTCCAGGCTCTATTCGAATCCGGCGTCTCAGATACCAACCTGAGATCTCTCTCCCTGACGGCAAAATGGTACATCCCTTTGGAAGAAGAAAGGTGCCGAGGTCTATAACAGTAAAAGAATTCGTCCAAGGTAAGTTGACGGTTTCCTCCACTCAGACGACCCCACAACACCTCGGCACCTATAAAAATCCTCCACGCATTCGGAGCAACTTGGCTGACGGATAAGCCAAGAAAGTCAACTAACTGACGGTGTAATGCCGTCAGGGGTAGTCTAAGACCAGCAGCAAACATGGCGTCGTACATACCGACGTCTGCAGTTCTTCCCGTGTAACATTTTTCACCATCTTCAGGCAGACGGATGGGAATATGGTCGGGGATTTGGAAACGGGTCCGTAACTCATTAAAAATTTTAAGAGTCATCTTGGGGAGGAACTTATTTACAGCCCACTCTTGAGGAAGGATAAAGGGACGGTTGCCTCCAGGACTCACGGGAGTCCCTTCACTGGACCCGTCATCACCTTCATCCCCTTCACTAGACTCGTCATCACTTTCATCCCCGTCACTATATCTCTCTCCTTCTACTCCGTCACACCCCTCACCTACTTCCCTCTCCAGGCCATCGTCTCCGTGACCTCCTACCTCCTCGATGGGAGATTGGGCTGACGTCTCCCTCTCTGAAGACCAGGACGAGCTCCCTGACTCACTACCTGATCCAAACACCTCGTCGTAACCCGCTCCATCGCGGACCGACGACCGTTCACTCGACGCGTCACTCGACATTTGACTACCTACAAGTGACGGGTGTAATCTAAGCACCTAGGATGACGACTCGGCTTAAAAAAAAAAAAAAAAAGATAAAGCAGGGACAAAAGGAGAAGAGAACTTACCAGTTCCTCGAAAGTAACAGCCGAAGAGGTGACGGAAACAATCTCGGCAGGTGCTGACGGAAGAAAAGCGACGGATAGCTCTCCAGGAATCAGGGAAAGTGAAATAGTGAAAATGAGGAGAGGTGGGCCATCCATATATATAAGGGAAATGCACGGAAGACGAAGCGACGCCCTCAAACCAGGCGCCGAGCCAACCAGAGCACGCCACGTGTCCTAGCATTTAATGTTGGTATGACAGCTCATAACTATTCTCTCTCCCGGTTAAAGCAGTTGATTGGAAAGGATGAAAACTCCATAGCCCGTCAGTTATAGCCGACGGAGATATGGAGTAGGGGGCAACTGATAAGGAGTAAAAATAGCAGCATGGTAGTCTTAGTCCGTCAGCGTGTACTGAGGCTGACGGTTCGACATCGCCTTAAGCTTAACCCGTCAGCTTACGTAAGGCAGACGGTTGAACATCCCCACATGCTTAACCCGTCAGCATACACTTATGATGACGGGTCATGTGGCGAAGGTTAAACTCTAGAAGCTGACGGGAATGACATCCGTGGTCAGGCCGACGGATAATGAGGCCGACGGTTCAAGAGAATCCTTTACTTGGACATCACACCCAATGATAGAGTCCTATAAGGAAAGGGTTCCGTAATCTACGCTCACATAAATTCCTATATGGAAAAGACTTCTACTCCAAGGAAGAGAGGTCAACCCTCTACTACTATAAAAGCCCCAATACCCTCACAAATCGAGGTACGCACAATTAACCCCTCTCTAGCACTCTAGAGTTGAAACAAGTCCTAACTTGACCTTCGGAGGGTATTTGGCCGGCACCACACCGGTGCTCTCTGTTAGGTCTTCTTCTTTTTGTTGTGCAGGTGTCGTTTCGAGCGTACAAGCATCGTGCAACTCACTGGTGAGATTTTCGGCATCATCAGTTCCGATATTTTAAAATTGTTTTTGCTTTACGAAGAATCTCAGTTGCACTTGTGAAACATGTTTTACAGTTTCAATTATCAACAGTAGTAATAAGTGAAAAACATTTTCTGTATTTCATGATTCTCCTTTCCAATAAAACTTGGGGAAAAAAAAAGCATTTAGTTTCAACTGTATGTTTCATTCTGTCTCTCTTTCTCTAAGAGCACTCGTACTAGTTAATGTATAATAAAATAAGGGGTAAATTTTGCATATTTAACTTAAAAAATGAAAAAATTACCAACATCAATGTATGTAAACTTGTATAAATTTAGATTGTTGTTACAATAATCATGAAAATAACTAAATATATACGGTTACTATTCATATGCAAATCTATTTTATAATACTTCTTTACTTGTTTATTATATATATATATATATATATATATAGAGAGAGAGAGAGAGAGAGAGAGAAATAAAAAATGAATAAAGAAATAACATTTTAATGAAATGTAGTGTCAACTCACTAATTTCATCCATCATCATATAATATGATGTGCGGTATTTTTGAAAAGTAATTATGTAAAATAGAAAAAGTAAGTTCTTCTAGTAAAATAAACAAGAATTTATCTCACATTGTATCAACATATTGCTAACATGTGAATAAATAAATCATTTTCCATCTTCCTCATTTTCATCCCACTAAATAGACCATTAATTAATAATTTATAGAAAAGAGATAAGAAAAAACATCATTTTCTCTTAAAATAGTTTATACTAATTACATTTTCATCCTA
Source organism: Quercus aquifolioides (assembly GCA_019022515.1). Classification (NCBI taxonomy): domain Eukaryota; kingdom Viridiplantae; phylum Streptophyta; class Magnoliopsida; order Fagales; family Fagaceae; genus Quercus; species Quercus aquifolioides. The sequence goes on from CM032330.1 coordinate 56,041,121, forward strand.
AAAATATTTTATGTCAAAAACAAACCAAGCTTCACATTAGCTTGCTTACTTTTTTTTTTTTTTTTAATGAATGGTAGATAACTTTCCTAGACAACAATGGAATGAGCTTATGCTAGTAGGAAAATTCTTAAGTACTCCTGAAGTACAATGAAATGATGCTTCATTTTCTCACATTCATGGTGAACTCCATCTTGAATTTACTTAGTAAACCCCACCATGAATATAAGAAGAGGGAGCATGCACCATCCATCATGTTCCGGAAGTATACAATGAAACGATGCTCCCTCTTCTCACATTCATGGTAGACCCCATCATGAATTTACTCAGTAAACCCCACCATGAATATAAGAAGAGGGAGCATTATCCATCATATTCTTGAAGTACCTAAGTATTACTCTATGTAAGGATTAGAACCCCTTAAAAAAAATAAAGTGTGATTTAATTGAATTTTTAATGTATCATTTATGTTATGTTACTTAAATTTTCAATCCATATCATTAATGAACCTAGATTCCACAGAAGATTTGTTTAAATCTTATATAATTTTTTTCATTAAAAAGCAATATGGACCTCTTCGTTATAGTAAATGTAGATACCAAAATTGTATAATATGATCCCATTTCTTCGTTAATCACTTAAATTGTTGACTTGTTTGGTGTATTTTGAATTGACAATGTAAAGTTGTAAACTATTCAAAATTGAAGAATCCCTAAAATCATTATAGTTCAACTAGTCGACACCTTTTAGTATTTTTTTTTTTTTTTTAAATTGCACAATTGTCAAGGATTCCCAAAGTGAGGAACCCTCTTTCTATTATTTGTCTCTATTATTAGGACAAAATTGACCTTTGCCATTTTCGGGCAAATTATATAGTCTTATGCCCCCCTTCCCAAACTAATTAGGGAAATGCCCCTCTTTTAAAACTTGATTTACTACAAATCGAGTTTAAAAAAAAAAAAAAAAATTATGGAGCCCTATAGTGGCGTTTTAAGAAGCCTATAGTAACGTTTTAAGGACCTATAGTGATGTTTTTTAACTCGACCTCCATTAAATCGAATTTTTTAACGCCAATATAAGTCCTTAAGACGTCACTATAGATTCCTTAAAAAAGCCACTATAGGTTTCTTAAAAACGCCACTATAGGGCTTAACTCGATTTGTAGTAAATCGAGTTTTAAAAGAGGGGCATTTCCCTAATTAATTTGGGAAGAGGGACATAAGGCTATATAATTTGCCCGAAAATGGCAAAAGACAATTTTGTCCCTATTATTAAATCTGAAATTTGGAAGCTGAAAATAGAAAACCTACGTAGAAGAGGATAAATGGCAAGCTCCAAGTGGCGGGTTTGTCTAAAATTAGATGATAGGCCACATTACACATTAGCCTTAGGAATATGTTCTTATCTAAATTTGTTGTTCTTTTTTTTTTAAGTAAATTAAATTTGTTGTTCTGACTCTGTGTGATTACAATATAAAATTACTTTGTAGTTTGTACTGTTCTATGAGTTAAAATTAAATGCAGGCCAAATCCGGCCGTACCTAAGTAGAAATATACACATGATGCAAGCGACGTCCCTGAAGAGATAGATTATTTTGCAAACAAGAGCAGCCAATTGCTGACTGTATGCATGTTAAAGCATGCAGTAGTTGTTATAATAAAAATAACTGGTCCATTTTTGGTCATAAGAAGGCGCTTGACTTCTAGCTAAAGACAAGTGGTTGTATAGTCCATGCCTAAACCTAAGTTAATTTTAATGTATCATATATCAAATTTCATGAAATATTACAAGAAGTTATTCTAATTGGTCCTTATATAGCAGGGGCGGCGGTACTTGTGGTCCTGTCCTTATATACTACATAGGATGGGATTTTGAATTAAGCTAATAGAGGTAGATTTCCTATTATATAATGAACCATACCGACACAATTGGAAGGAAAAAAAAAAAAAACCCAAGCCAACTTCTTTATTCATTTTTTTTTTTTTTTTTGTGAGAAACAAACACACATACAGAGAGTAGAGGGAAAGAGATTCAAACACAAAGGCACACCACAATTCCACTCAAAAGTCATGAAAATTTTTAAAGAATGGTGAGACAAGTTATATTATACACAACACACTCTCTTAAGTAATGTGAGACAGTTACCCATTCATTTTATTTATTTATTCATTTGTTGGTCTAGATAAAGCACCCAATAATTAATGTTCTTACCCTGACTGTGCACCAAAAGTTAAAAGGGACTTGCCATAAGAGCATGATTTTTTTTAGGAGAAAAAAAAAAATCATTGGTTCATTAATACACCTTTGGTCAGAGACAATAGCCGCGAGGAGAGAAAAATAATTAAGAAATCATATTGTACTCTCTTCTTTGTTACGTGGAAAGAATAATAAGAAAAAGGAATGAAAGATATGACTCTTCTTGTCAAGAATTTATGATATTTTTTCAACGACACTCCGGGTTTGGATGAGTTCATAATTGGAGCGATCGTATACCTATTATATAAATTTATTGTATAAGCTTATGAATTTGACAATTTGTACTAACTTTTTTCGTTTTTTAAATAGAGTTTCAACTTGTGAATTATGCTCTTTATCATCACAATAAAACATCAATCGGTTTTGATGTAGGTGGAGATTGAACCTCAGATATCTTATTCAACCATAAATTTTTTTACCAGTTGAGTTAACTGGAACCCACAATATATACTAACTTTTAATTACAAAACAAAACATTATGTTATTGCTATGATTGTTGTTGCATTTATTATTTTATCTAATTGTTTATATATCATTTATAATAAAATTGATAAGAGCTTTAACACTTTTCTTATATTTGAAATATATATAAAAATTATGGTAAAAAGTAAATTTACATTTTAAATTTAATGTAGGGATGTATAATGAGAAAAGAAAATAAAAATAAAAATAGAGGATAGTGAGAAAGTCTATACTTACAAAAAAAAAAAATTGACACTGGTTGATGCGACAAATTGCTAATAGTAGGTAAAAAAGTTATATTAATGATAAATATAAATGAAAACAATACAAGCTTGTCACATCAACCGTCATAAAAAATGTTGTCAATTTTTTTTATTTATGTAGCATTTCTATATTAGTTTTCAATTAGCTTAATTGATAAAGTTTTTTTAGGGTAAAATAAGAGATCTGGGTTTTAATCTTCGCCTACACCAAAAATTGACTGGTGTCTTGATCTGATTATAAAAAATTATCATCCATAGCAAAATCCATTAGTTAAAACTCACTTAAAAAAAAGAAAAAAAAAAAAAAGTAGCATTTCTCTAGGATAAAAGGTTGGAAGGTAGCTGCACCCTCTCGTAAAGTTATAAGGCTAGTTACAACAATGTCAAATGTAAAAATTGACGAAGATTGGAGTCATTGGACCACCCCACCACACACTGATAAAAACGTTCTCTCTTTTCCTCCCTCCTTATTGACTTCTTAGGCTGTTCGACAAAAGAAAAACCTGTCTCTCACGCCTAACGCACTAAATTTGACAGAAACAAATAGCCTTCCGCTGAGAGAAACAGATTGAGACTGCCACTCCCACTCCCACACCTACGTACGCAAAAACGTTTGAGAAGTTAAACCGGAAATAATGACTGTATCTGTAAACTCCGGCACCGCAAAACTAGCTTTCCCTGTTGATTACGATTACGAAGCTCATGAGGTTTCGCAACGCTTAGTCGACGCTGCGCACAACGACGATTCGGAGTTGGTTTATGAGTGCATCGCTAACCCTTGCGTGGACGTGAATTTCATCGGAACTGTGAGCCTGAAGGCGAAGAAGACAGAGATTGTGTTGCACGAGGAATCGGCTCACCAGGTCTGCGTTGAGTACGAGGAGTTCAAGACTGAGGTTACTGCTCTGTTCCTCGCTGCTCATTCTGGAAATTTGACACTTGTCAGAAAGCTATTGGTAATGCATCCTCACCATTTTTTTTAAAAGCAAAATTAGTTTGTGACTTGGTTAGATTATTACGTAGATGTTTTATTTGATTTATTATTAAAAATGGAAAACTGATAATTCGATTTTTCAACGAAATCTTTACAATCATTTGCAGATACTTACTATCAAAATTTGCAGATACTTGAAAGAATTTGAAAAGAAAATTACTAAGAGCCATAAATAATTGAGAAGTAGTAAATTTATAATATTTTCACAATAAATTATAAATAATTAGTTGTTATTAATTCTAATTTGAATTTATTAGTAAAATTATTTTCTTGCTCCACCGGTAACCATCCTACCAAAACGAAAATATTATAGATATAATATTTTTTTAAATTAATTTACCATTTTTGTACAAACAATTAATATAAAAATAAAAAGTGGTGTTAATGACCGGTCAATTAATAGTTTGTTCGCATTGCTCATTTGAAAATTTGAATACACTGATATTTATGGAGTGTCATTAGTGAGGTGAGTTGTAACTGACGAGAGATTACGTGACATATGGTGATTCTTATCGGATCTTTTGTGCAAGTGTAGACACTACAATGGAGAATAAAATCACGTCACGTTTATATAAATATAGCCATTTTCTTACTTTTGCTTTATTTATATTTTTGTCGCACAGATTTTCTTACACCTCGTTCTTTATTTAGAAAATACACATCACTTGTACACTTATACGAACATACATATGTGATAACTGATTGTAGGCTTAGGCCGAATTCTGTTGTTTGTTCTTAGTTCTTAATGCATTTACCTTTTACCAAACAAAATAAAAAAAACCTTTTCTACCCAAAAAAAAAATCTCTCACTCGCGCCTGCTTTATGCTGACGGTTCTGGCAATAGGATTTTGTTACTACTCCTATTAACTTTATTAGGAATTTGTTATTATTAGACTTTTTACATGTGTTAAGAGGTTTTAAAATTTTAAATTTGATGATAAGGTGGAGTTATGTCTAGGTAAGAAATAATTAGTAATTATCAGGGACAGATTCAGTATTTTAAGTTAGAGGGGGCTAGAATATAAGTAAAAAAAAAATATCAAATAGGCATTCATATTCATATAGTATTAACCAAAAAAAAAATAGTATTAACAAATTATATATATACAAAATCATTGTTTCTTAATACATTAAAATGCAATCATCTATCAATAAAGACTAATAATAATAATAATAATAACTAGCCTCATCTCACGTGCAATAAGACTCTTATTTATTTATTTTGAGTTTAATGTAATTTTTCAATTTAAATTTATCTATTAGTGAGGTTATACAGGAAATGATTTTAAAGAAACTAAAATTTAGGATATATTTGGTAGACTGTAATAGACACTCTAATGTAATAGTTATTTTCTATGATTTAGCTATTCAATAGTTAGTTATGTTTTTATTACATGGAATAGTTATTCTTTATGAATAGCTATTTTTAAAAAAAAAAGAATAATTATTCATCTCTAAAAGGGATGTAATAGATATTCCTTAGTAGGTGTATTAATTTTTAAATTTAATATATTTTCAAATAAACAAACTTTTCACGTGCATATAACAATTATGAAAATAAAAAATCATAAAAAATAACTAATATCTTTTTCAAATTTAAAAAATATTATTTTTTAGAAAATATAATTATACGAATAAGATATCTCCTAAAATATAACTTAAGTTCGATTTAAAATGTTTTCATTCCATTGTCTTCAGGGTTCTATTATTGTGTTGTCACCAAACAAATGAATAGTAATAAGCATTACATTACAACATTCTGTATTCCTTATAATACATATTCCTATTCCTATGTAATTACCGTTACAGTCTACCAAACATGCCTTTAAGATTTCAAATGAAGCAAACAGCTAGGTTTAGTGTGTGCTATTTTTTAGGAAAAAATGTATCAAACGTACATGAGATATATTTAAATAAAGAGTGTGCTAATTTTTAGGAAAAAATTACTCTTATAGTTTTTTATTTATTTTTAATTTTGTTGAATTACAAATTTAACCCTAATTTTTATTTTTTAAGAATAAGGATTATCTAATTAAATTAGGGGTATATTTGACATTTTTTGAAGTCATAACTAACTTTGTAAATCCTCTTAATAATAATAATAATTTTTTTTTTAATATTAGGCTAACTAGGATTTTTATTTATTTTTTTGAAGTTAAAGCATTCACAATAGTGATGCTAAAAAATTTAGCTTTTAGCACTTCAAAAAACTCTTTTATGTATTTTTATTACCTCACTTTACAATACACCTAAGATAAAATGTTCTATTTTTTTACCACTTCATTTAAAATAATATAAACAACTCATTAAAATAATAAGGAAGAGAGAGAATTTGAGTTTTTTAATTGAAAGAAGAGAGATAAATTTAATAAAATATTGTATTTTATTTTTAACAACTTGCTACAGTCAACTAGTACTTATACCAGGATTAAAACATGTGCTAGCCACATATGCACTATACCTCAAAAAAACTAATCATAATTGAGGCTCCTTGTAGTTGTTAATAAAGTCTAGTTCAACTCAATATATGCTCGATGTGGGACTCATCACACACTCACACATGTTATACAATCAATCAAATTGGGCAGTCACAATATGATAGGATTAATTTTGACAAAACATAAAATAGACACTAAAGAGATTGTTGTTGGTGTTGTTGGTGTTGTTGATATTAATTGAGCGATAGAAATGGACTAATGGTAGCATTAATGCAATATGGCTTGTGTCTGCGTTCTTTGACAGATTGAGGGAGCTAATGTGAACCAGAAACTGTTCCGGGGCTATGCAACAACAGCAGCAGTGAGGGAGGGTTTTTTGGAGGTTCTGGAAGTGCTTATCAATGCAGGGGCATCTCAGCAGGCATGTGAGGAGGCATTGTTGGAGGCAAGCTACGTGGGGTTGGCCAGGCCAGTTGAGCTGCTTATGGACTCTAACATGGTCCGCCCGCAAGTTGCTGTGCATGCCCTTGTCTCTGCGTGCTGCAGAGGATTTGTCGATGTTGTTGATGCACTCATCAAGGTAATTCACTTATGCTTTGAGAGTTGAGATAAAGAATGCATAGATTTAGTAAATAAACTGTTGTATCTGGTTAGATTCTAGCTGATTAGCTATAGGAATTGTAGTGATTGTGAGTTGTGACACTAATATTAAGATAATGAAATGAGCTTTATGAGCCCTCTTTTATTGTATGAAACCACTCATTGTAAATTGACCAACTTTCTTAATTTATATTTCCCTTGAATTTAGGGACCAAAACTTAGTTTTGATTGCTGTCTCATGCAGAACCAAATCCAATTAATTTGTCCACAGACCTTGAATCCGATGAATGCAGATTAGTTAGGAAGATATATATGTATATATATATATATATAGGTGAAGAATAGTAAAACTTTGGGTGTATTGATTTGTGAAGGTAGATATTCACAATTTTATTTTATTTTTTGAGAGAGATTTGATAACCAAACTCTAGGATTTTCTGAACAACTCATTCTTCAAACAAAGATATCCTAATTTTGTCACAGTGTAAAGCATTGTCTTTTGAGAAATTGAAAATGCTTATTTTTTTATTCTTGGCAGTGTGGATTGGATGCCAATGCAACTGATAGGGTGCTGCTTCAATCTTCCAAGCCATTTCTTCACACCAATGTTGACTGTAATGCACTTGTTGCTGCCATTCTTAGCCGGCAAATTTCTGTTGTCAGATTGCTATTGCAGGTGGGCCTCTTTGTGCATAGTGTAACATGTGAAGTATGGATATGCTCGGAGTAACTGGTGTAACATTGGTAGTTGGAAATTGACATCTAGCATACCAGTTGGACTGTTTACTTATGAAAGCATTTTTATTGCAAAAAATATGTAACTTCAATCTACTATGGTATTCACCTTCTTTGTCACTGGAAAACAGGTGGGCGTTAGGACAGACATCAATGTGAAAATAGGTGCTTGGTCATGGGATATGGATACAGGAGAAGAATTCCGGGTGGGTGCAGGACTAGCCGAGCCTTACCCTGTCACCTGGTGTGCTGTGGAGTACTTTGAAGCCAGCGGTGCAATCTTGCATATGCTCCTCCAACATCTCTCCCCTAACAGCCCTCACTGTGGGAGGGCTCTCATCCATCATGCCATTCTATGTAACAATGCAAGAGCAGTCGATATCCTGTTACGTTATGGTGCAGATGTAGAATTTCCAATGACAACTTCAAAAACCAAGTTATACGCCATTCATTTGGCAGCACGGCTTGGGTATGCTAAAATTCTTCAATGTTTGATAAATGCTGGCTGCAATCTTAACTCTCAAACTGAATCTGGGGAAACTGCACTAATGATATGTGCTAGACGTAAGCATGAAGAGTGCCTAAAAATTCTGGCATCAGTGGGTGCTGATTTTGGTTTGGTCAACACAGCTGGTCAATGTGCAAGCTCAATTGCTTACACAACTCAGTGGACTCTTGGCTTCCAGCAGGTAGTAGTAGATGTAATTCAAGCCGATAAGGTTGTTCAGTCAAGCAATGCCTCAGTATTCTCCCCTCTAATATTTGTAATTCAAGCTAATGATATCGAAGCTTTGAAGAAACTCATCAAGAAAGCAGACATTGATCTAGATGTGCAAGATGCAAATGGATTCTCAGCTGCCATGGTGGCTGCAAAAAATGGTCATGTTGAGGCCTTCCGGTTGCTTGTTTATGCTGGGGCTAACATAAAACTGCGTAATAGATATGGTGAGACAGCAATGAACCTATTTGAAGTAAACCAAAACAGTGAATCCTTTGCAAGATTGATGATTGAATATGCAATAGATAGAGGATATGATGGTTCTGGTGGATTTTATGCTCTACATTTTGTTGCTCACCGTGGAGACATCAGTTTTGTTTGTAAATTAACAAATAGGGGATATGATGTTAATGCCTTAGACGATGATGGATATACCCCACTGATGTTAGCAGCGAAAGGAGGCCATGGTAAGTTGTGTGAACTTTTGATCTCATGTGGAGCAAGATGTGACATAGAGAACGAGAGACATGAGACTGCACTCTTGCTAGCAAGAAAAAATGGTTTTGGAAATGAGGCAGAGCGTGTGATATTTGATAAGCTTGCTCAAACCTTAGTACTAGGTGGTGCTCGTGTAAAGAAGCACACAAGGTATGGTAAAGGAGCTCCTCATGGTAAATTGTTGAGCATGGTAGGGAATGTTGGGATTTTACGGTGGGGGAAATCGAGTAAGAGAAATGTGATTTGTAAGGGGGCTGAGGTTGGGCCCAATGCAACATTTCGTAGGAATTGTCGGAGGAAGTGTGATGTTGATGAACCAGGAATTTTCCATGTGGTGACTACAAAAAATAAGGTGGTGCATTTTGTGTGTGATGGTGGGGTTGAAATGGCTGAGTTATGGGTGAGGGGAATCAAACTTGTGACAAGAACAGCTCTTTTTGGAAAGGAGCAAAGTAGCCTGTAAATAGTGAGCTTTGTTTTCACAATCATGTGAGGAGTTGGAAAATACTTCATCTTCTTGTTTTTTCCTGTGTTATAAATTATAATACTCCCCTTGCATTGTGAAAATTTTAATTGCAGGATGAAATGTTTTTCTTGGGGATGACGGTTTCCATTAGATTTTCTGCATATATTTGACATAACTTCTTACAGAAATTAACAATATTTACAAAGAGAGAAAATGATGCAGAACATGGATAGAAAAATAAGGATAAAAGAGAAAGAAAAGGAACAACAAATCAAATCCTAGGCTTCACCACCAAGAATCTGCCTGCAAACCCTAGGCATCACTCGTTTGACATCACCACCAAACATAGAGAACAAAGGACAAGACATATTCTCAACTCATTATAAATTCTTATTCAAAATTCTCTGCTTTCACAATTACAAGAACACTAGTTTAATGGAGTTTAAGAATTACACTAATATGGAAAATGCCTAATCAAATCCCTTAAAACCTCAACATTCAAAACTAAATTCAAAATTCAAATTCAAAAATAATTTCAAATTTAAAAACAAAATCTTAAATGAATTTGGTGCCTCTTGCATCAGAAAAGGATACTGAGTGATTGGCTGTACACAACATATGTTGAACTTGTATCCATTACATAAATTAGAGGTGGGTAGCAATCTTCTTTTTGCCTTCAATAGCAACTAAACAAGTTTTCCATACTATTATCTCTTTTGGGGTGAAAATAACACACACACACATATATATATAAAAGGGAAAAGTTAATGGATGAAAATAACATGTATAAGGGAAAAGTTAATGGATAAGGGTATTGGTTTCGATAATATTTTTAAAAAAAATTTATGAAAAAAAAAATTGATTTTTTTGACATCTTTTTTATATTTCACATTAAAAAGGTATCAAATTTTTTTTAAAATAATACATTACAAATGCCCTAAGGCCACCTGTTAAATAGACCCAATACACTACAAAAAAAAACGGGTTATACCGGCAATTTTTCCGGCAATTTCTAAAATTGCTGCTTAGATCGCCCATGGTGGCGCTTTTAGTGTAAAAAGTCAAAGTCTTTGACTTTTTGTTGACATTTTAAAATTTTGACACAAAATTTGCAAGCCTCACAAATTTACACCTCATTATATTTATTTTTTAATTGTAAAATTTTGACCAAGTACTATAAGGATTCAAGATCCTTGCCAACTTATAGGGCACGTTTGGTACACTGTAATAGTTATTACATTGTAATAAGAATAAATATTACAAGTAATACAAGAAGTTGGAATGACATAACTATTCCTATTCATTTGTTTGGTGATAACACTGTAATGGAAGCTTGAATCTATGTTAAGATGGTGGAATGTCATTATATTTTTGTCAAATTTCCAAAAATGCCTGTAGGAGCATTGGGCTTAGGAGTTCATTATTTATGTATATATTGGGCTTAAGGCCCAAGTCGAGGACTAGAAGTCATCTGAGGATGAGTAAACATTGTTAAGAGAGTCCGTGTTAGTAGAAGAAGAAGTTAGTTTTAGGCTGTGTTTGGTTTGATGTAAATCGAATTCCGAGTGTAAAATGAATGCAGGGGAAAATATTTTCAGGAAAGGAAAATATTTTCAAGTGTTTGGTTGCATTTCAAAAAATGCTTTGGAAAATATTTTCTAGTGTTTGGTTGTGTTCCTAAAAATGCTCTAGAAAACCCATTTTTATCATGTTTCTCACATTTTCTTAGGATCCAAACATATATTATTACAGAGAATCAAAATATATAAACAATCAAAGAAACAAAAATCAAAACAAAAAAAAATCAGAAAAGCAACGAAGCGTGAGAGAGGGACTTAAGTGATAGAGAGAGAGAGATCGGCGATGGCTAGTGGGGGTTTGAGAAATGGGTTTGACGAATGGGTTTGTCGGAGTGGTGGGTTCGTCGGAGTGGGTTTGAGGAATGGGTTTTCTGGGTTTCTGGGTTTTAGGTTGAGTTTGAACAAGAAAAAATGGAGGGGACAACGAAGTTGGAAGGGACGATTCGCTGGTGCTTTGGGCATTGCTCGACGAACGAGCTCGATCCTGGGTAGGTAGAGGACGAGATCGGTTTTGGGTGGATTGGTCTTGGGTGGTGACGATTTAGATGGTGGCACCGATGAGCTTCCAGCGGCGACTATGGGTGCAACTTGCCGGTGCTTCTGGTGGATCGGTCTTGCTCTTTCTCTCTCTCTCTCTCTCTCTTTGGGTGTCTCTGAGTCCAGAAATGATTTGAAGGTAAAACAGAAACGTAAATAATTTTCCGGGTCAAAGGCCTTATTTTATGGTCAAAGTTATTCATTTTTCGGAAAATTTTATTTTACATGTACACCCAAACATGCTGCTGGGTGTAAAATGAATTCCGAAAATCATTTACACCCAAAACAAACGCACCCTTAGTCACAATGGCCCAAGAGGGTGGTCCGAGGATGAATGCCTCTTCAGCTAATCAGAGTTGAGGTCCGAATAGGTAGTCTGCCGTCCAGGGGAACGTTCTAGGAAGTTTTGTTGGTACAGATAAACATTGCAGAGATATATGATAGGGGAGAGTCCTAAAATATCTAAGGGGAAAGCTGCTACCACCGCATTAAATACTCCACAGCTAACTCTTTGGCCGCATTAATGTGGAGGTGATACCTGAACAGTGGTATTTAGCCTTACAGCTATTACATAAAGACTTTAGGAAGATGCTGATGGGACAAGTATAAAAAAAAACCATCTGGCCTGCAGGTGGAGGGTAAAGATGAAAGGGGAAAAAAGTATAAAAGGAGGAGGAAGCAATGAGAGAGGGAGATCGAGAAATTAAGAGAAAAAGACTGTAGCAATCACAAATTGCATTTGTAACTTAACTTGAGAGAAACATATAAGAACTGATCTCCTTGGATTGTGTCGATGACGATTTTCTTTAGTACAAGCTTGTCTATTTTCATTCTTTTGTGATCTGAATCTACTTTAGTGATTGTCTGATTCGTTAAGGCCAAGTTTTTCCAACTCACTCTCTACAAATTCATTGTTTTGGGCCTAAGTTCATCCACCTTGTGGGCTAGAGACTCAAATCTAGTCCTTACAATGCCATTTTAAAAAAGATATATATTTTACAATATGGCTTAAAATCTATCCTTTTATAAATTGAAAAAAATATATGTATATGATTAATTGATTAGTATTATTTTTATTAATTAATCTTAATAGATATAAAAAATTGATAACATCATATCATAGTAATATAGTTATTTTTATCACAACATATAGATACCAATTTATAAATACAAACAATATAAAACTAAATACAATTTATAATTTTCAAAATTTTAATACCAAATCATAGTGGTTTTTTTTTTTTTTTTTACTCTTTTCACATAAATTGAGCTTTGAATGTAGAACCAATAGTGAGAATAATGGTAGAAAACAAAATTAACATGGAGAATAACGAAGCCAAAAAATAGTAATAAAATTATGAATTCAAATTTTTTTTTTATGCAAGATAGAAATTTTACTATAACCTAATTTAAGTGTATATATGTGTGAAACTCCTTCCTAGAGACTTGAATCCCGGTCCTTCCCCCTCCACACCCTATAAGCACTTATACTTGTGGAGTAACCATTACACTAAGGGTATGCGGTGGTGAGTTGATTCTTGAGAGAGAGAGAGAGAGAGAGAGAGAGTTATTAGTGTTAGGGGTCTTTTAGTTATTTTCATTTTTGAATTTATTACGTAGGTTAAGGAATAATTATTACAACCATTTTGGTAAGAAATAGTTATTTTTCATTTTAAAAAATAGCTATTCCTAAAGAATGATTATTACTTGTAATAAAAACACAACCAAACAATCGAATGGTTATTCTTAAGGAATAATTATTACATTACAGAGTCTATTACAACATACCAAATATACCCTTAAATTATCAAAGACTTCAAGTTATACTTGGATTCCATTGTGTGTACACCATGGCAATTCAAGAAATTTTTTAATATTTGCTTTGGCAGTTGCATATAGAATTAGACACACTAAAATTGGTGTGCCTGTTGCTAACATAATCAAAAGCTCAAGCAAGATCATCCAGCATAGCTCCAACCATATCGTACTCATGGTATTCTTTTTTCTTTGTTTAATTTGTTGTTTTAGATGTTTTATGGTATTCAATGACTGCTTTGATTTGGTTTGTAACGTAGATTTATAGTAAAATTTGATTTAGATTTAAATATGAAGTAGCAAATATAAATGGTTTATGATCTAGGGGTTATGATTTTAGGTTGGACCAATAGTACTTTAGACTATTTTTAACCTTTATTTTGAACTAAAATGATTTATTTTAATTGGTTTTCAATTAATTGTACCATTTGAGATATGCAAAGATTTTTATTTTTTTTTATTTTTTTTATTTTTTATTTATAGAAACAAGTGAAGATATTTAACCTTTGCTATCTATCCAGGACATCGCACATATTAGCAACTAATTAAATTAAAATTTCAAGATTTTAAAAATAAAAATACAAACAACTAAAAAAAAAAAAATCGAATTGCATTCGGGTTGCACAGAAATTTAGGGCCTATTTATTATCATTGTTTAAACAAACATTACACATATTTTCATACACTTTTTTACCTACATGTATTTCTAAAAAATACAAGCAAGTGAATAAATAAATTACTAGCACCACAAATCACAGAGTCCGCTGTAGCAAAGTAAATTTGGATTTCCGGCTTTCGCAAGAAGGTCCCGGGTTCGAGTCCCGGCAGCGGAATGATTTTTTATTATTATTTTTCACTATAGAGAAATTTTGAATTTACCCCAAGCTTTTAAAAATCTGTAGAAAGAGCGAGCGCGCCTCGGTCAATTAACAAACAACGGTTTAGCTAAGCCAGTCAAACAAACTAAAATTTCATAATCCCTAAATTTTACTCTATAGAAAAATCTCCAAAACCCCAATTTTTTTGGTTCATCAATGGCGAACCTTCCGATCCTCCAATTCGAGGAGCAAATCGTAGAAACGGTGGACCGGAACCCGGTGGTGGTGATTATCGGAGAGACCGGTTCGGGGAAGAGCACCCAGCTCTCTCAGATTCTGCACCGCAGAGGCTACACCAAGTCTGGAATCATCGGCGTCACTCAGCCTCGCCGAGTCGCTGCAGTCTCAGTCGCCAGGTAGAGTTTCGAAGGATTCTTTCTTCACTTGTTAGAATTGGGGTTTTAGGGTTTTGTGACGGCCGTTTGATGTGAAAAAGAAGAAGAAGAAGGAAGTTGATAATGATATTGTTGTTTATTAAAGTTGTTTATGTAAAATCGTTTATGCTCTATTTGGCTTCTTGGAATGTTTAGGAAATGAAAAGAGGTTAGAATTATGAATGTTGCCTTTTCCAATATAGGGAATCCTAGTAAGGATTGAATTCAACTGAACTCAGCCTCATACTGCACTAATTTGCTTAGTTAACTCAACTTACACTTTACCATCCTAACTATACTCCAAATTATAATTTGCACCCTAAACTTTTAGAATGCACGGTTTGCACAGTCCGTGTTACACTTTGCACCTGCTGTCAATTCTGCTGTTATCTTGAACGGCATCACATAAAAGGACCTAATTGCCCCTCTTCTCAATCCCTTAAAAATAAATGAGAAATAACACTTTATCATCACCCTAAACTATACTCTTGATTACACTGTGCACCCTAAACTTTGTTTTTCCGTCCAAGATAATGGCAGAATTGACGGTGGGGTGCAGAGTGTAACATGAGTTATAATTTAGGGTGCTAACCGTGCATTTTGAAAGTTTAGGGTGCAAACTGTAATATGGTGTATAATTTAGGGTGGTAAAGTGTAATTATTCCCAAGTGTAAATGGTGCTGGAGACAATTATATAGAAAATGATGCCCAATCATGTTATTTTGTTGATTTGTTTCAATTCCTTGGCAACATAATAATGGATATAGGTTATGCTGCACATGAGAGGACAAGAAATCTGAATTATTGCCTAGTTGTCGCCCTAGCTGGCTGTGCTAATTCTGGTTTTGAGAAGTGTCTTTGTGGTTCATTCACTCATAATAATGTATCTTCTTAAGAAACATCTGAAGTGTAATACAATATCTTGTAAAACTTTATTTTTTTTTTTTAATTGGGTTTTTGGTGGTTCCTCATTATATGATTTAATGTCCACAGACGGGTTGCTCAGGAACTTGGGGTTCATCTTGGGGATGAAGTGGGATATGCCATCCGATTTGAAGACAGAACCTCAGAAAGGACTCATATTAAGTAATGCATTTACTTTTGATTAAATGAGATTGACTTCAATTATACTTGTCATTTGACTCTTGTTGAGTGTTTCGGTTCCTTATTATGGTTTTGTGAACTGCCCAGATATCTAACTGATGGAGTCCTCCTTCGAGAAAGTCTGTCCAACCCAGAGCTTAGCCAGTATTCAGTAATCATATTGGATGAAGCTCATGAGAGGAGTCTGAACACGTAAGATTTAACTCTCTATTCCTTGTTCTATGCCATTTCTGTGTTGAATGTTGTGCTATTAGTCTTTACCATATGATGTTCCTAGATTTTAAATGATGTGGATTTCCCAGTGTTTCAACTTTTGATGCATACTGGTTTGCCTATATTGCATTTTGAGTACACACTACAATTATGGATATATTCTTTTGTCAGGGACATATTGCTGGGACTAATGAAACGCTTGGTTAGAATGCGTGCCTCCAATTTAAAGGTTCTTATCACTTCGGCAACTCTTGATGGTGAAAAAGTATCAAATTTTTTCTCAAATTGCCCCATACTAAGTGTCCCAGGGAAGTTATACCCTGTAGAAATATTGTACAGCAATGAGCGCCCTACCAGCTATCTTGAAGCATCTTTGAAAACAGCTCTTGGTATGATTTAACTATTTGTCTACTCATATCATGATAATGTACTATAAATTTGAGTATCCTGCTTCTGTTGTTTATAGATACATTTGGTCTTGCTTTCCTGTGGTGTATTCATGGAATATTTGTTAAATGGTAATTCAGAGGATGGTGACCAAGATTCCTAATATCAGTATATCGGTAGTAGTAACTTGGTGAATCAGATATTGGTTGAACTGATTGGGTTGGAGTTTGGATTAGCTAAATTTCTAATATTCTGCAGTATCTTTTTTTTTTTTTGATTGTATATGTTACTCGTTTTGTTTTGTTCTCTATTATTCTCTTTCATCTGTTACAGAATGAAGTTTTCAAATTAGTTTAATTTTTTTAAAGTTTCATTCCTTTTCAACTTTACGTGATTTGATCTAGATGTTTTATATACTTTTTACATTTTTTTGAGTTTGCATTAATAGGTAATAAGCTTTTTGAGCTGCATCTTCCTTCTGATTTTAGGCTTCTAAGCACCTTCAAGATAAAAGGAAAACCATTCAAATTTTCTTGTTTTACATTTCATGTTAACCTTGATCTGTGAATACATTTTTTTTTCTATGCTATGGCTATCCATTCATTTTGCTATAATTTCAATCTTTGACTAGATGATGAGGTCTTATTGACCATTTTTTTTTACAGACATACACATTCGAGAACCAGAAGGTGATGTCCTAATATTCATGACTGGACAGGTGAGCTTTTATATTTTCTCATTTCTTCTTTTTTTGGGGTGTATGGGTCACTTTTGTGACTTCTACTTATGGAGTATAAATTATTTATTTGAATTCTTCTTGTACCGTGGTTCTTTTAATCGAAAAGGTTGCATTTTATACAGGATGATATAGAGAAGTTGGTATCAAAGTTGGAGGATAGAGTTCAAAGTCTTGAGGAAGGATCTTGTTTGGATGCCATAATCCTTCCCCTTCATGGTTCTTTGCCACCTGAAATGCAGGCAGGTTTTTTTTCATTCTTTTGTGTTTTAAATTTCTTGATGAAACTTGAATCATGTATTAATATTTCCTGCTTTTAAGGTATCTCCTACTTTAGGGTTGTTCTAGACCAGCTACCCTTCAGATTTTGTAGTTTGTATCTGTAGCATTAGGAAATGAGAACAAAATTTATAGTCCATCCCAAAAAAAGAAAAGAAAAAAAGCATGTGGTTCCATTTTATTTCCAGAACTTAATGCATCATATAAACACTTTTAACTGCAATGGGTTGTTTATCTTTGTTAATAGTTTAACATGATAAATGTTTTAGTGATTAACTACTGAGTAGTTGGGTTGTTAAATATGGAAACACAAGAGCCTTAGTGTTTTTCATTAATAGGTGTGTGATTTTATGCCCTGCCTAACTGGAATCCTGATTCTGCATTTACACAATCATATCAATGTGGTGAAGTCTTATGATTAAATGGGGGTTTTTATGAGATTTTATTGAAAGTATTGTTGGTTATCTATTACTACTTTAAATCCTAAATGCATCTGATTTCAAATAACATGATTATGGGATTTTCTATGACTCTGCAGGTGCGTGTATTTAGTCCTCCACCTGTGAATTGCCGGCGATTTATTGTTGCCACAAATATTGCTGAAACTTCCTTGACAGTTGATGGTGTTGTGTAAGATACTTGATACTTGTATCAAATTTATTATTAGACAATTACATTCATTCTAAAAATTTATTATTTGGCAACTACATTCATTCTGTTATTTATAGTTTATTTATGCAATGTGTGTTCCATCTATTTAAGATTAAAGAGACACCCTTCCCCCCCTTGTTTGCACCCCCTTCCTTCCGCTCTCTCTGTATCTATTTTTATGAAATTCAGTCAAGTTTTCCTCTTATAGCTAAGCTTCACTTATTATGATCCTGTATATTGATTGTGCCATAATAGGTTGGTTACACAGTTCACTGATATTTCCAAATTTTGTATTATTGATAGGTATGTTATTGATTCTGGTTATGTCAAGCAACGGCAATACAACCCATCAACCGGCATGTATTCCCTTGATGTTGTTCAAATTAGCAAGTAAGCAGTTAATCTCATGAGCCGTGGTCCCCAACTGATTATGCTACCCCTTGTGATTGAGTTTATGTCCTGTTAGAAGTTTCTTGATTGTGCCTGAATAAAATACCTTTTATATATTAGAAAAGGTGATTGTTTTAGCCACAATGTAGATGTGGCATGTTAAAGAAGAAATGATTCAAGGCTCAATTCTTACTTTAGGCCAAAGGTAGATCATTGGAGATCAGATAGGCTGTAGTAATTGTCCTTTTTTGATCAGCAGAATACTTGTTTGTAGTAGCTATCCCTATAGATGATTTTCTGTACTGCCTAAATGATTGTGCTAGTTGCACTTATTGCTTATCATTAAACATTGGGTTATATAATTGCAGAGTGCAAGCTAATCAGCGGGCAGGTCGAGCTGGAAGAACACGTCCTGGGAAGTGCTATCGGTTATACCCTTCCATACTTTATAATGATGACTTCCTAGATGTAACAGTTCCTGAAATACAGAGATCTTCTCTTGCTGGAAGTGTTCTTTATTTGAAATCATTGGACCTCTCTGATATGGATATTCTCAAATTTGAGTTTCTTGATCCCCCTTCCAGTAAGAAGGAATTTTTTCTTCGTTTTCTTCAATGTTCATGCATACAGGGGTTCCTTGGATAAAGTCATAAAATCTGGTTGTCTTTGCTGCAGCTGAGTCTTTAGAAGACGCTTTGAAGCAATTATATCTCATTGATGCGATTGATGAAAATGGGTTGATCACAAGTATTGGACGAGTAATGGCTGGTAAAAGATTCTCTGGGACTGTTATAACTTATAAGTGTGTAGCCATCATCTTGTAGAATACAAGTATTTTAGTAATCTCAAATTATCTTCACCATCATTACTTTAAACAAAAAAATTATCATCACCATCGATGGCGTAGCTAATTCTTATTTATCTTTCTTATTTTACACTGAAATCATTTGAACACCATTTTTTTAGTGATACATAAGTCTTATTCATCATCATCCATTCCCTTACCAGTGTCATCATAGAAGGTGTTTCTGATGGTGCATTTTATTATGATTTATCTGCCTAGCATTTATTCCTTGAGAAATTACTTTGACAGCTGCTCCCCATTTTTGAAATTATTTCTATTTGCATATGAACATTCTATGTTCACTGAGTATTTTCTGTGAATTATGCAGAGCTTCCACTAGAACCTTCACTCTCAAGAACCTTAATGGAGGCAAATGAGTGTGGTTGCTTATTCCAGGCTTTGACTGTTGCTGCCATGTTATCAGCAGAAACTACATTGCTTCCTGGTCGAAGGTGAAGTCCTAGAAATATTATATAACATGGTCACCTTTTGTGGATGCTTTAAAAGTTTTTCCTGTTATCTCCAAGATTTTACATGTAGTAGCTAGCTAGTCAACACTGCCTTCTTTTGAACAGTGGGCACTGCATGTCTAATATGGTTAGGTCTACAAGTGCTTAGGGGCCCCTCTTCTCAATTAAAAATACTCAGGGCTAGTTTTTGTAGGACTGCAATGGCGTTGAGAGACAACCCTTGGGTTGCTTTGCAAAAGCTGCCTAGAAAAGCCTAAATTGCTTTAAAGAAGCTACAAAAAATCCCTTACCAAACAGGCTGCATGGAAATATACAGCCTTTTAAATGCTAAATCACCCTTGGAGAAGCTGTAAAAAGCGCTACCTAATGGATCCTCAGCCATCGTGAATTAAGAAGCAGTTTTATCAGTAACATCACAAAAAACTATTTATTGAAGTTTTATGCCTCTGCAACTTTTCATGTGACCCTATGAATTTTCTTTGAGATGATGATATCTTTGTCTCCACTTGCAGCAAGAGTACTGAGAAAAAGAGGAAACACACTCACTCGGACCTTCCTGATGGATCTGGCTGGGGTGATCACATCCAATTGCTTCAGATTTTTGAGGAATGGGATAGAACTAACTATGATATTGGTTGGTGCAAAGACCATAACTTGCAGGTACTCTTTTATTTTCTCTCTCAGAAAACATGCAATACTTAGGTGCCTGTATGAGATGAGTCATATCAATCATGCAAGACTAAGCTCTGAGGTGAAGTTACACCACACAAGCAACATGAACTTACAGCCATGAAGTAGGGCAGATCCTTGTGGACTCTTCATCTTATATTACATGAATCCTTTCATTAGTTGCTTTTCTTGGAAAATGGGCCATAAGAATCTGCTGTGAGTACTTGATGAGCATATATGGTTGTCATTATTTTTCCAGTGTCTTTGTTGCAAGAAGGGAGTTCCACCAAATTGAGTAGATGCATAATGATTAGAAATTTAGGATAGATTCAATCCTGATCTAATATATAATGCTTGTCAAACTTTCTGATTGTAGGTGCGGGGGATGTTGTTTGTCAAAGATGTCCGGAAACAATTATCTCAAATAATGCAGAAAATAGCAAATGGTTAGTATTCTATAGTATTGAGGAGCTTACAAATTTGAAGCATATTGATTATTTAATCATACCTTGATGATGTTAATGTTGAGGTTTTAATTTTGCAAAACTAAAGCAGGCTTTACTTCTGATGTTGAAATTTGTGTTCTTGTTATAAGGGTTTACTTAATCAAAAAGGAAAAGTAATTAAAAAGAAATTGTAACGGGGAGAGGGGATACCATTTGGCACCTCATATCAAGCTTCTTCAGTGTTAGTATGGCAAAGCCATATTCATATACTATTGTTGATTCTCTGACATGTATATTGTTGATATTGCTATTAATTTATGGAATCTGAAAGATTATTCAGGTAATTTTTTTCTGCTGGCTAGATTTTATGGTTTTTGACACTTTCCTGTCTGTCCATATTCAGTAAATTGGCAATATCTACTTTCAGTTGGGCTGTGAAAACACATATTAGTTTGGTTGGAAAGATGTCCACACCCAAAGTTTTTTTGTTCAAAGGAGCTCTTATTTTAGAATATCTTACTGAACCAAGAATAAAAATGGCACAAATATCCCCCATACGTCTATTGCATTCGTTGTGGGAGTTGGGGCAAAGAAGAATCTAGTATGGAAGAAGAAAATACATCAAAACTTTACCTTCTTTGGAGTCTAGAAGTATACTCCTTGCAGATTTCTGTCATTTTAGTTATTACTATTTTCTTTGTGTGCTGGTGCCTTTTTGGATGTTATTCTCCTTCTTCGCTCTTCTAACGGTTTATGTGGTATTTGGCATCTGGAAAACAGGATCACTAGATGTTCGGGCTAATGGAAGATGGAAAGAGGGTGAGCAAAATTACCGTAATTTGAGGAAGGCGTTGTGCATAGGTTTTGCAAATCAGCATGCTGAGAGAATGGTTCATCACAATGGCTATCGAACTCTAGGTTTCAAGCCCCAAGTAGTTCAGGTAATTTACTTTGGTGTCTAGTCTGTGTTAGTTATACTACTCTATCTTATCCAGACCTAGTTAAGCATAGCCTTAATCTAAAAATTTTGTTGATTTGATTCAACTTTTTGAATGATTGTCCTTCATTCCAAATTCACTTTCAAAAGCTTGATTTGAGTAGGAAATTGATTGTGGCAAGTTTTATTTTGTTTGAATTAGTTAAGCAGTGACCTGTGGTCCATATTATAGATGTGATTTTTCAAGTCATCTGTGTTTTAAGAAACCTGAAGGTAAATTATTGTTCATTTTAGGTGCACCCATCCTCTGTGCTGAAACCAGATGACGAGGGAAAGCTTCCAGAGTATGTTGTCTACCATGAGCTCATTGCAACCTCACGCCCATACTTACGTAATGTATGTGCTGTAGAAATTCATTGGGTCATGCCCATTTTAAACAAGGTTAAGAAGATAAATGTCAACAAACTGAGGTAAGTCACTTTTGTTTATTAGAGGTGAAACTGGTTTTTTCCCAATTCAAGGTTGCACATGAACATTGTTGACTGACCTTGAGACTTTTGGCTTGTGTGGGCAGTGGTGGGACTGATCTTTCAGTAGAAGGAACTGAGGGAAAACTCTCAGACTTGCCAAAGAAAGAGGTTAACAATGCTGGGTTTCCTGATGACCACGAAAGTAGAATTCAGGCAGCTAGGGATCGATTTCTTGCTCGCAAAGCAAAGAAATGAGCTTTTATTACCACTTTTTTTGATTAGAGTCCAAGCAGTTGGAGAATGATATTCTGTTTTTAAAACAAAGAAATGAGCTTAGTTATCAGTTATTATATTGATATATCAGTGGGCTTGGCAGCCCCAGTGGCTGGGCTAAGGTCATTTCTTTTATGGGGAACAAGTTTTCTGTTTATGAGTGCCAAAAGGAGAGTTATCCTGGTAAGTACAGCAAACTATGATTGTTGACATTAGTGTGACCCTTAAGAAAAAAGAAAGGTATTTCAACCTCACCCATGATTACGCATTTGTGATGATCAGACCTTGGAGGATGTGGATCCAGCACACCTACAGTTCAACCTCACCCATGATTACGCATTTGTGATGATCAGACTTTGGAGGATGTGAATCCAGAACACCTATGGTTGAAACTAGTTCTGAGCTGAAATTTGGTCATTTTTTACTTCAAGGAGCATGTTTGTTCTGGTCTTCTTGCAGTGTTGGCTTATTATCAAGATCGACTATTAAGGTATGATAGCAGTTTCTCCTTTTTTCTTGCTGAAGGTATGCTAGCAGTTGACAGACTTCCACTCTATATTTACAAATTACATACAAATGAAACACAATCTTTCTCTCTCCAAAGAATAGAAAAAGAACCTCCGCAATGTACCTACTGTAACACTACGTACATTTTGCTGTTGTAGTGTTTCTACTTTCTATTATCTTGGCAGGTGTACAGGTTTAGGAATCCCAATTTATGCTTTCTAAGTGGGAATATACAGCTCTAAGCTGGATCTCTATGTAGCTAAATTGCATGCTGTTTTCCATTTTTGTACACAACCTGCTTTCTTGATCTATGTAAAGCAGCATGTCGTTTTTTTATTTTTAAATTCTTCGTCAATTTTCTTCTTGGTCAGCATAAATTGTTTTCTATTTGGTCTTGTAATCTACTTCTACATGCCTTTTGGGTTATGGGTCACTGTGAGGCTGTGAGCTGCATTTTGTGTGTGTGTGAAATGAATGCCAGCCTCTTAAAAAAAAAATTGGGGGTAAGGTTGCTTACTAATCACCTCTCTGAGGCTGTGAGCTGCATTTGTGTGTGTGTGTATCTGAAATGAATGCCAGCCTCTTAAAAAAAAATTGGGGGTAAGGTTGCTTACTAATCACCTCTCTGATATCCCACAAAAGTGGAGTTATGTGCATTGGAAATTTATATTATAAAAAAAAATTGCTGCCATTTTCTTGCACGGTTGCACCTATGCCATTTTTATTTTCAGCTTGCATGGAACTGCAGTTTGTGTTTAAACTGCATGCCCTTTAACAATTCTGTTTCCATATGTTATGAATCACACTTTCTCTAAACTAGATTTTGTTTTGGTAATTACATGCTGTTGTCATTTCTGAAAAGAAGATGAAGTTCTTGTAAGGTGCATACCACTTTAAACTAGACGTCGGTTTATGCAAGAGATTTGTCATGCATCTATTCATGCAAAGAAGAGCAACAGAAAACTCTTTGCATGAATCCATGCAAAGATAAAAATCATAGATGAGTGGGAATTATCAAAACAAAAATCAGATACATTTCCGAAGCCCTAAAATTGGAAGTGCTATTTATTCCTCAATCCAAAGTATGTATGGCAGAACAGAACTATTTTAAGAATTGACTCTTAAGTGGAAATCCTACTTGCACACTTGTGAATACTCTTTGGTGTTCGTTCTCAATATAGCGGATCCGAATCCTTTCCATTTCCCTTTGAAATGGAGAGGGTCCAGTTCATGGTAGGGATTTTTTTTTTAAAAATGATCCACGCTCAAAAACGTGCCACGTCATAACTTAACCCAAACCACACTTAACTACACTTAAACTAGAGGCTCTTTAACTCAACTGGAACCTTTAGCTACCCAAAAAAACAAAAAACTCCCTCTTTCTTCAGATCTTTCTCTAGAATAGGTGTTCAAAATTGGGTTTCAGATATTTCAAAGGAGTTGCGGCATCACCGGAGTTCGAGCTCCCACCGCCAATCCAGGCTTTGTTTGCCAACTGCTCTGTTCATTTGACAATCACTGTTGGTTGAACCCACCACTGATCTAGGCTTTTTGTTGTTTTCCCTCCCATTTTCTCAGAAAACAAAACAACCTTTGATTTCTTATTTCTTTTATTTTCTCAACCAACAAACAGGCCTTTGGTCTCAGTAAACAATCAAGCTTTTGAGTAACTATGATGATGAACTGAAAAAAAAAAGAGAAAAAGAAGAAGTCAGTATCAATGGCTAATTAGACTGCGCTGCTTTCCTAGTGATGTTTGTTTTGAATTGTCTCTGTGTTTGTCTAAATAATCTCCAATATATTTTCATTTTTCTGCAGGTTTTTCTTAGCAACCAAACACAAAGAAAGGGATAGAGAGAGGGAGTGAAACATATTTTTCTCGATGGCCGAGCTCGAACTTGGATGATATTGCAGCTGAGTTTAGAGATCCTCTTTCTCCTTTGAAGCAGTGAACCTGGTTTGGTTTGTCCATTACACGTTGCAAAGCGTCAAGGCTCAAGAATCTTTTTATCCTTAAAAAAAAAATTATTTATAAATAAGCTGAAGGAGAGAGACAGGAACGTATCGGAACTCTGCCGGTAGTGGAGGTGTGGGACGCAGTGGCTACTAGCTGTAGCCATGGAGATTGAGCAATGGTGTGAGAGAGTTTTTGAATTTTGGGTAGAGAAAGATCTGAAGAAAGAGGGAGTTTTTTTGTTTTTTTGGGTAGCTGAAGGATCCGGTTGAGTTAAAGAGCCTCTAGTTTAAGTGTAGTTAAGTGTGGTTTGGGTTAAGTGGGTTAAGTTATGACGTGGCACATTTTTTAGCGTGGATCATTTTAAAAAAAATCCCTACCGTGAACTGGACCCTTTCCATTTCAAAGGGAAATGGAGAGGATCCGGATCCCAATATAGTCGCCTATTTTTTTGTTGCTAAACTCAGGACATTCTGGCCTTTTGTCCTTAATTTTTTAAAAAATTGGCAATATGCCCCTATTTGCAAACTATATAGGGGCGTGTCCCTGTTCCGATACTCGATTACCTTAAAATCGAGTTTCAATGAAATACTCGATTTGTAGAAAATCGAGTTATGCACGATCAAACTTTAAAAAAAAAAAAAAAAATTACATGAAACTCGATTTTATGGAAATCGAGTTTTAAAACGCCACTATAGGGCTTAAAAACGTCACTATAAGGCTTAAAAACGCTACTATAGGGCTCCCTAAACCTGGCATGGGGCAATCAAACTTATAATTTTTTTTTTTTTTTTGCAGGAAAACGTCGCTATAGTGCTTAAAAATGTCACTATAGGGCTTAAAAACGCCACTATAAGGCTCCCTAAACCTGGTATGGGGCAATCAGACTTACAAATTTTTTTTGCAGAAAAACGCCGCTATAGGGGTTAAAAACGTCACTATAGGGCTTAAAAACGCCACTATAGGGCTTCCTAAACTTGGTATGGGGCAATTAGACTTATAAAATTTTTTTGCAGAAAAACGCTGCTATAGGGATTAAAAACGTCACTATAAGGCTTAAAAACGCCATTATAGGTCTCCCTGAATATGGGGCGATCACAGCTATAAAAAAATTTTGCGTGGAACTCGATTTCCTGAAACTCGAGTTCCATGCAAAAAATTTTTTTTTGTCAAAGTTTAATCGGGCATAACTCGATTTTGTACGAATCGAGTATTTAATTGAAACTCGATTTTAAAGTAATCGAGTATCAAAACAGGGACACGCCCCTATATAGTTTGCAAACAGGGGTATATTGCCAATTTTTAAAAAAATTAAGGGTAAAAGGCCAGAATGTCCGCAAAACTCAATAGTCACCTTATTGTTAGAGATTTTTGGTTGCTTGAACGGTCTTCTATGGAAAATGTATTGCAAATTTGCAATTAACCTTTGAACGATGAAAATGATCTAAGGTGCATGACTGCATGCCATTAAACGCTCATGGTTTTACAGGCACATTTTGACTTCCGAACCATTTCTCAACCATGTAGCAGTTTACCCTGTAGTTTTCTGAAGATTGCACCCCCAAAGTCGAGGTAGTCAATGATCCATAAACCACTGTTAGGTAGGACTTAGAATCGAAGTATTTTCTTTTGGGACATTCTTTGTTTTCAAATGATGGCAAGCATAACAAAGGAAACTGCTGAGCTTTATTTATTTATTATTAATATATAAAGAAACCGATAAATAGTATTTTTTTAAAAGGCCTCATTGAACATACCTTTTGCCAGAATACAATTGCTGAGCTAAACCATTGCTAAATTTAAAGAGGCACATCTAACCAGAGAGTTGATGGCTTAAATAATTTACTGTTTTTCTAAGCTTTTATAATTTTTTATTTATAAAAAAGGTTTATCGCATGGTGTAGGGGCACTTCTAGGGGTGTCAATGTTCGACCCAACCCGCGAACACGACACGAACCCGACACGGGTTTTTTCGGGTTAGGGTTGGGCCTTAATGGGTTTGGGTCATAAACGGGTCATAAATGGGTCAACTCGTGTAATTTGCAATAGACACGTTTGACACGCCAATTTATTTGTGTCAACCCGAAATGACCCACTTAACACAACCCATTTAGCTCATATAACAAAAAAATATTTATTTTATTTTAGATTTGTCAAATACCTTTTATATCGAACATATATTTTAAATTTAAAAAGAAAAGTGAGTAATTACAAAAATTTACAAGGGATATAATTGGAAATTGAAACTTTACAGACCTTAGAACTACTAATACTTTTTTTTTTTTTTTTTTTTTTTTTGTGGCATAGAACTTACACAAATGAAATTGGATGAGCTTGTGGAAGATGTTATGAATTTGGACATCAACAAAGAATCTATGGATGATAATCGTGGTCATAGTCAGGATTAGTCTACTGTTTGCTCAAATTCTTTCAATATTGATACTTAGCATTTGGCGAGTTCCAAGAATATTATATTTTTGTTGAACTATGTTATTTTATTTTGTGAAACTTTGTTATTTTGAATTTGGGTTGAAGTGTATGCACTTCTTTTGGAGTGTAAAGAACTTATTTCTAGATGAATGTTATATTTTTGTTGAATTATATTATTTTGAATGTGGGTTGAAGACTTGAAGTGTATGCACTGCTTTTTGGGATGTAAAAATAATTATTTCTAAATAGATGTTATATTTAATATTATGTAGGTTGAAATGAGTTGTGTTACATTCGTGTCAACTCAACACGACTCGTTTCTTAAGCATGTCAAATGGGTTGGGTCAGGTCAACCCACTTATTAACAGGTCGGGTTAGGGTTGAAAGATCATGACACGATTATTAAATGGGTCGGGTTAGGGTTGAGCCATTTAGTCGAATACCCCTACCTCGACACGACACGAACCCGACACGCTAACCCGAATTGACACCCCTAGGCACTTCAGGCTTTTTGTCCCTTCGTTTCTTTGTTTTGCACATTTAGTATATTTCTTTCGGATTATCTGGTATGGATGATCCATCACATTTGGCTTAGAGAAAAAGGAAGAAAGATTATCACATTTAGGCATT
This sequence comes from Quercus aquifolioides, assembly GCA_019022515.1. NCBI lineage: Eukaryota > Viridiplantae > Streptophyta > Magnoliopsida > Fagales > Fagaceae > Quercus > Quercus aquifolioides. Next base: position 56,069,123 of record CM032330.1, read on the forward strand.
ATTGGTGATTTATCTATTGAGTGAATTAATTTATGTAATGCAAAATAATTTAGGACGACTCTCTTGGGTATTATACAAGCGCCTGCTTCTGCAGGTGGGTACATAATGAATACTAGTAGTTTTCTTGCTTATGTGAGTTTGATTGGGATTTTTGATTTTATATTTATTTATTGGGATTTTTGATTTTATATTTATTTATTGGGATTTTCGATTTGATGTCTTAATTTATTTATTTACCCTGCTCATCTCATCTATTATATTGCGCAAGGGAGAGCGACTGTTTGGCAAATCAAATTATATATATTGTAAACGAATTTCATCAGATGAGTTGAATTTAAGTGGTTTCATGTCTATTATCTAAAATTCACACACACACACACATATATAGATATCATCATAAAATTGAAATTGAGTAATTTATTCAACCTAATTATAAACAAAGAAATTCATAATTACGTTCTTAGGTTTTCATTTTCTTTTTGATAAGGAAAATGTTTGTTTATGTCCGTTTATTTATTTATTTTTATATAGGCTTGATATAGGAATATTGGATTTAAATTCATAAATAATACTATTATATTAAATTATTATTTGAAATCTATAGATAATATAAATAGCCCCATTTCATAGAAGATTGATGAAAATCGTCCTATCCAACTAACTCTAACAATATGCTATATACTATCGATCAAAAATTAGTTATTAATTTAGTAGTACGGATTTATCAAATTGGTGAAAAAATTATCATAATGGTGTTTATGGTATGAGAACAAAAAAGTTAAATTTAAGCTTATTCAATAAGAAAATAAATCAAATTTAAATAAATAATCTAATTTTATGATAAGATTAAATGAGAATTATATATATTCTTAATAGAATCAAGATTGAGAATTTATGTCTAAAATAAAATTATAGGAATAATCTTGAATATTCTCAATTCATTTTGAGCTTTATTTTCAGAGTCGATGTCTGCCGTCTGGACTATAGATCAAAAACTAAAAAAACGAATTATATTTAAAAGAAATAATTGAAAAAAAAAAAAAGCAAATAAAATCAAAAGACGGCAACGCAATTTCCAATATTTTGCCTCTCATAAAAAGACAGACAAGAAGATTGGTGGATCACAGCTGAAAGTACGAGAAGGGCACGAGGGTCAAATACAATAAAAAATATATATAAAAAAATGGTAGACTAAAACTGAATAGAACAAAGTTTCTCTCAAAACTTATCAAACTTGTCATATATAGAACAAAGTTTCTCTCTAAACTCTTCAAACTTCTCATATATTTCTTTTTTGAGTGTGAATTTTAAAAATCTAATCGTTAAATTTCATGTTCTTTATGTTCTTAACATGCATATCAAACTTTGCTCAAATTGAATATTATTTACTATGTGATCAATTAACTTATTTTTTATATATAATTTTAAATTATAAAAACTTAAAATTATAACATTTATTTGATGGCATAGTAATTGATCTTTAATTTTTTTGAAATTTTATAAGTATTAAAGATGTAATAAGAACATGCAATCTAATGGTTAAATTTTCAAAATTCATACTTAATATAAATATATATGATAAGTTTGTATAATTTTTCTATAAATTAGTTTGGAAAAACCTTTGTTCTACTGAATATATCACGTAGAAGAAAACAAAAATAAAAGTAGTATAAACAAGGTCAAAGTCACCAACCCCACACAGTGATTCCAAGCTCCAACTACCTTCCACGAAATTGAAGAGACATAGAAATAGAAGAAGAACACCCACCAAACCAAAGCAGTACAATACAAATAAATACCAACCAGCCACCATAGTTGAAACTTGAACAAGCCTTTTTAAGTCAGTCCCCATCTGTCCTACATTAAGTGTAAACTCCGCCACAACAACACTATATAGCCAACCAAACCAACCAACTAAACCAACCACTTGGTACTGTGGAGAGAGAGAGAGAGAGAGAGAGAGAGAGAGAGAATGGCGAGCTCTGGAGCAACATTGGAGGACATACCTTCGGTTGACATCATGACTGAACTCCTCCGTCGCTTCAAGTGCAACTCCAAGCCTGACAAGCGCGTCATTCTTGTTGGTGTGTGTGTACATCTCATGTTTCTTTTTCTTGTCGTTCTAAACTAGGGTCTGTTTTAACTTCAATTCTTAATATTTGTTACATGCAAATGTTTATGTTTCTTTTTTAATTTTTGTCTGTGATGGGGTTTTTGTTTTGGTGTCATTGTTAGAAGAGAGATGCTACGTCTACAATAATTTTATAACAAATCACAGGTGGTTAATTGTTATTGGTTCAAATTTGAAACTAACACTAAGATTACTTTTTTGCCCCAATAATAACAACCACTAACAATCTGCCACTTAGGATTTGTTGTAAAAATGTTGTAAAATTGTTGTAGACATATCATTTCTCTTGTTAGAATTATGGTTAAATTTGCTATTTCCTAACCCTTTAAGCTTTTGAAAGAATTGGTAATTTAATATGGTATCAGAACAAACATCTAAAATCGTGTTGGAATCCACAATCCACATATTAAGGGGTAGTTTAGGCTACAAGGAAGGAGAATGTTAGAATTATGATTAAATGATTAGATTCACCATTTTCCTAATAACTTAAGCTTTTGGGAGATTTGGTAACTTAACAAACATAAAAGTTTGTACTGGTTGGGTTGGATCTTGTTTCTCTAGTAGCCTAGTATTCTGTGGATTGTCATTTGAAATCCTGAATGGAGTCTGTGACTTTGATTATCATACAAATAAAATTTTATGTTCATGTTCATGGGAGGAATTGTTTATTGTTATCTCCCTCTTTAAAAAAAAAAAAAAAAAAATTACTAAGATTTTTGTAAAGTTTGAGGATAGAAAATGGAGGATGAGAAGAAGAAGAAGAAGGAAACAAGATATAAATATCTGGGGTAAAATAGAAAAACCATCCCTGAGGGTTGGGCTAATACCAGGTACTAGTGCAAGACTTTTCAAAAACATTCAATTTTCCTCCCAAGCACAAACGACACTTTAACATCATTTAAAAGTTCCCTGCTCTTCTAAGTCCCTTGCTTCCTTCCAACCGCTTGTCTTAATTGTGCATGTCTTACGAGTTACAATGAATGCAGTGTTTGTGTAGCCAATGGTAGATAAATAGTAGCCAGAGATGGAGAAGGAAGAGCAGGGGAATTTTTAAACGGTGGAGAAGTAAGAGTAGGGGAATTTTCAAATGGTGTTAAGTGACGTTTGTGCTTAGGGAGAAAATTGGATATTTTTGAAAAAGTTTTGGCAGTACCTAGCATTTGTATTCCACACACACACATATATATGGAATACGAATACCTGGTGTCCACTTTTTTATACCTAAAAAATAACCTTATTATCTAATTGAAAGTGATTTTTAATAAGAATCCAAAATAATATGAATATGAAAGTAAATTGGATAATTTAAAATTACCCCAGGCATAGGATTCTTGGGTGTCCAACACTTTTTTTTTTCTTTTTTAAATTCTTCCAAAATTAACCTTATTACTTAATTAAAAGTGATTCAATAGATATTCAAAATAATGAGGATATAAAAGTGAATTGATTAATTTTAAAATTACCCCAAAATTGAGAGAGAGCTATGCGCATGCGAGGAGGCTCGTTAATTAGGACTTAGGAGGGATAAGAAAGTGGAGGGAAACAAAGAGACTAGTATTGAATTATATTGAATCCTTAAATTGAATTGTTTTTGAAAATCCAGAAAAATAAGATTGTTAATTCAACTATGTAAGACATTTTCTTTCCTATTTTCCTCCCATTTTGGAAAGATTAAAAACGGTGGCTTTTATAGAGAATAATCATCTCTCATTTTTTTCTTCCACTTTTCTACCCTACCTAACAAGATAAAATATCAATTTATCTTCTATGTTCTTGCCATCCTTTTCTATCCTCTTGCTTTTCCACCCTACCAAATTTCCTCCAAGTTTCATGCTCTTGCATAGTTGCATATATCCATTTGAGGCTCTGAGAAGAAAACATAGTTCCACTACCTTTTGAATGAGCCTACCATATGTACCCAATGATATTTCGTTATTTATCAAAAAAAATAAGAAGTAGATAAATAGTTTAATCCTCTTAATCGTTACGATTCTTAATGGGAAATTTGCATCTATTTCAATTTTCATTGTCATTAAGATTGATGCATAATCTGTTGGGGGTTTGCTTGTAGCAGTGTGCATGATAAATATTTGAATGGCATATTGGAAATGTGAATATTCATATGGACTGTATGAAAATGGCAGGTCCACCTGGATCTGGAAAGGGTACACAGTCACCAATTATTAAGGATGATTATTGCTTGTGCCATTTGGCTACTGGTGATATGCTAAGAGCTGCAGTTGCTGCAGAGACTCCTCTTGGAATTAAGGCTAAAGAAGCAATGGTGAAGGTCATATACCTTTGATATCTTATTTAGACATGTGCTTTGTACATGAAGATTCCTTCTCTTTTGGGCTTACTTTTGCGGTGGCTTGTTTGTGAGTGGAACCGTCATTGAATTTGATTTGTTTTGTAGGGAGAACTTGTATCTGATGATCTAGTTGTCGGGATAATTGATGAAGCTATGAAGAAGCCATCATGCGAGAAGGGTTTCATTTTGGATGGTTTCCCAAGGACCGTGGTTCAAGCACAAAAGGTTGCATTCTTTTTTGCTTCTTTCTTTTTCCTTTTTTTATTTTTTATTTTTTATTATTTTTTTAATATGATATCTGTTGTTCTTTTTTGTTACCTTTTGCACTTTAAATTTTTCTCCTTTAGTATTCTTGTTGTTGAGTTCTAATATATTTCACTACATCATACACAGCTTGATGAGATGCTTTAGAAGCAGGGGGTTAAAATTGATAAGGTTCTTGACTTTGCAATTGATGATTCCATATTGGAGGAGAGGATCACTGGTTGATGGATACACCCTTCCAGTGGTAGATCGTACCATACAAAATTTGCACCTCCCAAGGTTCTTGGTGTTGACGATGTAAGTTGATGCCATTTTTACCCCATTAAGTTGTGTATTGATGATTGACATTTGCCAGAGTGTTGGCAAGCTATGGTAATTCTAGATGGTCCAAAAGACACTTGATAACCCGGGCTACACTTTACACATATGGTGGATAAAATATGCAGTATCTACATATTAATTGAAATGCAAAGCTCATGTTGTAAATTTTGCAAACCATGTCTATTCAAGTGCATTTGCATATTGCATTGAAAGTATAAATTGAATTAAATATCATATTTGATCACCTTAACAATTTCATTGAACTTAATGAGGTATAGCCAAGCTTCTGAATTTGGGGTCCATTTTATTTCCATGAATCATTATTTCTTCATCTTTTTCTTCTTGCACTGAAGGTCTCAGGAGAACCTTTGATTCAACGAAAAGATGATACTGCAGAAGTTCTCGAGTCAAGGCTGGCAGCCTTTCATAAACAAACTGAACCGGTACACTTCTCTGATTTAACTTGGAGTTTACTTCTTTCTTGTGTTAATTTTATAACATTTTTGGGTGATTTAAGGAACATTGTATTTCATATGCCTTAGAATGGAAATAGCTACTAGAGTGTGTTGAAATCCAACTTAGTTGTCATTTAAAGCTGTTACTTCCTTGTTGAAGTCCGAACTCTTTTCTTTGTGTTTTCATGTTGCACTCTTTAAGATTAAATGTAAATTGCATTTGGTTTTTTTTTGGTGTACCCTGAAGCTGTTGCATTGTGGAAGTTTTTATTAGTTTTATTCATTTGGCATCAAATTATAATGTGTATTTTGCGGAGTTAATGTTGACAAATAGTGCTCTTATTTTTAATTATGAAGTTAATATGGTTTGGAAGAACTATTTATATTTTGAAGAGCAAGGTATTTTATTATATGCCATAAATATGGGACTAAATGCATCTTATTTCAGTCTAACGCTAAATACATTTATGATTCATTCATTATCTTTTAAATTTGTGCTTTGGGTATGAACTTATTTTGTTTGCAAGTTACACATGCACCTGGTGGAACTTTAACTCACAACCTTGTATTCCACCTTGGTCTTACCAATGGAGGAGGTTTTGTTTGAGCTAGATCTCATCAGCCTTTTTTTTTTTAAACAGTTATTTTCTGAGGATAGCAATACCCCTTTCTGCCAAATGGAAACAAGGGAGGAATAGTGACTTGGGAATGCATCTAGGGTGTCTCAAAATTTTGTACTTAAGTACTTGTATTTTTTGATCTATTTCAGCAAGTCTGTCCTCATTGTTATTCCATAGAAGAATGGACCAATAAGAATTCTGATATATGCAATGCGGCTATGAGATGATATCAGAGTATCATATTGCGTTCACCACGAAGAAATGCAGGCCCTTTTTAGTCTGAATTCTATAGGGGCGACTGTTTGAATTTTATAGATTAAAGACTTGATGATGAAAACTGTTTATCATTGTTTTTGGAGAGTCAGTATTGGTCTTTCCATACCCAATTTACGTTGTTGATAAGCCTCTTAAGGAATGCAATTTGCAAGCATTATTAATTGAACTTGCTAAACCTAAACTAATCCATAGTGATTTTCCAAAAGAAAACACTAAAACTTAAGTGAAACCTTAGCAATATTATTCAAGAAGTTTCTCTTGATTTAAGCCAGAGAAGTTTGTGGACCAAGATTTTCATACTCCTTCTAAAGTTCACCATTGTTCACTCTTTTGTCTTGATTTATTACATGCTGTTGTTTTCTTAACTTGCCTGTATTTTGATTAAATTTGGCATCTATTTTATCTGTAGGTTATCGATTATTATGGAAAGAAGGGTGTTCTTGCACACCTTCATGCGGAGAAAACCCCAAATGAGGTCACTGCCGAGGTTCAGAAGGTTCTCTCTTCATAATTTTCACCCCTTTTTGTGTTATTAAATCATATCTCAAAAAAACTAATTTGTAATCCGATATATTGTCGGATCGGCTGGTTTCCCCTTCCAATCAAGTTTTTTATGCCAGGCTTCTAGCTGTTTTAAGAGTTTCATAGGTGCTTTTGACTTGGTTGAATAATAAGTTCACAGTGAAATTTGAGAATTTTGTGACAATTTTTTGGAAATGATCACTCTTCTAAATACTTTTCTTTCAATCATTATGATTCACTATTTTCTTCCATCAAGCTTTTGATCATACTGCTGGACAGCATGCCGTTAAATTTGAATTCTAGGTTGAGTGTAACACTCGGTCAACAAGCATATGGCATCACTTGTCAATGAAATCTTAGCAAATCCTCGCTGAGGTTGATTACTACCCGCAAGCATGGCTTCTTTCTTCTTTTTATATATATATATATAGAGAGAGAGAGAGGGAGAGAGAGAGAGAGAGAGAGATAGAGAGAGAGAATGTTGGCAGGTTGGAATAAGCTATATCTATCCAAAGGAGGTAGATTAACTTTGGTAAAGAGAAAACTATTCAACTTACCTGCCTATTTCCTCTCTTTATTTCCCATACCAGTAAGTGTTGCTCATCGTTTTGAGAAATTGTAACGGGACTCTCTGTGGGGAGGGTTAAGGGATTAAGTCAAATTTTATTTGGTAAATTGGAAGACAGTCTGTGAACTGATCCAATTTGGTAGTGCAAGTATTAGAAGCTTTGTACATTCTAACTATGCGTTGTTGGGGAAATGGCTTTGCTGGTGTGCCACGGAATTAATACTTTATGGAAACATCAGATATGTAGTAGTTAAAAAGTATGGGAGTGACTTGGGCGATTGGGCTTCTGGAGTGCTTAAGGAAACTTATGGTGTGTCCTTTTAGGAAACGTATTTATAAATATAATGGGTGGGGCAGGTTCTCACGGTTGATCAAGTGAGTTTGTTTTTGTCTTGATTTTTAGTGTGGGGAATTAATCTTAAGGATGCTTTTCCAGCACTATATTGTATAGCTCAAAATAAAGAGGCTTTTGTGGCGAATTATATGAGTTGGAATGGAGTTCTTTATTGGGATATTTTGTTTACCAGATTTTTTAATGATTGGGAGTTAGAGATTTTCTAATCGTTTTCCGGTCTTCTCTACTCTACTAAAGTTAATAGGGCTGAGGAAGACCAGCTGTGTTGGATCCCTGCTAGGGGTGGTATATTTAAAGTTAAGTCCTATTATCAGGCTCTCACTACAGGACACTCCCCTTATATGCCTTGTAGAGTGGTGTTGCATGTGTAAGCATAGTGGGGAGAGCGCGTTCTACATAGGATTTGCTACTTCATTGCGACTATGCACACGAGAATTATGGTCTTTGGAATTCTGTCTTTTTCGAATCCATTGGGTTTTGGCAAAGAGGGTAGTAGATTTGTTGAATGTTGGAAGGGTTTTGGTACACATCATTTAGCTGACATATGTCATCATTTAGATAAATAGGTAATTATACACCTAACCCATATGTCAGCATATAAGCAATATAGCACAGTATGGGGGGCCATTCCATACTGTGTTATATGGACCATTTGGAGTTCCCAAAAAGATTGAGAAACCTTTTATCCATTTCCCGTTTCCCCAGCTATCTCAGGATTGCCTTTTTGCACTGTCGTCTGTATTCAATTTCACGAATGGTGGATATGGAAGATATCGGGAAATCCAGATTTGATTTTTGTGCTAGGTTGGATTGTACTGTGTGCTTGCAGGGTATAGAAATTCTCTGGCATGATTTATAGTGTTATGAACAACTTGAGAGATTGGTATATACGTATGCCTAAAGATGAGTTCATTTCATATTTTCATGTCAGTCATATATTCCATATTCAAAAACCAAAGATCATAGTGGGTTTCAGTTAACTCAACTGATAAAGTCTCTGATTGTTGTATAAGAGATCTGGAGTTCAATTCCCGCCTACATAAGTTTAAACTCTCTCAAAAAAAAAAAAAAAAAACCAAAGATCATGGGTGTTAGTATTTTTAAGACCACAACCAAACATTGGAAAATAAGTTATCCTTGAAAATATTTTCAACTATTAGTATTTTGATGACCACAACCAAACATCGGAAAATAAGTTATTATCCCTAAAAACATTTTTCAATAGCTGAAATAAATGGAGCCTAACTTGACCTGATGCTCTACAAGGGGTGGTTTTTTTGTTTTGTTTTGTTTTGTTTTTTTTTTTTTTTGAGAAGATACTAGGGGTAGTTTAGTGTGTGACATGTGGAATAGCATGTGACAAATCTATTATGTGTCTAATTGTTTTCCTTTACTTAGTTCTCATTACCATGGCACTGTGGAGGCTAATCTAGTGAATGTCAAGTTTGAAACTTTGAATTGCTTGGTGAGTGAACCCTTCTCGTAAGAGTATTCACAATGAACCCCACAAATTTCTAATAAAATTTTTTCGAGAAAGTTATTTTTCTATTTTAGCTATCTACTTTTTTAATACACATTCCAACAAACTATATATTTTTTTCCCTCTATTTCATTTAATTTTTCTTTTATTATTCCCTTTTGGTATGGTACAAAGACAGACATGTTGGTGGGAGAAATAAAAAATTGAAGAGGAATTATTGAGCAAAACTAGCTTTGCAATATTTTGTTGAGGGAATGGTGATTGGTGAGCTTGTTGGAGACACGCACACAAATAAAGAAGAGGATTTGGCTAACCAAAATTTGGAAAAATGACATTTTTTTTTAGTTCAGCTCTAATAGACATATTAACCAAAAACTTGGAAGAATAGTTTTGAAGGGAGGCCTTAAACATGATTATAAGTTTTACAAATTAAATTGTTAAATATTTTAAAACAAAATAAAAAGAAAATTAAGAAATTTATTTTTATATTATTGATATGAAATCAATAATATTTATTATCATATCAATTTGTTAGTATTTTATAATAAAATTGATAATACTTTTTTTCATTTTCCTTAAAATGTTGGAATGTGCCGCGGTGTAAAGAACCAGACAATATTGGTTTTTAATAATTCTTGGAATTGAAGTCCCTATAGTTAAAGCATAGCCAAGAGACAGTGGGCAATGTCTATTCGCTTTCAAATGGCACTTCAAATCCTCGTAATTGCTCTCCAAAAAAAAAAAAAAAAAATTCCTCATAATTGTACTTCCAATAGCTTGTAAACACCGGATGGTGGGTAAAATAATGAGATTAAAATCGCAAGTATTAAATCCCTAATACTTGCAAATTCAAACTCATTATTTTAAGTGATAGTTTAGTGATAATGACATCTTTTGTGGTGTTTTATATTTATGTTTTGAACCCTACCTTCCTTCTCCTCATTATCTACTTATCTAAAAAATGATATTATTGTTAGAGCTCTATCCAAAAATCATGTAACAATTTTTTTAATCCAAACTTTAAGAGGTCAATATGTTATAATTGAAAAGTTTTGACTAAATTGCAATACGGACACACCAAAAAGGGGTAAGTAGTAATCGAAAATTTGTCCAAAAATACAAATGTTTTTTTTTATTATTTAAATTTGGATAGAATCCCAACATTTTCATTTTAATTCAAGTTTAAGAGTGTCAAATATATTAATTAGAAATTTGTGAACTAAATGATGATAAACCAAACTATATGGAAATAAAATGTTTGTGATTTCGTGCTCCCACAATTTCAATAAGTTACCAAAATCCATGACTATTTTGGTACCCGGGTTTTGCAACTAGTATTGTTCATGCTACTTCGAAGTTGAAAGTAGTGGTAGAGCCATGATTTTGATCTCCATACATTGGTTAATATTACTTAATATACTTAATAGTGGTAGTGTTTATTTGTCAATGTCTTTTTATATATGAATAAGTCGTATTGCACATATAATTCTCATGTAATAATTTTTAATAACCACGTAAACCTCAATTACAACTTATGCCGTTTTTTTGTTTCGCTCATAAAATGATTAACTAATAACATTTTAAAATCATATAAGAATCAATTGTGCATCAAAAACTTCAAAGTATAACTTGAAAATAATATCAAATTGCAGAGTTTATTACAATATAAACAATTTGAAAAATACACCCATTTTTATGAAAAATATTAAATAATTACATTAAAACATTTTTGAAAAGTAATATTTTTTTTTAAAATTCCTCTTCAATTAAAAATTTATCCTTCTTTATGTTTTTTTTTTTTCACTCATTGTTTTTCTTTTGTAACTTTTAAACCTTAAAAAAATACTTTATTCTTTTATTTTATAATGATTTTACATGTAAAATAGATTTATTAACAAAAAAGAAATAAGCTTTTTTAAATGAGGGGTGCCAATGCCATTGTATCAAAGTTGTGATGTCACGAATTTTACAAACTTAGAGTCCGTTTGAATACCACTGATTTTGCTGAAAACTAGAAACTGAAAATACTGTAGTAAATAATTGAAAAATGCTAGCTGATTATTTTTGGGTCCCCAACTATTGTAGCTCAGCTGAAAGTATTTAAGGATCACGTTTTTTTTTTTCCCTCACTCCTTTCCCACCCTAACGCCTGTGTCTTTGAGAAGAGAAGTCCACGCCCACCAGAGAAATCAACGAGGAAGACAATTTGGTCCAACGCCAGTGAAGAGCTCAGAAGAGAAATCCATGAGGAAAACAACCCAGTCTGACGCCTGGTGTATGTCCACTTCGTCCATAGGACCATTGTCCCCTGGTGTTCGACTCTTGGATCTTGGCTTAAAATATGCATGAGGGGTGGGTGACCTAATCCAATAAACTCCAGTGTCTCTGTTATTTTCACTCCTCTTTGCAACATGCATGATTGGTTAATCCAAAGATTCTGGGGCTGTTAAATTATTACCTTAGTTTGCATAAATAAATAAAGAACTGGGTAAAGAGAGAGCGTGACAGTTGAACTTTAGCAAGATATTCGGATCTCACTTGCAAGCCAATTATAGTTTAATTACATACATGGATTCATGCTTGAATCTTCTACCTTTTGTTTCTTCTGTTGTTCTTTTCCATAATGCTTAACGTGGGTGCATATATTATAATACTGCACTTGGCGTGACATCCATCCTAAGGACCACAACACCAAGTCTTCCTTGGTTTTGATGAGCAAAGCAATTTAACATTATGTGGGTCAGAATTTTTAGCATTATTAATTAGTGGTGTTAAAAACATAAGAAATGTAAGGGAAAACGTAAAGAAATAACAGAGAAAGAACACAACTGTGCTAACTGCTAAGGTTTATAGTGAAAAGGTCCGCTACATTTTAGCTAATAAATGGTACATCTTACAATTTTTTACTCTTCGAACGAGAGAGGTGATTACTAAGTAATCTTATCTTCAAATTTATTATAATAAAAAAATGATTCATGGACTTGAACTCGCAACATTTATCTTTGGGTTGAAGACACATGCTATTCCCAGCAGACTTGAGAATGTGTCTAATATGATAACTTTAAAATCATAGTGGGAGTACAAAATTACTGTAGGCCATTGTGTTACATAAAACCATGGTATAAATATTTAAGATATTTTATACTACATGAGTTTGGAACAAATGTGTGACTTGGAAGAGCATGGCTTGGATGGTGGCTGAACAAGCAACAACATCGGTGGTCAGAAGATATTAGTAGAGGAAGTGTTGTTGGTGGTGATGGATGGCATCGTTGGTGGTTGCAGGACATTGATAAATTAAAGTAAATGTTGTTGGAGGGCTAAGTATCAGCACGTGGGCATGTTAGGCTCTTAGGGTACTAAATCATATACTATATAATAAAAATTGAGTTTCAAAAGTTGTGATTACATTAAATTACTATCTTAGTAACTACCAGTATTAAAGATTTGGAAAAATATACATAATTACTTAATAGTTAGTTTGGGGTAGTTTCAAATTTAACTCTGTGGTGTAAGAGTAGTATTTTTTAGAAGTTTAAAATTTTGGCAATAAAGTTTCACATTATTTTTAATATATAATTATAAAGGGTGAGAGTGTTTACCCGATGCAATCATAGCATGTTTTGCACAACTTTATTTATAGAATATGATATGGAATGATTTAAGCATGACATGAACTTATATAATATCAATTTTATTGTGAATATTTTGGTGACAATAATTAAATGAATACTAGTGTATCAAAGGTCTTATAGTTTATATATAATTTTTCTGCGGTGTGTGTTTGATAAGTTTTAGTCACAATTTATGTTACTTTTAATTAATAGTAACTCAATGAAGCTGCAAATTGAAAAGTATTAAGGGTTTATGTTATTTATTAAAACTATTTAAAATATAGGAGTTACTCTGAAATCATCACAATTTTAGAAGAATTATGTAATTTACCAAAGTCTTTAATGAATTTGAGCCACTTTTTTTGAGGGACAATTTGAGCCACTTGGTGCAAAGAGACCACATTATTTTATAATGTAGAATAACATATAATTTGTTCTCTAAAATTTGTAGAAGATAATATATTAGGATTGACCATATAATCAAGAAATAGACTTACTTAAGGAAAGAGGAATTCTAATAATCAATAATTTTTTTTTCTTTTGTAATTGTATATAAGCACCATCCAATTATATTCATTATGTATCTCTTCCTTTACAAATGCAACAACTTCTTTAGGTATTTCTTTGTCTCTGTATCTCTATAGATTAAGAGAGTCAATTTCATACCAAATGCTGTTTTGGTTTAATCAGGGGAATATAATATTTCAGTATCAATTGATACTAGTGTACCATTTGGGGATTACCACTATTTATATATTTCAATTCATATATATATATAAGTATGAATTTATTAATTTTTATATTTATCAACATAAAATTTAAAATCCACATATTTTATAAGCCTAAATATTAGCCTAAGTACATTAACCAGTATATTAGCTTAAATAACATGTTTTTAACCATTTTTTTCAATTATTTAACAATTTTTATATTTTTATTATATCGGCTGAAACAGCCTATGCAACCCCGTATTTCTTCTGGTACATTTTGAAGGAGTACCAATACCGGTTTTATGGCCACTACGGTATTGACTCTCCTACTATAAATGCATCTTTTTATTTACTCTTCCTATCTTAGTTAAGGTATGTTTGGTATGTTGTAATAGCTCTTGTAACACTATAGTAATTAGATAGGAATAACCAATCTCCCCCCCCCCCCCCTTTTACATTGAGGAATAACAATTTCTATCTAAAATGGTTGTAATAGCAACTCCTTAGTGCATGTGAATATGTGATAAATTTTAGAAATAATATATTTCCAAAAATATAAAATTTCCTTATGCATCATCATTTACAAGATCTCCATATGTAACAACCAAATATATGAATGGTAAAAATTATTCCATTAAAAATTTGCATTTTTTTCCTAGTAATAAACATTATTATTCCTAAAATAATCTTCATTCAGTGTACCAAATATGGCCATACCTTTTTTTTTTTTTTTTTTTTTCATATTTGAGGTGTGTTTTGTTAATTTTAAATTTTATTCTTTTTTTTTTACCAATCAATTTTTTTTTTTTTTAATTCTTTTTTGAAATGTGTCATAATCTTCTAAAGTGTATCATATTGGGTTATGTTTTCCTAAAGTTTCGTATGTACCATTGAACTTTCTAAGCTTCAATTTATTATATTGGGGCATTTTAAATTTCTCCCCCTCTTAAGGAAATTTTTAGATTATAATATTATCTTAATTAAAAGTAAAATTAAATCTAATGTAAAAGAGATAGACATTTTAATAATGTAATTATCAATTACTCAAACAGTTGGTAGGCACACTCAAATATATAGCCAAGTAATTTTCTTTAATATAAACTTAAATTACCACTTCCAACACAACTTAAAATTAAAGACCTAAGAAGATAGATAGGGGTGGCAATTCGTGTTTGCGTGTTGGGTTCATGTCGTGTCAACTCATATGTATCCGACTATATGGGTCAACACTAACCCGACATGTTTATTAAACGGGTCAAGATTCCTCAACCCTAACATGACCCATTTATTAAACGGGTTAGTTTTGTCGATCTATTTATCTGATTTTATCAAAATGAAGAAAAACATTTATGAAAAAACAAGCAAATAAATATTTTAAATATAAAATTCAGAACTAATGAATAACTGCATCACAAATAATCATTCAAAACTAAAGCATATCTCAATATCATAAATAATCAATCACAATATGTCAAAGAAAATAAACTACAACAACTAATAAGTTTATATACCTAGGGTTTGAATGGTATATTGGTAAATTTTCATTTAATTAAACAGGTCAGACGAGTGAAACGGGTTCTATAGGTTGAACCCTAACCCAACTCGTTTATCAAACGAGTCCATCGTGTCAACTCGAATATGACACGAACCCATTAAGCCTCAATCCATAACCTGCTAATTTCATGTCGTGTCGTGTTGGGTTTGTGAGTCGTGTCCAATTTTGCCACCCCTAAAGATAGATGACATGTGATGGGGAATTAAGAGACATAACAACAAAACACATCACCCTGAAGTAAAGCTCTCAAAAACACACAAACTCATCAACGTAAATCAAAATTGGAAGAAAGAGTTTTTTTTTTTTTTTTTTTTTTTTTTTTTTTTTTTTAATTTAGGGTAAAATATTATTTTGATTCCTAAACTTTACCAAAAGTTTACTATCTTCCCTAAACTTAAAAAGGTTCACTTTTGGTTCCTAAACTATTGAAAAATAGTTCTTTTGTCATCCCTATTTTTGTCTCTAAACTATTGGAAGAAAAACTTAAAAAAAAAAAAAAAAAAATTTAAGAATGAAAAAAGTTTATGGATCAGAATAATATTTTACCCAAAAATTCTACCGAACAAAAGAAGAAAATTGTTAAGAAGAAGAGGGAATAATTATTTTGTGTGTCGGTAGATAATGAATTGAATGGGAGAGGAACGTAGATGGAGTAATAACAAATCTACACACACACACACACACACACACAAACTAATAGCCAAAACTTAAAGAAAATCCAATTAGATTTTGATTTGATTCTTAATTTTGAGCCACATGTTTCATTTAAATTTTAATTTTGTCCCAAATGAATTATTAAGTGCAAAAATTGAAGAGTCCAAATTCAATTAGATTCTAAATTGGATTTCAATTGGAGTATAATTTTCTGCCATGTGCCCATCTAAATTTTTTATTTTTGTAGCAAATGAATTATTGGGTGCAAAAATTGAAAAGTTTAAAATCAATTAAATTCTAAATCATATATATATATATATATATATATAATGAGAAATCATTACATATTTTAGAAATGTATAATTTAAAAAAAAAAGTGTAAGCTAATACTATGTATAATTTGAAAAATTCTTTAAAAAATTTGTATAATTTAAACCATATAATTGTTACTGTTTTAAGTTGTACTCGTGCATATACATGAAGCTATACATTACTATAGAAAAGAAGAACATAGAGAGATGAATAGTCAAAATTGGGAGAGGAATGGTTGGAGCTGTGAGATAGGAGAAGTACATGAAGCTATACATTACTCTATAGAAAAGAAGAACGTAGAGAGATGAATAGTCAAAATTGGGAGAGGAATGGTTGGAGCTGTGAGATAGGAGAAGTGTTGGTAAGAAAGTGAATAATAAAGATTCAGCAAAAAAAGAAAAAGAAAGAAAGTGAATAATAAAGAAAAGTAGAGCAAAAAAAACAAAAAGGTGAAAAAAAAAAAAAAAAACAAGGGGATGAAGTCAAAAAATGAAAGAAGTGTTGGAGTAATAGTAAAAGGGCAGTAAATGGTTGGTGACCGGGCGGGTTAATAAATGAGTAATACCACTGCTTCATTATTTATATGATAAATTCTACGTTCTGAGTTATTATTGATAAATCCCGTTGCCAGCAGGTTTTCGTTGGTGGGCATACTTAGTGGCGAGGTGTACTCGATAAAAAGAGGTGACTCCCACACAGTCGTTGGTCGAGCCGATTAGACAGTGCTTCCGGCCTCCCGCTGGCTCCCTGTCCGGGGGTAAAATATAGCCATAAAGGCCCCCATTTTTCATTCTCAAAAAAAAAAAAGAGTTATTATTGATTTTAATTTTAATTAAAATTAAAATTAATTTCCTGTTTGCTTGTAATAATAATAACTCAACAAGTTTTGTTACGAGAATATAGTGGACTTATAATAGCATAGCATAAATTATTTGCTTATTTATTGGCATTTGTTGTATGAGAAAATACACTCTGTTACGGGTGTATGTTTCTCTCCTCTTATATAGCTGGTAGGACTCACCAACTATGGGTCCGGATCTCACCAACTTGTGAGAAGTAGGAAACATAGGATTCGGATCCTCTCCATTTCTAATGAAATGGGATCCGGAAACATACACCCGTAACAGTATACTTCCTCCAGATGTATTGTCCACGTGTTATCTACTCACGTGGCTTTTATTTTATGTGAACACATTCACGTCCAAGAAAAACAGGAATGGCGTAAAACAGCTGAAAATGAGGTGCAGATCATATGTATTTAATCTGTTCTTTTGGCATAGACGTTTAACAAACCATAGACATCCTCGTCAGTTTACAGCCGAACCATAACTTAGGGGGTGTTTGGTGATAGTTTTCAAACAACATTTTTCAGTTTTTAAACAACATTTCACGCATTTTCACACACTTTTTCACCCACACGTATTTTCACAAAAATTTTTAAACAAAAATTTTTAGTTTTTAAACACATGTACCAAACGGGCCATAGCATTTCTTAAATTTAAAACATTGTGTTTTAACATTTTCTGTACTACACTTTGCACAACTTTTCAACACACCCATAAATAAAACAAAGAAAAAAAAAACCACTGGTTTTAGCAGAAAAAATAGCTCAAACTTCAAACTTGTACCTTCTTTTAAGCACTCACCTGTTTTTTCTCTCTAGCAACGATCGCACTAGCTCAGATCACTTTTTTTTTTCCCTAATAGTGTAAGAATACAATTTTCATTACAAAAATCTTGTTACAGTCTCAATCTCAAAAAAAAAAAAAAAAAGTCTCCTGCTGAACTTATCTCTGTATTTTCAATTTCTGGAAATCATTTTTTTAATCACTAAATGATTTTTCTGTACTGGGTTTTCGATCTAAGATCATGTAATTAATGAATTAGTTGCTTAATCAATAATCAGTAATATAGTTTGGTCTCTCCTGTTTCTGAATGTTTAGGCTCTGATTAGAACTGCGACGGTTGCATTGACTTAAGAGAGAGTTGAGAGTGAGAAGTGGGAAAATGAAACTGGCACCGAGAGAGGTTGAGAAACTGAGCCTACACAATGCTGGGTTCTTGGCACAGAAGCGTCTTGCTCGTGGTTTACGCCTCAATTACTCTGAAGCTGTGGCACTCATAGCCACTCAGGTTCCTTCTATTCTCTGTTTTTTTCTTTTTCTTTTTTCTTTTTTGGTATTTTATTATTATAAGCTGTAAAATAATGATAAGTAGGCAATATAGAGTTTGATTTTGGATAGGATAGAACAGTAAAGAAGAAAACATGTGGCCATGATTAGTCTGTTGAGGAATTTTAGTTAACAACAAATTTTTGGGACTAATGTTTTGCTGTTGATGCATGTATATACTTATGTATTTATGAAGCTTTTATAAGCAGAAAAATTGGGTGTGTTATGAAAAATGAAGATAAAGAATTTGTTGCTCTTCACTGATGTTTTTATTTTTTTTAATTGTTTAAGATTTTGGAGTTTGTACGCGATGGTGAGAAAACGGTTGCAGAATTGATGGATATTGGGAAACAACTTCTAGGAAGGTATAATTGTGAATTTTATGTATCATTTGTTTTTATTTTATTTTGTTGTTTTCCTAATGTTATTTGGGCAAGACATAGATTCAATTCCTTGTAGCTTGTTTAAGTATTGATGCAATGGTAAATTAGAAGTGATAACTTCCAATTTATATGATCTAAATGTTGGCTTTGTGTGTTAACAGGAGACAAGTTCTTCCAGCTGTTCCACATCTTTTGCATATGGTACAGGTAATCAAGCAACATTAAGGTTCTTTGTTGATATTGATGAACCTTCGCTTTGGACCTATCTAAGCAATGCATTATTTGTACCTTTTTTAAATAAAAATAATATATAAAAAAATTAATTCATGCTTGTGATTTTGTTATATTGAGTACTGTATACTATTTTGTATGAAAATTTGTTGGATTTTTTTTTTTTTTTTGAACTTTCTAATTATTGATATTACGGTTTAAAAAGCTTGAAACATAATGCTTGATGATGAACTTGTGTCAAACTGACCTGCACCCCCCTCCCCTTCCCCTAAAAAAAGAAAAAAGAAATTTACTTCCAACTATATATTATTAAGTTAATTTGAATGTAGGTTGAAGGGACCTTTCCTGATGGGACTAAATTAATCACCGTTCATGATGCAATTGCTAGTGAAAATGGAAATCTGGAGTTAGCTTTACATGGTTCATTTCTTCCAGGTATGGGCTTACCTTGGGTTGTACAGTTTAGAATTACTTTCTTTTGGGACCTACATGTCCCATATTGTGTAGTTTCAAGATTTCTGGTCAGCAGAAGCATTCTATGGAGATTTTATATGTTACTCTGCACCCATTGTTTCTGGACAAGACATTTTATGTCCTATCCTTTGAACTTAAAATGAAATTTAAGTCTTCATATAGCCAGAATCAAACTAAGTTTTTTCATTGATGAATATCAGTTAAATTTTGTAGTAAACAGTTACTTGTTCATAATGATTGATGAAGACTTTCTATCTTCTGGTGTCTTTATTTCCTCGTTAGAAAGAAAATTTCCATATATTTCTTTTAAAGTGATTGTGAGAAACTTTTAAAGAGTAGGAAATCTATTGTCTAAATTGAAGCAAGTTTTCCTCAAAAACACCTATGGAAATTTGAGCACAGATTTGACAACTTTCCGGACATGAATAGATTTTGATATCTCATGAGCTTAGACTCTGCTCATTTGATTAAAAAAATCTATCAACTTTGTATCACACAGAACAATATAATCGATCCTTTTACATTTCTGCGTATCTTTCATTAATGGGCATGGTTAAGCTCAGTGTAATCACTTCAAAACTATTCAGTCTTCTGTAATATATTCAAAAAATGTTCAGTAGGTTATGTACCAGCTCTCTACAAATATAAATGGAGTTGAAGTTAAAATATTTCTTTTAATATGCATCATGTTTAATATTGAATGCACATTGATGAAGAACTTTTGTGCAGTTCCTTCATTAGACAAGTTTCCTGATGTAGAAGACAAGAAATTTCCTGGCGAAATAATATTTGGAGATGGAAATATTACACTTAATCATGGAAGGAAAGCAGTAATCCTCAAAGTTGTCAACACTGGAGACAGGCCAGTTCAGGTGTTTTTCTTTAACCTATCATTTCTTATATTTGTTGGATGCTTTTCTTTTTTCTTTCTCATTTATATTTATCAGTAGTTAGTTAGCAATTTGTACCGAACTGCTATCAACTTCCTATTATGTTCATTTGCAACATCAGGATTTGATAATGAAACTTGTACATGTTTCCTGAGTTATAGTACTGAACTCTGATATTTTAATAATGAAAAAAATGCTTGCAATATTTTTTCAATTGACTGGCAGGGCAGATTTCTTTCCCTTTCTATGATGGGAGAGTTGAGATTCTTTCTGTAGTTTGAATTTTTTTGTATGAATTACAAGGGAAATAGTCATTAGTAGCTCACTCATAGTTGGAGGATAAAGAAATTTTTTAAGCTGTAGCTCATATGACACCTCCTCCTCTTGTAAAAAGCAAGGTGGAGGGTTAGATTGTGGGTTCAAGACACAGTGGGTGTGAGTATAGTACTTATATATATATATATATATAAAAGGTTTTCATATATATATATAAAATATATATATAAAAGGTTTTCAAGCACAGACAAAGTCACATGTTTCTAACAGATTGAATTGGTCAACATCTTGTTTGCATTCTCTTTCTGTGGTTAACTTGATTAACTAGATGATACTGTTATTTTAATAATTCCTCACTGTTTCAGGTTGGTAGCCACTATCAGTTTATTGAAGTGAATCCCTACTTGGTTTTTGATCGATGGAGAGCATATGGCATGCGCCTGAATATACCTGCAGGGACAGCTACACGGTTTGAGGTTGTACTTGCAATCTTTATGGATTACTTTTATTTTCATTTTATAAGTTTTTACTATTAATCAATGAAATTAAACTAAAATTTGTTTAGTTGTTTATCTGCTGTAAATACATATTTGGCTATATCTTTGGCTTTTTATTACTTCATGTCTAAGGAATATATTACCTAGCAAAAAAAGTAGTTTTTAATCATATTGTAAACAAAAATTATTTCCCCCTTTAATATCAGTTTGCACAGACGTGTTTAGCTCTTTGACTATTTAACTCTATGCATTTTAAGTATCAATGATTTTTTGCTTGGCCAGCCTGGGGAAGCTAAATGTGTAATACTTGTAAGCATTGGAGGTAATAAAGTGATCAGAGGGGGAAATGGCATTGTTGATGGACCGGTTGATCATGCTAATTTCAAAGTCATCATGGAAGCTGTAAACTCGAGAGGTTTTGGAAATCTTGAAGAAACAAATGCTAGGTTAGATCTTCTCCTAGGGCAAATCCATGCTGCTTGTTTCAATTCTGTTTTGTGATATCAATGAGATTGTTGTTTAAATGAGTAAACATATTCCACTTAAATGATAAAGGATAAATGGAAATGCTTTACCTCAGAATTGATTTTTCAGTGAAGGTGTTACCGGAGAAGATTCTGCTTTCACAACTGTTATCTCTCATGAGGCGTATGCCAATATGTATGGCCCTACCACTGGTGACAAAATTCGGCTTGGTGATACCAATTTGTACGCTGAAATTGAAAAAGATTTTGCTATTTATGGTGATGAATGCGTCTTTGGAGGTGGGAAAGTTATAAGAGATGGAATGGGCCAGTCATGTGGGCATCCACCAGCTGACTCTTTGGATACTGTTATAACAAATGCTGTGATCATTGATTATAGTGGAATCTTCAAGGCAGATATTGGTATCAAAGATGGTCTTATTGTTTCCCTTGGGAAAGCAGGCAATCCAGATACCATGGATGGTGTATTTATGAATATGATAATTGGGGTAAATTTCATCTCACTGTGCCGAAGCAGCATGAAAGGTTTAATTGTATGCCACGTTAATTGCACATACTTATACTTTTTCAATAATTAGGTTAACACAGAGGTTATTGCGGGAGAAGGAATGGTTGTTACTGCAGGAGCCATAGACTGTCATGTCCACTTCATATGCCCTCAATTGATATATGAAGCCATATCAAGTGGTGAGCTACCTAACTGGAATTTTTTTGGTTGAAAGTGCTGCTGAAATTTACAAAGGCATTATTGTTTAAATTGTTGTATTTATATAAATTTTTGACATGTTAAATATAGATGAAAACATTCAGAAAAGCTTAATCAAACTCAACTGCATATGTTGGCAATCAAATTCATACATTTTTTAGCCAATTGCACATGATTTAAAACTGCTCGATAAGTTTGTCTGAACCGTTCTTTTGGTACCTAGAGTTCATGTGTCTGCTCCTTAGAAATCTGAGTAACCTCTGGATGTAAAAGGAAATTAATTGAAGCAAATATTTCTCCAAATGTTCAATGACTCCATTTTTCCAAAACTATATGTAGGAATCACAACACTAGTGGGAGGTGGAACAGGACCTGCTGATGGAACACGTGCTACAACTTGTACTCCAGCACGATCACAAATGAAGTTAATGCTGCAATCAACTGATGACATGCCCCTAAATTTTGGTTTTACGGGAAAAGTACGCTTAATTATTTATAGGCTTAATAAATTCCTCTCTCTCGCTCTCTCTGTCTCTACTTACACCTGTTTAAGGATGGACCTTGCAGTAATTGTTGTAACATATTAATGGATGACTAAAATTCTGAATTCTAAAAGTTTTTCCCACTTGGTCCTCCCTTCTACTCCTCTCTTCATCTTTATTTATTCTTCTACCTTGTTCTGTAATTCCCTTTGTCTACTTCAGGGGAACAGTGCCAAACCTGAGGAGCTACATGAAATAATTAGAGCTGGGGCAATGGGACTGAAGCTGCATGAGGACTGGGGAACTACTCCTGCTGCAATAGACAATTGTTTGACTGTTGGAGACCATTATGACATCCAGGCACTACTTTTTTTTTCTTTTTGAGTAATATTTCTTTTCCAATTATTTGAAACATTTTGAGTTTTATATGACTTACAAACTTTCTTCATATCTATTGATTTTGACAGGTTAATATCCACACTGACACCTTGAATGAATCGGGATTTGTAGAACATACTATTGCTTCATTTAAAGGAAGAACTATTCATGCCTATCACAGGTACAAGTTTCCTTCTGCCCACACCACCAACCAAAAATAAAAAGGAAAGAAAATGTTTTTCAATCTTCTATGACTTAATTAAGTATCATGGTCATTAGGTATTATGTTAAATAATAATAATAAAATAAAACCTAAAGTGTAATCAAGAACTACACTTTATTTATTTATTTTAGCAAATTTCTTTCTTGATGTAGCAAGGAGGGAAGTTTACTTATAGAGGAGTAAAAAGCTATTGATAGCTAAGGCCTTAGTTGTTTTGTCAAAGTGGCTAAAATTTGACATCTTGGCCCTGTTGGTCATATCGGGAGTATTTCCCATCCCTATCATCCTTTTCAAGTTGTCATGACTTGATATTATGATTGATTGCAGCATATTCATGTGATTACAAGATCTTTCTCTTGAGAACAGGACATAATAAGTTCATCTACTCTATTACTTTTGGCCTTGCTTCAACTTTTCCATCTTTTAATACAATTTTTTTAACTTTCTCTGTATATTTTGGACAGTGAAGGTGCTGGTGGTGGTCATGCTCCAGATATCATCAAAGTGTGTGGTGTGAAACATGTCCTGCCATCATCTACAAACCCCACGCGGCCTTATACTTCCAACACTATAGACGAGCATGTTGACATGCTGGTATGAGAAGATAATAGAAGAATTGATTCAGTATGCATTATGGATGTTCAATTCTCATTTTGGTATGCATTCATACAGATGGTCTGCCATCACCTTGATAAGGACATTCCAGAAGATGTAGCATTTGCTGAATCAAGGATTAGAGCTGAAACAATTGCTGCAGAAGATATTTTGCATGATATGGGGGCAATTAGCATCATATCTTCTGATTCCCAAGCTATGGGTCGCATTGGAGAGGTTAATAATTCCCTTTTTTTAAGAGAATTTTTTCCGAGTTTTTGTTTAAATAACTTTGTTTGTACTTCCAATTGATACTAGAAATTTCTATCTGATAAATCTGGGAGCCAAACCTTAAAAACCATGAGATCTGGTACTTTTTTTTTTTTTTTTTTGATAATTGGAATAGGGAGGATTTGAACCCTGGATGTTTCCTTTGGAAAACTAGGAAGTGCTAGTTGAGCACCTACAAGGCTCTTGGCCAGACCTGTTTACTTACTTGATAGAAGTCATTCTATGATAAGATCTGATAGGGCTGCTTTTAAGCTGCTAAGATCTATGAATCTAGGAGACAGACATGGGTGCCAAATAGAGATACTTTCAACATGACACTGTCCCTTAAAATGAGACAAATCCTAGTAGGGATGAATGAAGACGGCCGATGGGGACACGTGAAGAGAAAATGATGGCTTGTTGCCCAGAATCTATTTTTTACAATTATGATCTTACGTTGCAAGTCAATAATGCATATTAACATTCTCTGAGTGCACATCCAACCCATGAATTCTTCATAATGTTTGTTCTTTTAGTCTTCACTTGGTTGGGACATATTTTCTTATTCGTTATGATGCTAAGCTCAGGTTTTGCCAACTCTTTTCTTGCCAGGTGATAATCAGAACTTGGCAAACCGCCCACAAAATGAAGTTACAAAGAGGGCCGATTGATGCTAGTGAACCAGACAATGACAACCTTCGTATCAAACGATATGTTGCAAAATACACTATAAATCCAGCAATAGCTAATGGGCTTTCTCAATATGTTGGTTCCGTTGAGGTATGCTGGGTATAATATCTCTGAGCTCAATTACAATGTGAGCTACACAAAAGTATAAACAAGCAATTGCTTTTATGTGTTATGTATTTCATGGATTACAGTAGCAAATGGGCAGAAAAGCATACATCACTTGCATTATTTGGTCCCACCATATGTCTCCAATATAGAAATCCATCTACTTCACAACTAATTGACGTTTATACTTTTATCAGATCATGCAAATATAGTTGTCTGCCCCCACTAATTCTGTTAAATCTTGACATTTTACTAACTAGTAGATGTGATCCATGAGATTCTGGATAGTCCGGAAAAATAGTAACATTGTAATTGATATTAAAGATTAAGTGACATTTGTTTTTGCAGGTTGGGAAATTAGCCGATCTTGTATTATGGAAGCCGTCTTTCTTTGGGGCAAAACCAGAAATGATAATAAAAGGTGGTGCAGTTGCATGGGCTGATATGGGTGATCCAAATGCAAGCATTCCCACACCTGAACCGGTAAAGTTTGCTACTACTTCTATACTCTGGATCATGTTATGTGGCAGAGCATTATTTTGAATTCCTCATATTATGATGATGACTGCATAAATGGAAATCTATGGTGCAAATGAGAATCTTCTCATTGTTGGGTTAGAATCTTAACATGCCCCTTGATGATAATTCTCATCTGAAGTGCTGGTTGTGCTTACCTTTATGAGTTCAAACTAATTTTAAGCAAAAATCAAACATTTTTAAAGAATTGTAACCATTAATGTCTCATATACTTATCGACAGTTGCATTTAACAAGCTAAAATATTTATAATTTATATTGTGAAGAAAAATCTTGCTGTAAAGAACCCCAGATAAATGGCATCGAGTTCCTTTGATTAGTTTAAGACAATCATTTTTTCAGGTAATGATGAGGCCTATGTTTGGAGCATTTGGCAAGGCTGGAAGTGCTCACTCCATTGCTTTTGTCAGCAAGGCATGGATCTCTCTCTCTCCCTTTCTTTCCTTTTTCCCTCTCTTTCTTCTTTTGTAAGTAACATTTTTTCTCTTTTATCCATACAACAGGCAGCTTTAGATGATGGAGTTAAGGCCAAGTATGGACTCAGCAAAAGAGTAGAAGCTGTTGGCAATGTCAGAAAACTAACCAAATCTGACATGAAGCTCAACGATGCCCTTCCAAACATTACAGTGGATCCAGAGACATACACAGTGACAGCAGACGGAGAAGTTCTTACCTGCACTGCAGCCACCACGGTTCCTCTTTCTCGAAACTACTTCCTCTTTTAAGGCATTGATAATAGGTCTAAGTTTCTATCATTTTATGTATTTTAAAGTAAATTTAGCAAACTGAAACAAATAATAATCCTTCCAAATATGAATGAAATAGCACTCTCATAATTGTGGTCTGTGAGTAGTGACAACTCTAGGAATTTCTTTTAGGGTACTCACTTAGAAATTTAAATTACCACAATTTTTTTCTTGGTACAATTTTTTTAAGGAAAAATGAAATTAGAAATTATTTTTATTGAATAAGTTGAACGAGCTATAAATTAATAAATTTTATCTTTTTGTTTTATAATAGGCTTTTTGTTGAATAATTTGTTCACTTGTTGTTGCTTGGTCTTGTCTTGTTTTTGTTTGGTTTATGTTTGTTGTTATTTGGGCTAATATTTATTGTTGTTATTTAAGCTTTTAAAAAAAGATTAAGGATTATGTTTGGGCCATAATTAATCTGGAGTAATGTTACGTCCACAATATTTTTACAATAAATCTTATGCAAAAAGTTGTTATTGGTGGGTAAAAAAATAATATCAGTATTTGGCCCAAATTAGAATCAGTAACAGCTTACCACATTGGATTTGTTGTGAAATTATTGTAAAAATGTTGTGAATGTAGTAGCACTATTATATTTATTGGACCCAAATTTTTGTAATTCTCAAGTCAGGGTGTTCAACATTTTTATTAGGGTAGTCACAATAGGTTAGTTTAGCATATAATATTTTTTTGACAAGTGTATATATACATTTTTTTTTTTTTTTTTTTTGCCAATTAAGGTGGTCCTGTGACTATCCTGGCACTCTGCCTGGATGCATATTTTGACACTGAAAGAGCTATAAGTCGGCAAAGCACTAACCAGAGTACTCCGTACGTGCACCACATTTGTTTTTGGAACTTGATTTGCAAGTATGTAGACACCCAACTATAAAAATGGTGGACATTATAGATATAGAATGGTAGCTTGTAATTCATGCTGTGCATGGAGTTTTTGTTTACATCAATGCTAGTACATAAAAATAAGCACATGAGAAAGTATTAATATCTAAAAAATATTAAGCAAGTAACTTTTTTTTTTTGAGGAAGAAGACATTAATTTTATTAATCAAAGTTGGTGAAATCTGCCTGAGCTACATTGTAAATTTTTGGTGGAGCATCCTCCATCCACACGACAAAATTTGAGACATTCCTAGCATACCCAGCTAGATTGTGAGTAATCATATTACCTTCCTTTCTAATGTAAGAGTAATGTAATTGAGTAAAAGACGTGGAAATAAATTCTGCATCCTGAAGAATCAAGGCGTGACTTGAGAGTAAATAATTTGTTTTGATTGATCACATTATGCATATACAATCAAAACATTCCAAACTCAAGATTATGAGAATATATCTAATAAGTTCATCAAAAAAGAGAATATATCTAATAAAGTACTTGTAGGGTCACAATTTGTAGCCCAAGCCCAAAAGGTATGGGATATGAGCCCAATGAGCCCAGTACAATGAATTTGTAGAGAGTGGGTGAAAGAGCTGGACTTATTGCAAATTGGACAACGGATAGTAAGGATTCAAAAGACGAACAAACACAAAAATACACTTAAAAGTCAATGAAATGAGTGTCCGAGGAGTTGAATTATGAATTAAACCAAAAGCTAATGTAGTTCTTAGTGCTACAGTAATTCTTTTTCTCTTCTCTTTCCCTATTTTTTTTTGATCCCCCTCTTATGGGAGGTCTTTTACATTATATAGTTCCTTTCAGACCATTCTAACCGTACACTTGTTAACCATCTAAACCTTCACTTGAATATATGTCCCATCAAACATCTTTTTTGGTTCTTTATGGGTGGTGATAGCTGAGACTGCACTGTTCAGGGGTTTTCTCCATATAAATGCGGTCAGAAAAGTTGTTGCAGTGCATTTAATGCGGTGGTAGCAGCTTTTCTTTTAGATATTTATGTGTTCTTATCACCTTTGTACGTGCTTAAGATTCATCCTGATCGCTGGAACTCCCTAGAAGGTCACCTAAATTATCCAAACGCATGCTTGATCGATGTTCATCATATCCGAGAAGGAGATGCTTCTCGGACTATATTCCTCCATTCTTCACTTACGTGATTCTCAGCTTTGGGGCATTTCCCGATTATTTATTCCTCCTCGGACTTATCTATGTCTTCGGATAAGGCTCAAGGCACAATATACAAATTTGGGTTCTTACCCCCACAGTACTAATTAATTAGAACGACATTAATAACACTAATTAAATGATGGATTTTAATATATATATTAATTAAGATTTTTATATTTAAAAATTGATATGTGATGAACTTTAATATATTATGTCAGTATAACATGAATGTTCTGTCTTTTTGTTGGAAGAAAACATAAGCAGAAAGGTTCCTCAAAAAAAAAAAAAAAAAAAAAAAAAAGTTTTCCGCGGTGGTGTTTTTTCAAATCATTGGTTTAAGGAATAGAGTATAATTATTTTATTTATTTTAAGGCAATTAAAATGATTGTTTGTTATTTTTCTAACAATTCCACAATCATTATGATGGTCTATATACTAATGGAATTCATAAACCACTCAATAACTCCAAATCAAACCTAAATACCTAATAATCCTTGTACAGTGCACTAAAGTTTCTTTAATTAGATGATACAGTGATGATGAAGTTTAGACTACTGCCAAAAATTAGATGATCAATCGAATCGTGTAAATGTGATAAATCCAGCCCAATTTTTTTTTTTAAAAAAAAAAAAAAAAAAAAAAGGACATTTGACGTTAAGAATCTTAAGATGCATCCTAACAAGCATTAAGCTATCCTAAATCATCAATTTTATTTATTTTATTTTACAATAGTATCCTACACACATTTACCATTTGGTACTGAGCTGTAGGTATCCCGGTTAATCAACACTAATATAAACAATGCAAATGCGTATTTTGTTTTGGACAAAATATCAAACACACACACACACACACATATATATGTGTGTGTGTGTTACAGTATGTTGTATGCCACATTATGTGTAGTGTAGATTGTTATAGGGTCAAAATCAAAGTTTTTGAATAGTCAATACGTCCAAAATATGTCTTTTATCCATTGTAACTATCAAATTATCAAAAAATAATAGAATACGCTAACAAATTCAACAAAAAGAGTGGCCAAGACATATTTGATTAAAAAAAAGGAATTATCACCAAAAAAGTGAAAAATTGAAAACATTAAACCGAGGTGATCCACAAAGTTGTTGAACAGTCAAGAGACGTCCAAAATACAAGTCTTCCATCTCTATTATAACTATGAACTATCAAATTATCAAAAAGTTTTAGAATTTGCTAAGAAGTTCAACAAAAAGAGTAGCAGTTATAGAATTTGCTGAAATTTGGTCATTTTTTACTTCAAGGAGCATGTTTGTCTTGGTCTCCTTGCAGTGTTGGCCTATTAAGTATTATCAACTATTAAGGTATGATAGCAGTTTCTCCTTTTTTCTTGCTGAAGGTATGCTAGCAGTTGACATACTTCCACTCTACATTTACAAATTCCATTCAAATGAAACACAATCTCTCTCTCTCCAAAGAATAGAAAAAGAACCTCTGCAATGTACCTACTGTAACACTGTACATTTCGCTTTCATAGTGTTTCTATTATCTTGGCAGCAGGTGTGCAGGTGTAGGAATCCTGGTTAATGCTTTCTAAGTGGGAATATACAGCTTTATAGTTCGTTTGGATTGAGGGGGAAGGAGGGGGAGTAAAGTAAATTTGACCCAAAATTAGCTTATTTTCAGTAAACTTTACTCTATTCCCCTCCACTCTTCCTTCTTATTTCCCCTCAATCCAAACGGACCCTTAAGCTGGATCTCTGTGTAGCTAAATTGAATGCCGTTTTCCATTTTTGTACACAACCTTGATCTATGTAAAGCAGCATGTCGTTTTTTATTTTTAAATTCTTCGTCAATTTTCTTCTTGGTCACAATAAATTGTTTTCTATTTGGTCTTGTAATGTGCTTCTGCATGCCTTTTGGGTTATGGGTCGCTGTGACCTGCATGTTTTTTTTTTTTTTTTTTGTGTTTGAAGTGCATGTCAGCCCCTTTTTAAAAAAGAAATTAGGGGTAAGGTGGCTTAACAATCACTTCTTTCAAACCCCACAAAAGTAGGAGTTTTGTGCATTAGACATTTTTTAAAAGAGAGATGTTACGTCTACAACAATTTTACAATATTTTTACAACAAATCACAAATGGTTAGTTGTTATTGGTTCAAATTTGAAACTAACACTAAGATTACTTTTTTGCCCCAACAATAACAACCAATAACAACCTGCCACTTAGGAAATGTTGTAGACATAGTATTTCTCTTTTTAAAAATAAATAAATAAACTGCCGCTGTTTTCTTGGTTGTAATCTGCACACTGTTTGGGTTAAAAGTTTAAACTGCATGCCCTTTAACAATTCTGGTTCCACATGTTGTGAATCACACCCTTTCTCTAAACTAGATTTTAATTTTGGTAATTACATGCTGTTGTCGTTTCTGAAAATAAGATGAAGTTCTTGTAACTTGTAAGGTGCATACCACTTTAAACTATATGTCGATTTATCCAAGAGAAATAATCACTTGCATCTATTCATGCAAAGAAGAGAGAAAAAACTCTTTGCTTGAATCCACGTAAAAACAAAAATCATAGATGAGTTGGAATTATCAAAACAAAAATCAGATACTTTTCTGAAGCCCTAGAATTGGAAGTGCAATTTATTCCTCAAATCCAAAGTATGTAGGGGAACAGAACTATTTTAAGAAATGACTCTTAAATAGAAATACTAATTTCAAACGTATAGCGACGGTTTTAAAACGCCGTAATAACTTTGCATATTGTAGCAGTTTCTCAAAACGTCACAGTAGGATGTTTATAGCAGTGGTTTAAAGAGGGCTGACGTTAAACTACCGTAATAAGTTGACTTATAATGGCGGTTTTCAAAATCGGAAAAAAACGCGGCTGTAAAACCAGTTTTTTTTAGTGCTTGAGAATATAGCCAAATGTTAGAGCTTTTTGGTTGCTTGAACGGTCTTCTATGGAAAACGTATTGCAAATTTGCAATTAACCTTTTTTTTATTTGCAATTAACCTTTGAACGATGAAAATGATCTAAGGTGCATCATGCCATTAAATGCTCACGGTTTTACAGACAAATTCTGACTTCGGAACCATTTCTCAACCATGTAACAGTTTACCCAGTAGTTTTCTGAAGATTGCACCCCAAAGTCGAGGTAGGCCACATGATCCATAAACCACTTTTAGTTAGCATCGAAGTATTTTCTTTTGGGACATTTTTTTTTTCAAATGATGGCAAACAGAAAAAGGAAATTGCTGAGCAATATGGTTTTTTTTTTTTTTTAATGGGTTGAGAAGCAATATGTTAATATATATATATATATATATAGGGTTGGGTTCAAGTTACATCTGGTGTAACTCTAAGCAATGTTACACCACCCAATAACTTGTTATAGAATTTATATTTTGAAAATCCTACCGTTGAATTACATTTTCTATATGTTCTTAACAATCATAACAATTTTCATGTAAATTGGATGTTATTTACCATTTAATCTATTAACTCATATCTTATGCATAATTTTAAACAACAAAAACTTGAATTTAAAAAATTGATTAATGACATGGCTATTAATCTTTGATCACCTTCAAATTTTGCAAGTATGGAGAATATACGAATATAATGTAATCTAACGGTAGATATGTCAAAATTTGCATCCAATTAAAAAATATTGAGTGGTGTAACATTGCTTAGAATTACACCAAGTGTAATTTGAACCCAACCCATATATATATATATATATATATATATATATTTTTTTTTTTTTTTTTTTTTTTTGAGGAAGAATATGTTAATATATAAAGAAACCGATAAATAGTATTTTTTTTTTTTTTGAGAAAGAATAGTATTTTTTTTTAAGTCCTCATTGAACATACCTTTTGACAGTATGCAATTGTTGAGCTTTATTAGAGCATTCATAATTGGTATGGTATATGCCAAATGTGAGGAAAATTTAGCATGTGAGGCCCAAAGTAGCTCAGCAGCTAGAATGCTAAACATGTAAAAATGTAAAAAATTTTGCCATAGTGCTACAGTACCATCGTAAATATATGATGGTACTGTAACTGAATGGTATAAACAAATATAAATTTTTAATACTCTCTCTCATACTTTTTAATTCCTCGAAATTTCTCTCTCCTCTCTCTCATTATTTCTCTTCTCTTCTCTCTCTTCCTTCCCTCTTTCTCACCCGCTCTCTCCTCTCTTCAGACCCAAACACCAACCTCCTCCCAAATCCAACATCACACATCAATGATCAAACCTAAACAAAACCACATCAAAGACAAAACACTAGATAGCAACCCAACCTAGTTTTGAAATAGCAAAACCTTATTCAAAGGCAAAAACATTGGAGCTCAATTAGGTGGCAGAAATGGCAGAAGCGGCGTGAACAGCAAAAACGATGCGTGTCTTTTTGGGTAAAATTTTGAGACTAATTCGGTGCAAGCTCAAGCTTTAGAGAGCCCTTCTATTTCCTGATGGTGGTGGGTTTGTGACTGATGTGGGTGTGAGTCAAGTGGTGCAGCAGCGGGAGAACATTATGACATCCAGGCACTACTTTTTTTCTTTTTTCTTTTTTAAGTAATATTTCTTTTCCAGTTATTTGAAACATTTTGAGTTTTATATGACTTACAAACTTTCTTCATATCTATTGATTTTGACAGGTTAATATCCACACTGACACCTTGAATGAATCAAGATTTGTAGAACATACTATTGCTTCATTTAAAGGAAGAACTATTCATGCCTATCACAGGTACAAGTTTACTTCTGCCCACACCACCAACCAAAAATAAAAAGGAAAGAAAATGTTTTTCGAATCTTCTATGATTAAGTATCATGGTCATTAGGTATTATGTTAAATAATAATAATAAATAAATAAATAAATCCTAGAGTGTAATCAAGAAGTACACTATTTATTTATTTTAGCAAATTTCTTTCTTGATGTAGCACGGAGGGAAGTTTAATTATAGAGGAGTAAAAAGTTATTGATAGTTAAGGCCTTAGTTGTTTTGTCAAAGTGGCTAATATTTGACATCTTGGCCCTGTTGTTATCGGGAGTATTTCCCATCCCTATCATCCTTTTCAAGTTGTCATGACTTAATATTATGATTGATTGCAGCATTCTCATGTGATTACAAGATCTTTCTCTTGTGAACAGGACATAATAAGTTCATCTACTCTATTACCTTTGGCCTTGCTTCAACTTTTCCATCTTTTAATACAATTTTTTTAACTTTCTCAGTATATTTTGGACAGTGAAGGTGCTGGTGGTGGTCACGCTCCAGAGATCATCAAAGCGTGTGGTGTGAAACATGTCCTGCCATCATCTACAAACCCCACGCCGCCTTATACTTCCAACACTATAGACGAGCATCTTGACATGCTGGTACGAGAAGATAGTAGAAGAATTGATTCAGTATGCATTATGGGTGTTCAATTCTCATTGTGGTATACATTCATACAGATGGTCTGCCATCACCTTGATAAGGACATTCCAGAAGATGTAGCATTTGCTGAATCAAGGATAAGAGCTGAAACAATTGCTGTAGAAGATATTTTGCTTGATATGGGGGCAATTAGCATCATATCTTCTGATTCACAAGCTATGGGTCGCATTGGAGAGGTTAATAATTCCCTTTTTTAAGAGAATTTTTTCCCTTAGGGTTATTGTTTAAATAACTCTGTTTGTACTTAAATTGATACTTGTAACTTCTATCTGATAAATCTGGGAGCCAAACATTAAAAACCATGAGATTTGGTACTTTTTTTTTTTTTTTGATAATTAGAGGAGGGAGGATTTGAACCTAGATGTTTCCTTTGAAAATACCAAGAAGTGTTAGTTGAGCCTATAGGGCTCTTGGCGAGACCTGTTACTTACTTGATAGTGAGCATTTGGAGTCATTCTAATTGATAAGATATGATAGGGCTGCTTTTAAGCTGCTAAGATATAAGAATCTTGGAGACAGACATGGGTGCCAAATAGAGATACTTTTAACATGACACTGTCCCTTAAAACGAGACAAATCCTAGTAGAGATATATGACGGCCGACAGGGACACCTGAAGATAAAATGATATCTTGTTGCCCAGACTCTATTTTTTACAATTATGATCTTACGTTGCAAGTTAATAATAAATATTAACATCCTTTGAGTGCGCATCCAACCCATGAATTCTCCATAATGTTTGTTCTTTTAGTCTTCACTTGGTTGGGACATATTTTCTTATTTTTTATGATGCTAAGCTCAGGTTTTGCTTACTCTTTTCTTGCCAGGTGATAAGCAGAACTTGGCAAACTGCCCATAAAATGAAGTTACAAAGAGGACCGATTGATACTAGTGAATCAGACAATGACAACCTTCGTATCAAACGATATGTCGCAAAATACACTATAAATCCGGCAATAGCTAATGGGTTTTCTCAATATGTTGGTTCCGTCGAGGTATACTAGGTCTAATATCTCTGAGCTCAATTACAATGTGAGCTACACAAAAGTATAAACAAGCAATTGCTTTTATGGGTTATGTATTTCATGGATTACAGTAGCAAATGGGCAGAAAAGGCATACATCGCTTACATTATTTACTCACACCATAAGTCTCCAATATAGAAATCCATCCACTTCACGACTAATTGATGTTTATACTTTTATCGGATCATGCAAATATAGTCAACTGCCACCACTAATTCTGTTAAATCTTGAAATTGTATTAATTAGTAGATGTGATCCATGAGATTCTGGATAATCTGGAAAAATTGTAACATTGTAATTAATATTAAGATTAATTGAAACAAAAGATTTCTCCTTTTATAAGTGACATTTGTTTTCACAGGTTGGGAAGTTGGCCGATTTTGTTTTATGGAAGCCCTCTTTCTTTGGGGCAAAACCAGAAATCTATATATTACTAAAAGCTGAAGTGTAGCATTTAATGTTACTACGCTCACGTTGAGCCACATCAGCAGCCAAGTCATCATTTTTTGTTTCCAATTTTTCTTATATATTTTTTTAAAACATTTTCTCATTTAAGGTGACTTAAAAACTCCATTATTTAAAAATTAAAA
Source organism: Quercus aquifolioides (assembly GCA_019022515.1). Lineage (NCBI taxonomy): Eukaryota > Viridiplantae > Streptophyta > Magnoliopsida > Fagales > Fagaceae > Quercus > Quercus aquifolioides. The sequence goes on from CM032330.1 coordinate 56,104,545, forward strand.
TATCTTTTAACCATTATTTTTATTATTAATTTTCCAAAACTCTCCATTCCTTTTACCTCTTCATCTCCTCACTACTTTCTACCTTATTATAATTCTTTCTCTACCTTTTTATCTTCCTTTATTTTGACTCTTCTTATTCTCAACATCTCACTATAAATTTGACATCTTCTTCTTCATTCTATGTATAATTTTCTCACACAAAAAAAAAAAAATGTTACTTCTCTCTCTCTCTCTCTTTCGCTCAATTTGTTTTTCATTTTTTGTTTAATTTTTTTTTATTGCATCAATTCTTTAGGCTAATGAATTTTTGTGTTAATTAGAATTCTACTTTAGGTTGATGCAATTTAGTTTTGTATTTTAAGTTGTTATCTTTTATATTCTCTTTGATTAAATATTATTCTACAGCATTATACATTTATAGTATATAATAATATAATGTTATTATATTACATAGAATGACTTGGATAACTTGATGTTTATTGTTATATATTTTATTTTTAATCTTTTTTCTTCTCATCTTATTTTATTCAACATTTAAATCCAATTACATCCTCCATACTATTAAATTATGTAGCACACTTATCAAAAATAAATAAATAAATTATGTAGCACAAATCAAGAAAATGGCTAAACACAAACCTACATTCTTTTACCACACATTGGGGGAATCAAAATATTTGTGTGATAAAAGGTCATATCATTTATAATTTAGATAACACTCTTTGAATGTGCCTAGGCCTATAGATTGAGTAATTTGTAGACTTAAAAGGCTATTGAGAATGAACTTTTTGAATCAAGACTAAAAAAATATGAACTACTATATATCATTTAGATAAAAACTTTTATCATAGATACATTAATTTTTTTTGCCACAAATTTAAATCATGCAAACTTAATAATTTTATATTATGTGTTAGCATCGTCTATGCTTCTTCTTCTTCTTCTCAAAAATATTATGTATCATCTTTAAAGGATTCCAACAATATTGATCTTAAGGAAAAAGTTACATAAAATATTGAGAAAAAAATGTTTTATATTACAATCTACTAAAAATGTTTTTTAAATATTTAAACCTTTCTATTTTTCATATCATTGACGTGTTCTACAACTACCATATGTGTTAACTTAAGTCTTAATATTCTTAAATTGTTTCGGCAAAAAGAAAGAAAAAAAGTTGTCACAAAAGAGGAATTCATGTAAAGTTTTTTGCAAAATGATATATCTGTTTTGTAAGGCCACCAAACTCGATAATTTGCAAATGATGGAACCACTCGCAACAATATTTGCATAGTTATATAGTTCTAGCTAAAGCAATTGAGTGTACTTTTAGTCTTCAAAAAACACATATCTATTAGTTGTTAAACGTTTATTTTGAGTAGTTTTAATTTTTCATATAATTTTACCTTTACATATTCATCTATTTTAATTTTTTTTTTTTCAGGAAAAAAAAAAACTTTAGTTTAGATATTTATAAGTAAACAATGAAATAATGATTCATGAATAATCAAATATATATATATATATATATATTATCTATGCACATTTATCTTGTGTGGTTGTAACTTTAAATATAATTTTGCATTTATATATTCATCTACTTTAATTTAGATGTTTATAGCTTAATAATGAAATCTATAAACAAGGTAATTAAAACAATCATATTTCTACAATTCAAAAGGTCACAATTTCTTTTTCTTTTTTTTAAAAGGCCTTTTACATTTCCTTGGAATTATTTTTTAAATTTTGTTTTTTATAAAAATTTTGACATACCACTAACCTAACCACTTCATAGATTAAAAAAAATTTAAGGCCCATTATTACTTCCGTTAATATATTATGGAAATCTTAATTGATTGAGACCAAACTAGAAAAATACCTTTCATATTTCCTTGAAAATTCATCAAAAAAAAAACCTTTGACATACCACTAGCGTAACTACATCTATACCTATTTAAGCCATCTATGATATCTATTTTTTATTGATAACCATAAAATCTACAACTAGCAAGGAAACATACAAAATAATAAAGAATAAATGAAGGAAGAAAAAAAAATTAAATCAAACGTCAATTAATAACCATTATTTGGAAAATAAAAAGGTGTTCAAGAAGAGTAAAAAATAAAATAGAGATGGTTATACAGTGGACATTGAAAACTTTATAGTGCAATAAAATCAACCATTACATTCACTTAATTAAATCAATAATCAACAATTAAATATAATAGTACAAAAATTTAAACTTAAAACTAATCAAACTCTAACTAGAGAAATTATATTTCCTATCATAACTAAAAATGAGACATTCTTCAATAATTTAGAAATTATATTAGAAATAAAGTTAAAAAAATTTATAATCTCATTTTTTGACATTTCATTTAACCTTTTATATATATATATATATATATATATATATGATGGTGCAAGAAAAATGCCAAGTCAATTACTCGTCCATAGCATGTACAAAACGGAGAACACACCAAGTCAATTACTCGTCCATAGCATGTACAAAAGGGAGAACGAGTGGTTGGTACACTCGTCCTTAACCGTCTACTTTTATCCTCCGTTCGCTCGTCCATGGGAGGACGAGCAAGCAGTGAGCCTCGTCCGTCATTGAAGAGGGACGAGCAAGGTTCACCAAGAGTTGTGCTTCAACACAACTTCCAACCAAGAGTCACGTTGAAGAGTCATACTGTTTGAATCTCAACACAGGTCCCGATGAGGTGACTCCTATGACAGTTATGGAAGTTACCCTCTGAATCCTCCAAACTCTACGACGATTGGAGAAATAACTGATTTCTAACACTATATAAAGACCCTTCTACGCAGAGGTAAGGGGACTTTTTCTTTCTTGGAGAATTCTAGATAAAAAATTATTGAAGTCTCTCCTTTCTACATCAAATCACTGACTTTATCATCGGAGGACCCTAGACCGGCCTCCACCGGTCTTTCTCTGATTGAATTTGGTTTTTTCAGGACTTGTCCTTCAAGATCAGCAGCATCCGAAGACTTTTCAGCCCACTGATCCCTTGGAACTTATCAGTTGGCGCCGTCTGTGGGAAAGAATTGTTTGTCACGTTTAAACTTCATTTGTTGAGTTCGTGATTTCTTTCTCAGACAAAGGGCTGAAATGGTCCGGACCAGATCAAGGGTTACCAGTCCAGGCCCCCAAGAGAGTAGAGACGCTTCCAGCAACCCCCATCGTGCCCAACAATCTGCACCAGCCATGCAACCCCCTCCTGGCCAGCACGTGCAAGCAATGGCTGCCGCTATGGCAGAGTTGACTCGCCAGAATCAAGAATTGAGAAGGGAGATTACCCTTAAGAGCCAACGGCATGAGGCCTACGAAGAGGACCCCGGACAAAGTCAAGGGGATGGGAGACATGCAAAACTGGAGAGCCAATCAAGGGGTACCATTCCTAGAAGGGTACCACACTTGGAAAATGAAGTGGATCAGATAAGGAAAGTTATGGATGAGAAGAGGGAGAACATGAGGAGGACTAACCCCATGGAAGACCTAGTTCACCGAACAGATTCTCCCTTCATAGCCTCTATCAATGGTCATCCTTTGCCTCCGAAATTCAGGATGCCTTCCTTGGACTCGTATGATGGAACACGAGACCCTTTTGACCACATTGCCACTTTCAAGACTACCATGCACCTTCAAGGAGTTCCTGATGAGATAATGTGTAGAGCCTTCCCCACCACCCTCAAGGGATCCGCATGAGTGTGGTTTAGCAAAATACCTCCCAATACCGTGACGTCCTTCGAGGAGTTAAGCAAGTTGTTCGTCAACAATTTTATTGGAGGGCAGCGGCATAAACGCTCTTCGTCTAGCTTGCTAGCCATAGAGCAAGGAGAAAATGAGAGTTTGCGGTCTTTCATCACGTGGTTCAACAGGGACGCCTTGGCAGTGGACGAGGTGGATGATAAGCTCCTTCTGGCGGCATTCCACAATGGGGTTCATTATGACCTGTTTATACACAAGTTATATGAACAAGCGCCTCAGACCATGGCTGAACTCGTTCATTCAGCCCAAAATTTTATGAACGCGGAGGATGCTATCATAGCCAAGAAGAGGAAGAGAGTTGAGAGAGTGGAAGCCAATCCAATGCGCCAGTCGGAACAAGGTCCTCGTCCCAAGAAGGGATGAACAGAAGATAAGAAAGACCGAGAAAAGAAGGCAGGTCCTTCAGCGCGGAATCAACAATACACCCCTTTGAATGTGCCACTCGAGCAACTCCTTATGCAAATCAAGGACGAGCCTTCCTTGAAGTGGCCGGAGAAGCTGAAGGGAGATCCCAACAAGCGCAATAGGAACAAGTATTGCCGCTTCCATAGAGACCATGGCCATGATACGGACGAGTGCTTTGATTTGAAGCAGCAGATAGAGAATCTTATTAGGCAAGGGAAGCTGAGAAATTTCCTTGGACGAGACCATAAGGACGAGAAAATGAAGGGCAAGGTAGAGGAATCATCGCGACCGCCGCTTGGAGAAATAAGAGTCATCATGGGGGGAAGTATAATTGGACAATCGTCCAAAACAAAGAAGGCATACCTAAAGGAAGTGCAAAGCGTCCAACTTTCTGGACGGTCACCGAGGGCTAAGCCCATGGACGAGCAGGCGATGACCTTCACGGACGAGGAAGCTGAGAGAGTCCACCATCCTCACGATGACGCTATCGTTATCACCTTGCTTATTGCTGATTACACAACCAGAAGAGTGCTGGTAGACAATGGAAGTTCAGCAGACATTCTGTATTATCCTGCCTTTCAGCAGATGAGGGTTGGACGAGATCAGCTTCGTCCAGTACACTCGCCTTTAGTAGGTTTTGGAGGAATGAAGGTACAGCCTGTAGGTACTGTTACATTGCCAGTGGTGGTGGGAGCATACCCACGACAGTTGACTACCGATGTAACTTTCTTAGTAGTAGATTGCTCGTCCTCGTACAATGCCATAATTGGAAGGCCGACCCTAAACAGGTGGAAGGCAATTACATCTACATACCACCTGTCAGTGAAGTTCCCGACAGAGCATGGGGTAGGGCAAGTACAGGGGGACCAACTAGCAGCAAGAGAGTGTTATCTGGCCATGTTGGCTACAGACGAGCAAGCAATGAGTATCGAAGAAGGGAGAATTGTGGCAGAGCCCATAGAAGCATTGGAAGATATTTCCTTAGATGAAAATAACCCTGAGAGGTGTACCAGGGTTGGAGCAGATCTGGAAGCGAAGATTAAGAAGGACCTCACTTGTTTTTTAATAAGAAACAGGGATGTGTTTGCTTGGAGTCACGAAGACATGCCGGGTATAGATCCTAGCGTCATTACCCACCGTCTGAGTGTTTGCCCTTCCTCCAAGCCAGTGCGACAAAAGAAGAGGGTGTTCGCCCCTGAGAGAGATAATGCTGTTAAGGAGGAAGTTCAGAAGTTAATTGTGGCGAAGTTCATTCGAGAGGTATACTATCCTGACTGGTTAGCCAATGTGGTCATGGTCAAGAAGACGAACGGCAAATGGAGAATGTGTGTTGATTTCACTGACTTAAACAAAGCTTGCCCTAAGGACAGTTACCCGTTGCCGCGCATTGATCAATTGGTAGATTCTACTGCCGGCCACAAGTTGCTCAGTTTCCTGGATGCTTTTTCTGGTTATAATCAGATTAGGATGGATGAAGCAGACCAAGAGAAGACGTCCTTCATCACCAGTCAGGGACTATTTTGTTATGAAGTGATGCCTTTCGGTCTGAAAAATGCTGGAGCAACATACCAACGACTGGTAAATCACATGTTTCGTCCACAGATCGGGCGGAATATGGAAGTCTACATAGATGATATGTTGGTGAAAACTCAAGACGAGGAGAGGCATTTGGACGACTTGCAGGAAACATTCGACACACTGAGGCAGTACCACATGAAGTTGAACCCTAACAAATGTGTTTTTGGAGTATCATCAGGGAAATTTTTAGGATTTATGGTCTCCTACAGAGGAATAGAAGCAAACCCTGATAAAATTCGAGCAATATTGGATATGAAGCCTCCGAGCAATGTTAAAGAAGTCCAGTCCCTCACCGGACGAGTTGCCGCCCTCAACAGGTTTGTTTCTAAAGCTACTGACAAATGTTTGCCATTTTTTAAGGTTCTTAAAAAAGCATTTGAATGGACCGACGAATGTCAGAAAGCTTTCGAAGACTTGAAGATATATCTCACCAAAGCCCCGTTGTTAAGCCCGTCCGTGCAAGGAGAAGAGTTGTACTTGTATTTGGTAGTCACCCCACACGCAGTGAGTTCAGCTCTAGTGAGGGAAGAGGGCAAGGTACAAAGACCTGTATACTATACCAGCAAAGCATTGAGGGGAGCAGAGGGACGATACCCGTTAATGGAGAAATTGGCTTTTGCATTGATTACAGCCTCCAGAAAACTAAGGCATTATTTTCAGGCTCACGTCATTAACGTCATGACAGATCACCCACTCAAGAAGGCAATGAACAAGTTAGAGGCTGCAGGACGTTTGATTCAATGGGCCGTCGAGCTCAGTGAGTTCGATATAAAGTACCAACCAAGACATGCCATAAAAGCTCAAGCTCTGGCAAATTTCATTGCTGAGTTTACGTTAAGCTGTGATGATGAAAGTGAAGTGGAAAAGAGCAAGAAATGGGTCATCCATGTGGATGGCTCGTCTACACTGTATGCAGGAGGAATAGGCGTGGTTTTACAATCTCCAGAGGGGGACAAACTGAGACACAGAGTTCATTTGCAGTACCAGACAACTAATAACGAAGTTGAGTACGAAGCTCTTCTCAAAGGGCTAGAATTGGCTAAGTCTGTAGAAGTGAAGTCACTCCTCGTCTTGGGAGATTCCCAATTAATCATGGGCCAAGTGAATGGGATGTATGAGGCTAAGGAAGAACGAATGAGGAAGTACCTTAACAGGGTAACACGCATTATAAAAAAGTTTGAGGACGCCAACTTCGTTCAAATCCCAAGGGAGGAGAACGTGGAAGCTGACACCTTAGCAAAAGAAGCCTCAGCGAATGAAGCCGTGGATAAGTTCGATGAGATTCAATACATATCGAGTATAGACATCCCAGAAGTAGAGGAAATTGGATGGCCCCAATCGTATCATACCTAAAAGACGGACGACTTCCAGCAGAAAAAGATGAGGCAAGGAAGTTGAGGGTAAGAGCAGCCAGGTACGTTCTTTTGGACGAGGTTCTCTACAAACGGGGTTTTTCCTAGCCATATCTCAGGTGTTTGGCTCCAGATGAAGCAAACTATATATTGAGAGAAATTCATGAAGGAGCCTGTGGAAACCACTCAGGAGCCAGGTCACTCATCCACAAAGTCGTCCGTGCAGGATATTATTGGCCAAATATGCAAGCTGATGCTAAGGCCTATGTCAAGGTCTGCGATCAATGCCAAAGGTTTAGCAACGTCCCCAAGCAACCATCAGAGTACTTGACTCCAATGACGGCCCCATGGCCTTTTGCGCAGTGGGGGCTAGACATCCTAGGTCCTTTTCCACTAGGTGTAAGGCAAATGAAGTTCCTCGTCGTTGGAATTGATTATTTTACCAAGTGGGTAGAAGCAGAACCCTTAGCTAACATCACACAACAAAACGTCAAAAACTTCATATGGAAGAACATTGTGTGCAGGTTTGGGGTGCCCAGGGTGCTGATATCTGACAACGGACGACAATTTGACAATGCATTGCTCAAAGATTTTTGCCTACACTTTGGGATTCAAAATCATTACTCCTCGCCAGCCCACCCACAAGCTAATGGACAGGCTGAAGTTGCAAACCAATCCTTGTTAAAGATAATCAAGACTCGGCTTGAGAGGGCAAAGGGAGTATGGCCAGATGAGCTACCAGGTGTTCTTTGGGCATATAGGACCACAGCGAGAACCCCCACAGGAGAGACTCCTTTTAAACTAGCCTATGGAACTGAAGCAGTGATACCTGCGGAAGTACACATGGCCAGTCACAGGGTGGCAACCTATCAGGATGAAGCTAATGAGGAGCAACTCCGTGTGAACCTCGATTTAATAGACGAGGTAAGGACGGACGCTGAACAAAGGATGGCGAGGTATAAAAACCTGATGGCTAGGCAATATGACGCAATGGTAAAGCCAAGGCGATTCAACATAGGGGACCTCATCCTGAAGAGGGTTTCCTTAGCAACAAAGAACCCAGCTCATGGGAAGTTGGGACCTAACTGGGAAGGCCCCTACAGAGTTATAAACTTCAAAAGACAGGGATCCTATTACTTGGAAGCCCTTGATGGGAGGAAGCTGGAGCATTCTTGGAATGTGGAGCACTTGAGGAGATACTATCAGTAAATTGCCAGCCTAGGGAGCATGACTCTGGACGAGCCATGGGATTACATAAAAACTTGTTTATTTATATGTTTTCAGTGTGGTTTTGTTATGCTAAACGTATGGACGAAATTATGGTTTGGTTTGTATTTGTTCTAATAAAGGCATTAGCCTCTAAAATGCATGCCTCGTCTATGAACAATATCTATGTTATGAACTATGTTTGTGGAATGTACATAATGTTGTGTAAATTTATGTTTTCCATCGATTTTTGTTCATATTGACTCTTGAAAAAGCTTAAAAGCTCAAGACGAAAAAATCTTAAAAGCTCAAGACGAAAAAAGCTTAAAGCTCAAGACGAGAAAACTCTCTGGACGCGGAGACGTAATCTCAAGCTTTCCTAGAAAGCGAAATCGAGGCACACTCGTCCAAATCAAAGGACGGGGTAAAGCTAATGCCTAAGAGCCAGTTGCAAAGTCCAAGGCATTCTCGTCCATAGGATGGGCAAGGTAAAACATTATACCTAATCATACCATGGACGAGAAAGTGCATAGACGAGTGCATGTCAAGCCATGGACGAAGAAATGCATGGCTGTATTTCAATCTTTTAAGGCCTTTATTAAAACAATCCAGTCCATGGACAAGAAAAATGTAAGCCCACTACTTAATAAGCATAAAGATCAGCCAAGTCCATGGACGAGTAATGCTAATCTTTATCATTTCTCAACAGGTCCTTGGACAAGTAATGTTGATTATTACCATTTTACATAGACGAATTACATTTGAAATGCAAATGAAAATGGTAGATGAATATATGTAAAATATGGACAAAGTTAGCCAAGGGTGGATATCATACGTCCAAAAAACCCTTGGTAAATAAACTGAAATGATTGTTTAAAACCTCGTCCTAAAACGTTGGACGAAGTAAATGTATTGAGATTACATAAAAAGGTCTCAAAACGGACCAAATCGAAATACATTGAAAAAAAAAATCTTAAGTAGAGGGAGCGACATTGGAGGCGTCCTGAGGAGGCAGGGTTGTAGCATCATCTTCGACATTGACGTCGTCGGAGCCAGTCTGAAGGAGAGAACTAGTGGCAGCAGCATTCAGATTAAGTAAAATGGGGCTGAAGTCTACGCTAGGGAACTTTTCCATAGCCTCCATTCTGAAATCTTCAAACCCTGTTGCGTAATTAGTGTCCAAAACATCAGTATATTGTTTGGACACCTTAAATTCAGCCACTGCGTCTTCCTTCACTTTGGAGAGGAGAGTGCCATATTTATCATTCTTTTTCTTCAGCTCCTCAAGACAAGCGTCCTTCTCCGCAGCACTGGCTTTCGACTCCTCAACCAAAGTCTTCAACTCCTTCACCTCTTCCGTAGTTTTGGCAGCCACTTCAGCCCATTGTTTCGCCTCCTTCTTCAAATCCTCGATCCTCGTCTCTAATAGGATCCTCGTCTTGTCCAGCCCTGTGGCCTGCCTAGACGCCGCTATAAACTTTGACATGCCCTACACACACAAAACAAAAAACACAAATGAAAGTTAAGAAAAGGAAAGAGAGACGAAGAAGGAGAGTGAAATTCTTTGGTCAAGACGAGGTATGAGTGTTACCTTGAAAAGGTCATGAACACCAGAGTGCTCAAAATCCGTAAGGGACATATCATAGCAAACGTTTATATCTTCGTCGGTCACAGCCTTTTTGAAACGTTCCCAGGCCAGGTCCTCATTTTCAATAATATTTGAAGGGACCTTTTGAGAAGGCTGAGACGGGGTTGACATAGTCTTGGACGGAGTGATCTTGGACGAAGTGGCCTTGGACGGAGTGGTCTCAATTGGAATGGACGAGTCTACGTCGACTATATGCACAGGCTGCTGGGACGAGGGAAGGGTAGGCTTGACTACCTGGGACGAGTTAGACTTGGCCTTTTTGCCTCTTCGACTGGGGAGATTTCCCAAGTCCAAGCCTTTTGACAGCGTCTTCCTCTTCTCCCCAGTCGCAGGACGAGCTTGAGTTTCAGGCTCAGGACGATCCCCCTCAGCAGCCACATCCTTTCCCTTGTTCCCTTTCATTGTTGCCATTCCTAAAAAAAAAAAAAAAAAAAAAAAAAGAAGAGTAAGAATACTTTGAGTTGAAACAAAGTAAACAATGTGCATGGACGTTTGGAACTTGAGACTTACTTCTCCTTACTGTGACTTCGTGTGCAATTGCTTCGTCAGATGGGTTAGGGCCCAATCCCCACTTGGCAAGTCGTCTAAGCGAGACCAAGGAATGGAAGTCCCTATCCGCGTGTAGACGAGCCTTATGGACGCGGTCACGGTGGAATTTGCTCAAAGACGGTCGTTTAACAGCTGAAAATGAAACAAGAAAATTTTAATTAATTAATCGTTAATATTAAAAAAAAAAAAAAGAAGAGAGAGGGAAAATCAAAAGAAACAGGGGAGCAACTTACCCTCAGGACGAAGGTTTCCTAGGTCCCCAGTAAAACGACCAAACGTGTCCTGGCCAACGTCTACAGGATTCCCAGCCCAGAAGCCGGAGACGAAGAAAAATTTCGTCTTCCATTTTCTGTCAGACGAGGCCAGGGACTTGATCAATCTACAATCTCTACCCCTAGCTGTGAATTGATGAAAGCCAAGGGATTGATGTATCTCTGAAGGTTTGTAACAATAAAGGAACTCGTCCACAGTAAGAGGACGGTCCTTTCCAAATACTTCACCCCACAAAATCTGCATTGAGATGATTAATCTCCATGCATTTGGGTTGAACTGGCATACTCCTAAACCTAACTTAATCAACAATTCCCTAGTAAAAGCATTTAAAGGGAATCTTAAACCCCCCAAAAGATAAGCCTCATAGACGTCTATCCCAAAGTGAGGGCTGCAACACCATTCTTCTCGGACGGGCAACCTAGGGTTAAACTCGTCTGGGATTTGATACCACTCCCTAAGATTTTTTAGTCTTTGCTCGTCTGTCCTAGAAGGGATATCTACTGCACAACTGTAAACAGTGACCTCTTCCTCGTCCAAGGGACCAGAAGGAGGGACAGTGGACGAGGTACCAGCTTGAGACCCTGAGGCCTTCCTAAGCTGTTCCTGTACAACCTCTATAGGAAGCCCAGGGACGCCAGAGATATACTCCTCGTCCGTGGTATTCCCCCCACTACTGTCACTACCGCTACTAGAACTGCAGTAGCTACTCTCATCGTTATGCTCGTCTGTGGCCTTATCTACACTATCACTAGACGAGGAAATAACGACCTCAGCCATCTTAACAGAAAAACTAAGGACGAGAAGAAGAGAAATACCTGGATCTAGGACGAAGGGAAGCTATGGACGCGAGAAGCTTCTAGACGAAGATCTAGGACGAGGAAGGACAAAGAGGAAATTGCAGAAATGTGAAGGGTATCGGAGGAATTCCCCTATTTATAGGCAATTAACCTGGGCATTTGAAACGACGCCACCAATACAAGGCTGACACGTGGCACCTACCTCGAAAAACTGAATCGACGAGACTTGTCACCAATGAGATACCGACACGTGGCATCTTTGGTCGTTAGAAAAGCTCGTCCATCCAGAGGAGTAAATTACTATACTTCCTTGGACGACACATGGACAGGGGGGCAACTGATGGTGCAAGAAAAACGCCAAGTCAATTACTCGTCCATAGTGCCATCCATAGCATGTACAAAACGGAGAACACACCAAGTCAATTACTCGTCCATAGCATGTACAAAAGGGAGAACGAGTGGTTGGTACACTCGTCCTTAACCGTCTACTTTCATCCTCCTTTCGCTCATCCATGGGAGGACGAGCAAGCTGTGAACCTCGTCCGTCATTGAAGAGGGACGAGCAAGGTTCACCAAGAGTTGTGCTTCAACATAACTTCCAACCAAGAGTCACGTTGAAGAGTCATACTGTTTGAATCTCAACATAGGTCCCGATGAGGTGACTCCTATGACAGTTATGGAAGTTACCCTCTGAATCCTCCAAACTCTACGACGATTGGAGAAATAACTGATTTCTAACACTATATAAAGACCCTTCTACGCAGAGGTAAGGGGACCTTTTTTACTTTCCTGGAGAATTCTAGATAAAAAATTATTGAAGTCTCTCCTTTCTACATCAAATCACTGACTTTATCATCGGAGGACCCTAGATCGGCCTCCACCGGTCTTTCTCTGATTGAATTTGGTTTTTTCAGGACTTGTCCGTCAAGATCAGCAGCATCCGAAGACTTTTCAGCCCACTGATTCCTTGGAACTTATCAATATATATATATATATATATATATATATATGTAGGGACTGGGTTTGAGCACTTCTACTGTTGAGTGAGTGGACTCAAGCCCAGTTAGCCCAATACAATGAATTTGTAGAGAGCGGGTTCAAGAACTAGGCCCTAGTGAATGATACAATGGCTAGGCATGGTTGCATATGGATTGAATAGCATGGACGTGGATTAAAGTGTGCAATGATGTTCCTCGGCCCTCCTCTTGGGAGCTTGAGGTTCTTATTATTTCTTTTGTGATTTGTTACCAAGGTTTCTGTGATGTTACAGGTTGTTGCACTGTTCTATATTTCTAATTTTCTCATTTTTTTCCGGTCCCCTTTAAAGAGGGATTCCTTACATTATATACCCCCTTTCAGTTGATCTTAGCCCTACATTTGTTGATCAAGCATGTCACTACTTGAGTGCTTGTCCCATCAGCCGCCTTCTCATTCTTTCTGTGGGTGGTAGCAACTAAGGCTGCACTGTTCAGGGGTCATTTCCTCATTAATGCGGCCAGAACGTTAGTTGTGGGCATTTTATGTGGAGGTGACAGTTTATCCTGGACTTCCTCTTCCACCATGCTTCCATGGCTGACACGTTGTACTTGTTCCTTCTCTTTAGATGCTCGAGAAGGCTGCTTTTGGTGGCCCATTACTTCCTCCTCCCATGGTCTTGGTTGGCCGAGGACAGGGTTGTCCTTGGCAAGGCTCCTGGGCAATTTAGACTTTCACACTTTGTCCTCGGGCATTTTTTCCTCCTCGGCACGGGCCTTGGGCTTGGTATAAAGTGGGCCGGGGTTGCCAAATTCTCTGGCCCCACAATAGCCCCTCAAAATCCTGTTATCCGGGTCCTCAAGCGGAGAGGAGGATTTTGACATCCTCGGGCCATCGTGGTGGCTTGTCACGTCTTATCCTCCGTCAGTGCCAGAGTCTTTTCGCTTGTCCAAGGCGCGTTCCTGGCGCTTCGGTATACGAAGCACGCCCTCATTAAATTCTGGCGGCTCTGTGCTCGCCACGTTCAACGGCGTGATGCCAATCCAAAGGCTGGGCTTTTCCCAGCTTTATAAGCAGGGGAACCTGCATGGTTATCTTTAATTGGGGGTATAAATACCCATTTGATCTAATTGGCCTCTTTACTTTTGCACTCAAAAGTTCTTGCGCACGTACATTGAATTCAGTCAAATCTCCAACTACACTCACGCTTTTTTCAGCACAAAAAGCATGTTCGAGGAGCTCTTCCTCATTTCAGTAAGTCTTCTTCTCTCTCTAGCTCAAATTTCTTCTCTGAGTCCTTTCTTTCCTTCGCCCTTTCTTGAGTCTCTTAGTCGTTGTTAGGGATGGGTAGATTTAAGAAGTTAGTTGAGTCTGAAGAGGCGATGGAGAAATTCATCGCCGATTATAGGATACCCAGTAACGTGGACTTGAGGTACTGTGAGGAAGAGGAATGGCACATTCGGAGGAAGGAGGGCGAGGTCGTGATTCCCATAATCGCCTTTCTTAAAGGCGGTATGAGGATCCCCATGGGGCCAGTAACGAGGGGCTACCTTAGGTACTTTAGGTTGGCCCCCACTTAGTGCGCCACCAACGTGTTCAGAATCCTGAGTTGTATGGACGCCTTGAATGAGAAGATGGGGTTGAGGTTGACCCATCACGATGTAAATTGGTGTTACAACCTTCAAAAACTAAAGTGTAAGTCTTATTACATAAAGACGAGGGACGATAAGGTCTGGCTTATCCAGTGCCTTCCTAAGTCCAGCAAGGGGTTGAACAAAGACTTTCTCATCGTGTCTGGGGAGTGACACGATGGCCTTCACTGTCCGACAAAGGAGGGGACACCAGGTGGGGTACTTTGAGTAGGAGAGGGTCTAGTCTTTCGGGTTGTAGGTCTGCTTTGTTTGATTGCTAACAAGAACATGTTTTCTTTTCTGCAGACCCGCACGCTTTTGAGCGTCATTTTAACCTGGTCAACAAGGAGGACTTGGAAAAGGTCCTTAGGGCAGAGATCTTTGTGAACGAGGCTGACAACCAAGTTAAAGCCGCCCACAAGATCCTCTGGTACAGGCCGCTCTAGAAGTTGTTCCTGACTCCGAAGCACGTGATCAGAGCCAAAGATCCTCGGCTTCGTAGCATAACTGTAGCGGAGCAGAGGTTTTTGTTTCCTGAAGGGTCTCTTGCTCCGGAAGGTATTCCGTTGGCAGGTCCTTCTACCTCCACTCAAGCTGCGGAGGCCGAGGAAGAAGAGCTAGGAGAAGAGGAAGAAGTTGCTGATTTGGGTCCCTCCGAGAACGAATTTAGCGCTTTTGACCAAGTCCACCTGGTCGAGGATCCCTTTGGTGACTTGGGCGATCCTAATTTGACCAAGGTGGACCTCCTCTCTGCAAGAACTTCTCCCCAGGCCGAGATGGGCTTTAAGAGGCAACCCCAGACCAGCCTTCTTGGCCTGCTTGAGGGTCAGCCGGGGAGGGACGAGCCGGGAAAGTCCCAATCCAAGCTTTCTCCTCCGCTACCCAAGTCTCAACCTGTTCAGACCAGGTCGTCCTTTTCCCAGTCTAAGCTTCCACCTCCTCCACCTCAGCCAAGTTTGCCACCAAGGCCCGAGCCTACTGATCCTCAGCAGAAGAAGGGCCCTAAGGACAAAAGGCCTATGGGAGCTGACATGACTCGTTCTTCCCAGGAGCAAGATGATGCTCGGCGGCCTCCTAAGCAGCAAAAAACTGGGCACTAAGGCCAAGGAAGAGAGGTGGCTGTGCAGTCCGAGGCCCAGGCTTGGCTCCCTGCCCCAATGCTCCATGGGGAGCCTTTGATGGATAACGCCTCTCTCAGGGACTTCAGAGGGGGTGAAGGCGCATATATGGCCGATGCGCTGGAGAGATCCCTGCTACTCCTTACTGATATGGCTCAATTGGAGGACCTGAGGAGGCAGAAGGTCATCCTCAGCCTGAAGAAGTACTTAGGCATGGTAAGCCATCCGACGCTTGAGACTTTGTTGATTTTTACTCTTCGGTTCCCAACTTATCGCCTATTTATTTCAATTTGCAGGCTGTCCAGGCCACTTACAGGCTGGAAGAGGAGGCCGATAGCTAGAGCAAGGCCATGGACCAGGAATGCGACAAGCGCCTGGAAGCAACGCGGACCCTTAAAAACTCCGAGTCTGACCTCAAGAAGGAAAATGAGGATCTAAAGGAGGTGACGAAGGCCAGAGATAGCGCGGTGTCAGGCTTAGCTGGTGCTCAAAAGCAGGTCACCAACTAGACGAGGCACCTTCTAGTCGCTAAGGGCCAACTGAAAATTGCTAAGGAGCACATCACTGACTTAAAGCAGAAGTTGGCCAAGGCAGTGGGGGCCAAAGGTGTTGCCGAGTACACCAGGGATAAGGCTTTGAGGGCCAAAGCAGAGGCTGAGTCTACGAGGACAGAGGCCGAGAGCTCTAAAGAGCAAGCGGAGGAAGAGGCCTTCGCTGAGGGAGTGGCTAAAACCGAGGCTGCCCTCAAGGCTCAAGTCCCTGAGGTATGCAGGCGCTACTGCTCCCAAACTTGGAATGAGACCCTCAACCAATCGGGGGTTGAGGCCTCGTCTGAGCTTAGGAGGGCCGAGAGAGTGTACTACCCTCCTGTTATTCGAGAGGCTGCCTCTGCCACCTCTGAAGCCGACATCGCCCCCAAAGCGGCAGACGGGGACCAGGCCGATGCTGCCAAGGATCCCACTTCTACTAATAGGCCTGTCGAGGAGGCTAAGCATCCAGGGGTGCCAGAGGAAGGAGAAATCAGTAACCTGGAAGCGCCCTTAGATGTGGTGAAGCCCCTTGTTGGTCCTCAAGTCCCTCCTGCTGACTCCCAGACTCTTCTTGCCGAGGGGGACCTTCCCAAAGTTGCCCCTCCAGCCAAGGAAACAGTTCTTATGGTGGTGCCTCTGCAGGCTATTCCCCTAGGTCAAAGCTTCGAGGACCCCGAGGACACCTCTGGACAGCCTCCCAAGGGGGGAATAAAGTTCAAATCGAAGAAATAGGCTGTCTTAGCTAGCTTCTATCTTATGTTTCGTTTTTTGTTTTTGTCGTTTTTGTTCTTCTTCTTTTCTTTTTCTTTTTTTCTTTTTAAGCACTGTAATGCTACTTTTAAGTTGAATGCATGAATCTTTTTCTTTTCTTTTTTTTTCTTTTTTTTCTTTTTTGGTGTTTATTGTCGTTGTAATGAGTTTTGCTACTTATATAACGTGGGGTTTAATTATTAGCTTCACAGTCTCAGAAGCTCATCATGTTTTTCATTCTAAATTGGCAACCAAAAAATGTAAAGCCCATAGTGAT
Source organism: Quercus aquifolioides (assembly GCA_019022515.1). NCBI lineage: Eukaryota > Viridiplantae > Streptophyta > Magnoliopsida > Fagales > Fagaceae > Quercus > Quercus aquifolioides. The sequence goes on from CM032330.1 coordinate 56,121,422, forward strand.
AGTTCCCACTTGGACCTTGGTCGATAATTGAACCACCTTGGCACCACGACCTATTTTTGCCGGATTGGATACCGAGGGAACAACTTCATAATATTGGTTCTACATCTCACGAATGGGTTACTGCAAATAGTAAAAAATGCTTAAGAAAGCCGTTAGTTGCTGATTATGCTAAGGGGTTAGGTTCAATGTGCCTCAGAATGCCTTAAGTGATGCTCAAGGGCTTGTGTTTGTTTACGCCTTTGCTGAATGTAGCCAGTCTCTCCAAAGACCTGAGTCTGAGGGCCATGCAAAACACTGGTGCTGCCAAACCCTTACGTTCTTCTCTGAGTAGCTAGTTTCCTCATAGGTTTGAGTCCGAAGATCATACAAGGCCTTGGTTCTGTCTAACACTTAGATTCTTCTGTAAGTAACTAGTTTCCCCATAGGTTTGAGTCCGAGGACCATGCAAGACTTTGGTTCAGTCTAGTACTCAAGTTTTTCTTGAAGTGGTTAGTTTCCTCATAGGCTTGAGTCCGAGGACCATGCAAGACCTTGGTTCAGTCTAGTACTCAGGTTTTTCTTGAATTGGTTAGTTTCCCCATAGGCTTGAGTCTGATGACCATGTAAGACCTTGGTTCAGTCTAATACTTAGGTGGCCGCCAAAATACAGGATATATAATCATAATAGACATAAAATTCGAATAAATAAAGGGGATGCTTTTATTAATAATAATACCTTCTCAGGTTATTTATATTCCATGGACGAGGTACAGGTTTTTCATCTAAGTCTTCTAAGTAGTACGCACCTATCCCCGCCACTGAGGTAATTCGATATGAACCCCTCCCAGTTGGGCCTCAACTTCCCCCAGGAAGGATTCTTGGCAGCCCCCACAACTTTCCTTAACACTAGGTCCCCCAGTGCTAGTGGTCTTAGCTTCACATTAGCATTATATCCTTGCTTGAGCTTTTGGTGGTAATAGGCCAGCTGGATCATTGCCCCTTCCCTTCGTTCATCAACCAGATCTAGACTCCTCCCCAGTAGTTCATCATTACTGCCTAGAGTGAAAGAGCTCGTCCTTAGCGTTGGGAAGTTTACCTCCAAAGGGATAACAGCCTTAACCCCGTAAGTCATGGCGAAAGGCGTCTCCCCCGTTGACTGCCGTGGTGTAGTCCGGTATGTCCAAAGAAAGTGTGGCAACTCTTCTACCCACCTTCCCTTGGCGTCATCCAGTCTCTTCTTAAGCCCATTGACGATGACCTTGTTGACAGCCTCGGCCTACCCGTTTCCCTGAGGATAAGCTGGATTTGAATACCTATTTGTGATACCTGGGTTTGAGCACTTCTATTGTTGAGTGAGTGGACTCAAGCCTTGCTAGCCCAATACAATGAATTTGTAGAGAGCGGGTTCAAGAACTAGGCCCTAGTGAGGGATACAATGGCTAGGCATGGTTGCATATGGATTAAATAGCATGGACGTGGATTAAAGTGTGCAATGATGTTCCTTGGCCCTCCTCTTGGGAGCTTGAGGTTCTTATTATTTCTTTTGTGATTTGTTACCAAGGTTTCTGTGATGTTACAGGTTGTTGCAGTGTTCTATACTTCAAATTTTCTCATTTTTTCCGGTCCCTTTTAAAGAGGGATTCCTTACATTATATACCCTATTTCAATTGATCTTTGCCCTACATTTGTTGATCAAGCAGGACACTACTTGAGTGCTTGTCCCATCAGCCGCCTTCCCATTCTTTCTGTGGGTGGCAGCAACTAAGACTGCACTGTTCAGGGGTCATTTCCTTATTAATGCGGTCAGAACGTTAGTTGTGGGCATTTAATGTGGAGGTGACAGTTTATCCTGGACTTGCTCTTCTACCATGCTTCCATGGCTGACACGTTGTACTTGTTCCTTCTCTTTAGATGCTCGGGAAGGCTGCTTTTGGTGGCCCGTTACTTCCTCCTCCCATGGTCTTGGTTGGCCGAGGACAAGGTTGTCCTTGGCAAGGCTCCTGGGCAATTTAGACTTTCACACTTCGTCCTCGGGCATTTCTTTCTCCTCGGCACGGGCCTTGGGCTTGGTATAAAGTGGGTCGAGGTTGCCAAATTCTCTGGCCCCACAATATATATATAATCATAATCTTCATATACCATGACTTAAAAAAAAATCTAATGAATAGTTCTTCCTCTTATTTAATGTCTATGTTATGCAAATTATCAACCGATAAATATATGATAATAGTAAAAAACGTTATAAACTATGAAAAATATGATAAAACTATTTTTTTTTTTTTAACTCTTTATAAAGTCTAGAGACTAAAATAATATTTTACCTAAAAAATTATCACACGCAACAAGTCTACAACTAGTGATAATAAAAGGTGGAGGTGCATGGGCTGACATAGGCGATCCAAATGCAAGCATTCCCACTCCTGAACCGGTAAAGTTTGCTACTACTACTATTTTCTGGAGAATGTTATGTGGCAGAGCATTATTTTGAATTCCTCATTTTATGATGTTGACTACATAAATGGAAGCCTATGGTGCAAATTAGAATCTTCTCATTGTTGGGTTAGAATCTTAACATGCCTAGTGATGATAATTCTCATCTGAAGTGCTGGTTGTGCTTACCTTTATGAGGTCAAACTAATTTTAAGCAAAAATCAAACATGTTTAAAGAATTGTAAGTGTCACCACCGCACACCTTTGGTAAAAAAATCACTCTACAAGAATAAGTGTTTGTGGGGTGTGGGAGATAAGGACTAGGGTTTAAGTATTTAGGAGAAAACTTCACACACATATACACTTAGATTAAGCTAAAATAGAATTTCCATCTTGTAAAAAAAAAAATTGTAACCGTTAAAATGTCTCATATACTTGTCGACAGTTGCATTTAAAAAGCTAAAATATTTATCATTTATGTTGTGAAGAAAAATCTTGCTGTAAAGAATCCCAGATAAATGGCATCAAGTTCCTTTGATTAGTTAAAGACTATCATTTTTTTAGGAAATGATGAGGCCTATGTTTGGAGCATTTGGCAAGGCTGGAAGTGCTCACTCCATTGCTTTTGTCAGCAAGGCATGGATCTCTCTCTCTCTCTCTCTCTCTCTCTCTCTCTCCTTTTTCCCTCTCTTCAGAAAACTAACCAAATCTGACACGAAGCACAACGATGCCCTTCCAAACATTACAGTGGATCCAGAAACATACACAGTGATAGCAGACGACGAAACCAGAGTATCACCACAAAAGGGAACCTTTGTAATAGTAGTCTGGGATTATAAGGACTGAAACTCTAACACACCAGTCAATGTGGGATAAACATTATTATTATTATTATTATTATTATTATTATATATATATTTTAGAAAACAGTAATACTTATTACAACACACAAACAAGAAAGTAGTATATAGAGTTTTTTTAAACAGACTTATAATATATTACATAACCAGAGTACCACTATAAAAGGGTCTAACCTTTATAATAGTAACCTAAACATTGATAATATGTCTAAACCTCTATCATTTTATGTATTTTAAAGTAAATTTAGCAAACTGAAACAAATAATAATCCTTCCAAATATAGCACTCTTGTAATTATGGTCTCTCTGACTGGATGCATATTTTGACATTGAAAGAGCTATGAGTCGGCAAAGCACTAACCAGAGTGCTCAATACGTGCACCACATTTGTTTTGGAACTTGATTTGCAAGTATTTAGACACCCAACTATAAAAATGGTAGACATTATATATATAGAATAGTAGCTTGTAATTCATGTTGTGCATGGAGCTTTTATTTACATCAATGGTAGTACATAAAAATAAGTACATGAGAAAGTATCAATATCTAAAAAATATTAAGAAAGTGACTTGGAGTAAATAATTTGTTTTGAATGATCACATTATACAATCAAAACATTCCAAACTCAAGATTCCACCTTTAGTTTGAGGGTGGTGTTCTGTTCGATATGTAATAACCTAAGGGTCCGTTTGATTAAAAGGATGGAAAAATGGAATTATAGAAAATGAGGGAAAAGTGGGAGAATAAAAGAGATTTTAATTTTTTACGTTTGTGTTTGGTTGGAACTTGGAAGAATGGAAAAGTGGGAGAATGAAAAACTTTTTCATTTGGTTGAGAATAAGAGGATAGAAAATAGAGTTGGTATAAGTTTATTTATATGTCCTTATTAAAAAAAATTTTAAAAAAGAAGAAGGCAAACAACCACAAACAAACAAACAAAAAAAAGGCAATCACACAAGTTTATTAAAAGAACAAAATTCTCTCCAAACTAGTTTGGAGTGAAATCCTACAAACTCCTTCTATATCTTTATATTGAGTGTGAAATTTGAAAATCTAACCGTTAAATAGTATGTTCTTATTATATCCTTCATGCTTATAAAATTTCAAGAAGATCAAAGATCAATTGCTATGTCATTAAACAAATGCTAAAATTTCAAATTTTTATGATCTAAAATTATGTGTAAAAAATATGTTTATTGATCAAATAGTAAATAATATCTGATTTGAACGAAATTTGATATGCATGTTAAGAATTTAAGAAACATGAAGTTCAACGATTAGATTTTCAAAATTTCCTAAAAAAATATATATATGGAAAGTTTGAAGAGTTTCTCTCCAAACTAGTTTGGAGAGAAACTTTGTTCTTATTAAAATAGAAAAATCATGCCTAGTAAGAAAGGGGGAAAAAAGTCCAGTTAAACCCAAAAAGAAGAAAAAAAAATGGTAACAAATGTACAGTTTGTAACTGTATCACCATAAGAAAGAAGAAGAAGAAAAAAAGATGTCCAGTTAATCCCAAAAAAAAGAAAAAAACGGTGAATCACATCTAGGAAAAAAAATTGAGAAAGAAATAATTAAAACATGAAAGGAGAGATAGTTCAGTCATTTGACTGTAACAACTCTTTTCTTCTTTATTTCCTCCCCAAATTAGAGAAATAGCATTTTGGTGGGCCATGGAAGGCTTAGGGTTCTCTAGCATATTCAGCATATATTGAGTTTCTTGTAATACACAAGTTAAATTGCAAAGATGTAGTCGTAAAGGGCTTTCTACTGTAAACATAAGTTGTCATGTTGAATCACTTTAAAACTTGTTTTTTGTTTTCTCTTTTCTCTTTTTCAATCGTTGAACAACTTTAACAATATTAAACATGACTAATCTATTGAAATCAAAATTTATTTTTAAAAAAGAACAATAACTAGGAATTACAAATTAAATAGTTATATAGTTATTGTAATCAACTTTATAAATTAGTGATTGTTATGGATAATGAGAATATATCTAGTAAATTACTAATTAATTAGTGAGATATTAATAACACTAATCAAATGATGGATTTAAATATATATTAATTAATATTTTTATATTTTAAAATTGATATGTGACAAACTTTAATATGTCATGTCAGTATAACATAAATGTTCTGTTGTTCATTGGAAGGAAACATAAGCAGATTGTTTTCAAAGCTAGTTTCAAAAAGTGGTGTACTGCTTCTCATTTTCTTTATTCTATATTCAAATCGTGAATTTATGGTTGTCAAAATTGCGATCCGAATCGTAAAATCGCACGATTTTACAATCTCACCTCACTAAAAAGTTTAAAATCGTAGCAGGATCGCAAAAATGATAGGATCGCATGTAGGATCGTGTAGGATCGCATAGGATCGTAGGATCATATGGGATCCTACCGATCCTACCATTTGGCTTTTCTTTTCTTTTTTTAATTCTTTTTTTAAGTGAGATTCATTTGGGTAAGATAATCCACCTAAACCCACAAACCCAACGGGTTATCATAAGCCCAATAATGAATTAAAGTCCCAAATTTAGCCTTATGTCAACATAAAATCTCAAAAAAACCTATAGTACTTAAGTTTAACGTTTTCAAAAACAAAACCTAAAATATTTAGATGATGAAATGATATATGACAATGACAGTGATTAGATTAAAAGAACCTTAGAATGAGAATTCTCTTTTGGATTTCATATTTGTAGTTAGCTAGTTTTTGTATGCTATCTAGCCTAACTTATTTTGGATTTGGAACTTAGAATTTGGAAAATATTTTCCATATATGTAGATAATATTTTGGTACTTAGTTGCTAATTAAACATATATTGAACTTTTTAGATACATTATGTCAAAAGTTAAATATATTTTATTTCATTAGAATGACATAAGAATGATGTAATGCGTGCAAATTACATTTTATGATGCAATTTTTTTTTTTAATGGATGGATTCATATTTTAAGTGATTATATAACATACAAAATCACTATCAATAAGTTTTTTGTTTAAAATATGAAAATAGGTAGGATCTTACGATTCATGACCCGATCCTACGATCCACGATCCTACCTACCTCCCATGATCCTATGTAGGATCCCGATTTTGACAACCTTGCCTGAATTTGAATATATATATATATATATATAATATTTATTTTCATATTTGGTAAGTTGTTTTGAATACATAATTTTTGTATAAAATACATCATACACAAGTTTGGTCATTGTTTTTTATTAAAAATAAATAACTTTTCTCACTCACACACATCACATCACTAAAAAAAAGTAACTCTATATTTTCATAATATTTACAAATATGTCACTGTATTCATATTCCTAGAAAACAAAAACGCTAAAAAGCTGTATTCATTTTTTGTATTTAAATTCAACTTTTAGGATACTAAAAATGAAAACTAAATATAAATGCTAAAATCAAACCATTTTTTTAATGATAGGATCTACTAAAAACTGAAAATGAAAACAAAAAACGATGCTTTTTCAGATAACCAAACAGGCCTTTAGGCTTTGAAAAAGCGTGTGGAATTCCCAGCCCCTAGCCCCGAGTGTTGTTTTCCAAGGTGCTGTTGTTTCCAAATCATTGGTTTAAGTAATAAAGTATAATTATCGGTGCCCGTGGGCTCAACTAACATGCACCATCTGCCACTGCCAGTTGTGGTTCACAGTTTATGCTTCACTTTGAGGACGAGGATAATATATTTTTTTTAAGGGACATGTTACAATATTTTTATAATAAATTATAAATAATTAATTATTATTAGTTATAATTTGAACTTACCACTAAAATTACTTTTTTCTCCACAAATAATAATTTATAACAACTTGTCACTTAGAATTTGTTGTGAAAATATTGTGAAAACGTTGTAGACATAACATTTTTCTTTTTTTAAAAGGCAATTAAAATGATTGTTTGTTGTTTTTATAACAATCCCACAATCATTACAACGATCTATATACTAATGGAATCTGTGGGGGGTGAAAAGCCCAACCTAACGTACTGGGTCCAGGGCCCTATTTGAAGACCACTGTTGGTCTGAAGAGATGAAAACACTCGAGCAGAAACCCATGTAAAAGGAGCATGCCTGGAGAGGAGCATGGTCATGATCCGAGGAGATGTTCAATTGTCCGAGGAGTCCACTATCCTCGGATCCGAAGAAGTTTGGTCCGACAGGTATTTGGGAAGCTCACGTGATCCCCTTGACAAATGTAAAGATGGAAATGAACCTCAGGCACGCATAAGGATAGCAGGAACGAAGAAATATCTGGGAGACAGACTTCAACCACCGCATTAAATGCACTGCACCTACTTCTCTGGCCGCATTAATGTGGAGAAGATACCTGAACAATGCACTCTCAGCTACCGCCACTCACACAAGGCTAAAGAGGGTGCATGATGGGACATGCACTTAAGTGGGCGTCTAGATGATGAACAAGTGGACGGTGAAGATGTAGGAAGGGAGTACTATATAAGAGGGGGATGCCTCTGAAAGGGGGGGATCGGAAAAACTAAAAGCCAAAAAGGAGAGAGCTCCATTACTATAGCTCCAAGAATTGTAACCCAAGTTTATTAAATACAAACTCCTCTTCGGACATTACGTTTGCATCTGTCCGAGCACGTTTGAATACAAATTTATCCACAAACACTGCAGTCTTATACTGTTAATTCATTGCTAGCCTAGCTCTTTCACCCACTCTCTACAAATTTATTGTCTTGGGTTCATTGGGCTCACAATCCAAACATTTTTGGGCTTGAGCTACAAAAATTGACTCTACAGAATCCATAAACCACTCTCAATAACTCCAGATCAAACCTAAATACCTAATAATCCTTGTATAGTGCATTAAAGTTTCTTTAATTAGATGATACAGTGAGGAAAAAGTTTAGATTATTACAAAAAATTAGATGATCAATAGAATCCTGTAAATGTGATAAATCCAGCCCAATGTAAAAATTAAAAAAAAAAAGAAAAAGAAAAAAAGAAGAAGACATTTGACGTTAAGAATCTTAAGATGCATCCTAACAAGTATTAAGCTATCCTTAATCATCAATTTTATATATTTTATTTTACAACAGTATCCTGCATACATTTACCATTTGGTACTGAGCTGTAGGCATCCCAGTTAATCAACACTAATTAATATAAACAATGCGAATGTCTGTATGTTGTTAGGGTCAACAGCTCTTCTACCTCCATGGTCAGGTCCCCGGCAGCCAAAAAAAAAAGCCACAGATGGTGCAGATTCAACAGATGGTATAGATTCAATCTATTGCTTGAATTGGCACAATCTATTGCAGACACAAAAAAATTAAACAAGCAGTAGATTGTAGAATGATTGACAACTCAAATAAACAAACAATGTATCCATTGATCGTTGGCTTAACGTGCAAAAGGTGATGAATCATCAAGGTATTTTGAGGAGTACTATGGCAGGCCGGTGTTGTCAGTAGTGTTGTCCATAGCTCTTGTTCTTAAAAAGCCGAATGGACGAGTTTTGAACTTTGACGTGGTTAACAAATCTGGTTGATAATGTTGCTTGCTTTCTTTTCTTTTTAATTTATCATATCAAAGTGGCAGATAGATCCATGAAAGAGGAAAAAAGCAAAAGCATGTAAAACGGACACCACATGTGGTATTGTATTTATGTTTGGAAAACTTTCAAATCCTTATACAATCTGGAAAATTAAGTGGTCAATGGTTGTTAGAGTTCTCAATTAATATTTTATTTTAATGTTAAAAAATGACTAAACAAGAGTTGTTCTTTTTTGATATTTTTGTGTCTGCAATAGATTGTGCAGATTCAAGCAATAGATTAAATCTGCACCATCTGTGGCTTTTTTTTTTTTTTGCTACCGGGGACCTGACCGTGTAGGTAGAAGAGCAGTGGAGGAGAGAGAGAAAAAAAGTGCAAAGAGAAAGAGAGAGAGAGATGTGTAGTGGAGAGAGATAGAGTCAGCCGTATAAATTTTTTGGGCTTAGAAATAAGTATAGGATGTATTAAATAAGAGATAATAAATGAGATCAATTAGGATATTAGCATTAATGAGGATATTTTTTTGACCATTGGATCTATTTAAATCCAACGGTTTAAAAAAGGTGTAACTCTAAAGAGTTACACCAGGTGTAACTTGAACCCATCTCATATTATATATATATATATATATATATATGCATGACAATATGCCTCATTATGCGTAATGCAGGTTTTTAGAGGGTCAAAATCAAAGTTGTTAGAACAGTCAATACGTCCAAAATACATGTCTTCTCCTCGTTGTAACTGTTAAATTATCAAAAAATAATAAAATACATTAACAAGTTCAGCAAAAGGAGTGGCCAAGACATATTTGATTAAAAAAAAAAGAAATTATCACTGAAAAGGCGAAAAGTTGAAAACATTGAACTGAGATGATCCACAAAGTTGTTGAACAGTCAAGAGATGTCCAAAATACAAGCCTCTCGTCTCTATTATAACTATCAAATTATCTAAAAGTTACAGAATTTGCTAAGAAATTCAACAAAAAGAGTAGCTAAGACGTAATTGATTAAAAAACAAAGGAGTTATCACCAAAAATGCAAAAAGTTGAAAACATTGAACAGAGAAGATCCAAAAAGATGCTCAAAAATCATACAAGTCAACTTCTGATGCACATGATTACACTACAAATCTGCACAAAAGTTGGCTTTAGTGCGTGTTTGACAAAAATTAAAAAGTCAACTTATTTTATTATTTATATTATTTTTGCTATTATTCATAGCTCTTATTGTACTTTTTAATACTATTCATAAATTCTACAAAACTATTTCAGTTAACTTTTACTTTTATTTACAATACTTTCAATAAAAAATTTTCAATTTTAACAAAATAAACAGATCTCAAACAAACCCTAAATGAATCGTTTCTACCACTCATGATTATCTTCATCAATACTTTTGGCGGGTAGTTGAAATTTTCTCAGGTTGTATCATCTAATTTTTAAGAAACTTTGATGCAATGCATGTATGTTTAAGGAATAATTAGAATAATCGACTAAATAATTTTCATCTAGAATCATGATCACCATCCGATACAGTATCTGCCAAAAATTGTTGATGGATAGAGAGAGATTGCATGAGGTTAGCAAGTGATTTTTCTAATTAATATTCTTTAAGCCCACGTGAATCAAACAAGAGTGGAAATTATTGTTTAGTCATGTAAGTCCAAAGTTGGCATGGCTGGCTTTCCTACCAGTTCAAACGTTGAGCAGATCGAGTTCTTGTAATTGAATAATGGCATGCTGTTCATGAGGTAGAGAATCTAGAAAGATACCGATGTGAGAGAATGATCTCGGGGACAGATTTTCAACGTGCCGTAACTCGATCCTGTCTGGCCATCGCAAAGTGTCAGCATTGGATTGGTGTTAAGGACGGTTCATATTTAGGTACCAACTTATGATTGGATTACAGCACTCACACATGAGACCACTACGGTTATTTGCTGATAAAGTGATTTTAGGTGTACCATTCATAATGTGACACTTATACATATTGTAATTTTTTTTTTAGAAAGAACATATTGTAATTTAGATGTGTATGTATAACATTTTAATGTAGCATTTCATACCACTCTCGATATAACGTGTTATAATTAATTGGAACAATATTATTTTTATTTAGTTTATATATATATATACACGCACTATGTCAGTTTGTTATTATGAAGAATATTATCCCCAAACTTTTTTAATTTTCTAGTACCATATCGCTTTAGTTTTTATTGTTTAAATATTACCTTTGACTATGAACTTTGAAGTAGGTGTTAATTTTGTTTTTACTAGTTGGATTCTAACCGGTAATCCATAAATATTAAAAAAATGCAATTTTATGGTTTGAAGAAGGCTAAATTGCAAACTATACCTCTAAAGTTTAGAGATGTTTGAATTTTACACCCTAAAGTTTCAAAATTTGGATTTTACTACCTAAAGTATATACCTCCAAATTTTGAAACTTCAGGATGTAAAATCCAAATATCCCTAAACTTTAGATAATAAAATTCAAACATTCCCAAACTTCAGGGAGTAAATCCAAATTTTGAAACTTCAGGGAGTAAAATCCAAATATGCCCAAATTTTAGGAACCTAGTTTGCAATTTAGCCTTTAAAGAAATTTATACAACCATATGATAATTTAAAAGTTCTTGTTAATGAGTGAACTTTTTATTTTAGAATATATTAACGAGTTATATAAAGGCACATGTGTAATAATAATACTCAATTATGAGTTATAACTTATAATACAGTTATCAATAATTCACGCGCAAATTTAGTTTGCTTGTATGTGATATTTTTTTATATTTGTGCATATTGCATAATTGAACTTTATTTCTTTTTAAGTATAATAATATCATTTAATAAAATATTAAATACATTTTAACATGTACTCTTAAGATACTCATTCACAGAAGATTATTTTAAAATTAGTAATGACGTGACATATTATGTGTGCATCTTGTGATTAAAGTTATCAAACTGTTTAAATAAGATGCCAATAAAAGGATTAATTTTTCATATATTAAATATTGTAGATTAATTGTTGAAGTAAAAAAAATTCAAGGATTAATTTAAGATTTATAGTCCAAGATGATATTTATAAATAAAATAAATAAATAAATAAAAATTGGGACAAATTGATGTGACAAAATTTTGATTTGCACAACTTATTAAACACAATAATAAATAGATTGATAGATGTAGGGGCACAATTTGAATACTGTTCTTAAGGGATAGGTGACCTCAAGCCCAACGAGTCCAATACAATAAATTTGTAGAGAATGGGTTGAAGAACTGGGTTTTGATGAGTGTAACAACAGTTAGTGGTGATGTGAAGAACAGACAAGTAAAACAAATATGGATTTGGACAAGAGGCTCAATCCTTGGCAATAGTCCGAGGAGCTTCCATTTATTATTTCTAAAGTGTCAATGATAATGGTTACAAAGTTAGCTCAGGTTGCTACAGTGTTTTCTCTGGTGAAGTCCCTCCTCCTTCTCAGGGCTCCTTCTTCCTTATATACTGTTTTTCCTCCATCTTCACCATACACGTGCAAGTCAGATCTGTTGTTGATTGTCTTTGTGACATCAACTTCCTATCAGAGCTCCTAGGTAGTAGCTGTGAGTAAAAGAAGCCACTGTTCAGGTATCATTTCCATATTAATGCTGCTAGAGTGTTAGTTGTGAGCATTTAATGTGGGGGCTGCAGCTTTCCCTAGAATTGCTCTACCGCTATGCACCAGGATGCTTTGGAAGATTATTTTTGTCGGTAAGTCTCTTTACACCGTCCTCGGCCTTGGATAGTTGAGGACAGAATTATCCTCGCACGGTTTCCTGGGCCACCATGGTCACCATTGTATTCTTCATATGCGGTTATGGGCCTCGTCATGGGCTTCAGGCCCAGTACAGAGAGTGGATGCACATCATTAGGCTTTATGACCCCACAATAGATATTCGAACTATCTTTTTTATAATTAGTGATATGTTACTTTATTTTGTAAATGGGATTTACTCTCTTAGGGCATACATTATGAAACCATATTTAAGGAAAATATTTATGGGAAAATGAAAAAGTGATTAATTTTTTTGATAGTATTTTCAAATTCCCATAACTTCAGTCTCCAAAAATAGATGGTTAGAGCATACATTAACCAAACCCTTTTATAAATTTTAGGGTAAATTGCAAATTACACCCCTAGAGTTTGGGAGTGATTGGATTTTACACCCTGAAGTTTCAAAATTTAGATTTTACCCCCTGAAGTTTGGTGATGTTTGGATTTTACACCCTGTCGTTGCAGAATTTGGATTTTACCCCCTATATTTTAGAAGTGTTTGGATTTTACTCCCTAAAATTTTGGGGTGTTTGGATTTTACACCCTAAAGTTTCAAAATTTGGGAGTATAAAATCCAAACAAGCCTAAACTTTAGGAGGTAAAATTCAAGTTCTAAGAGCATCTCCAGCAGATTCTCCAAATTTTTGTACTGTTTGGAGAATGAACAATAACTTTTACCTTTTAGCTACCCACTTTTTCAAATGCACTTTCTAATAGATTCTCTATCTCATTTAAATATTATTTCTTCATTAATTCTTTATTCTTTTTTTTATCATCATTTATTCTTTCTATATTCATTCCCAATAATTATATTTTTCAATGAAAAGTGTTATATTCACAACATTTTTTGCAATACTTTCACAAAAATCACATCAAAATCTTATGTGGAAAGTTATTACTAGTTCTAATTTGAACTCACTGCTAAAATTATTTTTTTACTCACCAATATTAGCTAATTATTTAAAATTTATTGTGAAAATATTGTGGTAATATTTCTAAATGGTCATTTCTTATTCTTTTTCCTTTTCTCCTTTCTTTCATCCATTAGTTTCTTTTTCTTTTTTTTTCTTGTTTTTTCTCCACTACACACGTATACCTATATATCTCCATCCTCTCCTCTTTTATCTCTACTTTCTACTTGATTCCAGAACCTCCCTCTCTCTTTCTCCTATTCTTCTGTGCTTCCTTTTTTGTTTTTATTTTCTTTCCTCTTCGGCTCAATTCACACACACAGCCGACCATGATCTTTTGACTTCTCCTCTATGTTTGCATTTTTATTTTTTATTTTCTTTCTTCTTCATCTCACTTCACTCACACACACAGCCAGCAGAGAGATTGGCCTTCCTCTATCATTTTTTTTTCCTTCTTTTCTTGTTCTGATTCACTTTGTTGTTACAATGGAGCTTAGATAGGCTTTCATGCTCTTGATCTGTTGTTTTTGTTTTGATTTTAGATTTTTTGTTCTAATTAAATTTATATTTTTCCCTGTTCTTGATCTGTTGTTTCTATTCTTATTTTAGATTGTGTTTGTGTTTTAATTGTGTTACCGCAAAGAAGAGAGGAGAAAAGAGAAAGAATATTTTGTTTATTCAACCGGGTATTTTTTTTAAGATAAAATAATGGTTTGGAGTTGCTACAGTGTTCTATAAATTAAGAGAACTACTGTAGCAACTTCAAAAAAAATTGGAAAATTTTTGTGTTTAGAGAACCGATTGGAGTGTGAACAGTAGCATTTTATCTCCAAAAAATAAGATAGAGCATCTGTTGGAGATGATCTAAAATGTCAGAGTGTAAAATCCAAACACCCCAAATTTCAGGGGTAAAATATAAATTCTGAAATCACCCCCAAACTTTAGGAGTGTAATTTACAATTTACCCTAAATTTTATAATATCCTAGAATTGTTATCCTATTGAACTTATGATGGAATAAATGGAAGAGTTATTAGAGGACTATAACTGGTATTTACTCAATGAGTTTTTTTTTTTTTTTTTGATAGGAAGACAAAAACTTTTATTCATCATGGGAATGAGATACAATATCCTAAACACACGTGTGCTCAATAATACTGGGACACTCCTCCATGCAACGTAGCTTTCTACACTTCTTGCGTGTTGAGCCAACAGGTGTGCAGGGATATTTCCCTGCCTTTTGGTATGGGAAAAAGCATAAGTTCTAAAAGCTTGTACAAGATAGGACACCCCAGCTATAATATTTTGCACTGACGTAGACACTTCACCCACTCCACTAAGTGCATTGTATATGTTCATAGCGTCACCCTCAAGAGTTACATCACGGACCCCCACGTCCAAGGCAAACTAGACCCCGACCTCCAATGCTTTGGCTTTAATCTCCAACAAACCTAAGGGGCGAGCAAGCTTCTGGCTTAAAGAAGCTACCACTTCTCCTGCTGAGTCACGTATAACCACCCCGATGCCAGCCTGCTTCTGTTTGGAAAAAACTGCGCCGTCTATATTGACTTTGTAGCTGCCCAGTTGAGGAGGACACCATTTAATCTCCTTTGTGGTCGATGTTCTCGTGGTCTGTGGTGGCTTATTTGCTACTTGAAACTCATCCAACATCCTTAGAGAGCTTCTCACAATGGCTAATCCAGTTCGGCGTACACCACCATGTCGAACCTCATTTCAGTGTTTCCATATACCCCAACATACCATAATAGTACGCTCCACCAAGCCAGGGCACACAGTTGACCACTTTTGTAATTTCCACATCACATCTATGAATTTCCACAATGGGTTGATCTCGAAGGGCAAAATCAATTTACTGGACACCCACACCTCCTTTGCGCTATCACAAAACCAAAAAATATGACAAGAAAACTCCAGAGCGTTCCCACATGACTTGCAAAGATTATCCTTTGTGATGTTTCTCTTCCATAAATTCTCCTTTGTGGCTAGAATTTCTCTGCATGCTTTCCATGCAAAGTGCTTGATCTTATTCGGCACATGCATTCTCCAGAGGTCCCTCCAAACTTTTTTTCAGGGTAGTAGGATCTGAGCTCTCAAGCGAATTCCCCCCAGTGGACATTTCTTGGGCCAGCCTATATGCACTTCGCACCGAAAACTTCCTGTTTTTACTTGCCGCCCATATCAAACGATCACTAGCCCCATGTGCACTTAGGGGGATGCTTAAGATTGCATCCACATCTTAGGGGAGGAAACATCGGCATATCAGATGTTCCTTCCACTCCATTCGGTCGCCATCAATTAGGTCACAAACCTGCGTCACGTGCAGACCAGCCCTCTCGGGTGTGACAACCCTATATGTGCTTGGATTATGAAGCCACTTGTCCCTCCATACCTGAATATGTTCACCATCACCTACTTGCCATCGTACGCCTCGTTTGACCACTGCTTGAGCTGACAATATACTTCTCCAAGCAAAAGATGGCTGGCTGCCTAACGTGGCCTCTAGAAAATCACACCTCGGGAAGTACTTAGCTTTGTAAACTCTATAGAACAGCAAGGAAGAGTTCGTCTGCAAGCACCACCCCTGTTTCGCCAATAGAGCCATGTTGAAAAGCTTCAGGTCCCTAAAACCCATTCCACCTTTTTCTTTTGGTAGACACATCTTCTCCCAGCTTATCCATGCTAGCTTCTTCTCCTCTTTCACTCGTCACATAGGGTGTTAAGGAGCTCAAAGCAGCTCATTGTATATGATGGTACTACTTGGGCGACTGCCTTAATCAGAATCTCCTTTCTTGCATTCGAATGTAATTTTTCCTTCCACTCCACTAATTTATTTGATACCCGCTGCTTCAACTGGGCAAACGTATTCCTCTTAGACCTGCCTACCAAGGAAGGAAGCCCCTGGTAGGATTCATGTGGTTTTATGACTTGCGCACCAAACATCGTCTTGATCATATCTCTTACTCCGATGGCTGTATTGTGGCTAAAGAACAAAGAGGTCTTATTCCTGTTCAATTGTTGGCCCGAGGATGCTTTATACACCTGCAATATCCGCTGGATCTCCTCACATTCCTTTACTGTGGCCCTCCCAAATATCAAACTGTCATCGGCAAAAAATAGATGTGAGATTCTAGGCCCCTTTGCCGATGCCGCTACACCCCTTAACTCCTTTCTCTGGACAGCCTTGTGTAGTAGTGCAGATAAACCTTCAGCATTGATAAGGAATAGGTAAGGTGACAATGGGTCCCCCTAACGCAAACCTCTTGTTGGGATAATCTGACCACAAGGCTTTCCATTGATGCGAACCGCATAAGTAACAGATGAAACACACCTTATGACTAGATGTGTCCAATTCTCATGGAATCCCAACTTGGCCATTATTTGTTGTAGACAACTCCATTCCACCCAATCATTGGCCTTACTCATATCTAGCTTCAAAGCCATCTCCCCACATTTACCTTTCTTCTTCCTGTTGATGTGGTGCATTATCTCATGGGCCACTAACTCGTTATCAGTGATGAGCCTTTCCGATACAAAAGCACTTTGATTCTCACACACTATATCCTGTAGAACCAACTTCAACCTGTTCACCACTGCTTTAGATGCTAACTTGTAGGCCACATTGCACAAATTAATTGGTCGGTAGTCAGTCACTCTCTCAGGGTTCTTAGTTTTGGGAATAAGAACAATGTGGGTTTCATGAAACATAGGGGGAGCTACACAATGGTTAAGAAAATTTAAAACATTCTGTATAACAATAGAGTTTATAGTAGGCCAAAAATTCTAGTAAAATAAAGGGGGCATACCATCAGGTCCTGGTGCCTTCATGGGTTGCATTTGCTTCAAAGCTTGCTCTACCTTAGAAGCTTGGAATTCTTGTAAAAGTCTGGAGTTCATCCTGTCAGTTACTTTGGAATGAATGGCATCAATAAGTTCTGCACTGATCGTCAGTTGAGAGGATGTAAAGAGTTGCTCAAAATACTCCACAAAATTCCTTTCTATCTCCTCTTCATCCTCCTACCAAGTGTCTTCAAAATCCCTAATTCGGTGAATGGAATTTCATTGGTGCCTGTTGGAAGCCTTGGCATGAAAGAAGGAAGTATTACAATCACCCGACCTCAACCAACAATTCCTCGATCTTTGATGCCACATATCTTCTTCAACTACCATCAATCTGTTTAGCTCCATCTTTGTTGCATGAATCTCCTCCATCCAAGCAAGACCATTCTGTCTTCCTTCTAGCCCCTGTAGTTTTTTTTGTAGTGCTGCGATCTTCTTGCCCACATGACCAAATATGTTTTTGTTCCAAGCTGAGAGTGACCTCCTGCATTCATCTAAGCACTGTGTGAACTGGTGTTGAGTACCCATACTCCGTCCTCTCTCCCATGCTTCATTTACCACATCCTTGCATTGTTCGTCTCGTAGCCACATAGATTCAAACCTGAACAATTTTTGTCTTCGAGTCGCTCTCTGTCCAGTCCGGGGAGTTTTGAGGACCAACATTCTACGATCTGACATCAAGGTAGCCACGTGATATAACCTGACCTTTGGGAACAACGTTATCCAACCCGAAGATACCAAAGCCCTGTCCAGACATTCCCTAACCCAACCACGTTCCCCCAGTTTCCTACTCCAAGTATAATCCGCTCCAATGTAACCTAGGTCTTGGAGCTTGCAACGGTTTATCGTTGCCCTGAAGTTGTTCGTCTGCCATTCCGGCGATAGCTTACCACCCACCTTTTCCCCTAGGTGTAGTATTTCGTTAAAGTCCCCCATGCAAATCCACAGGATAGAGTGTCTTCTTTCCAGCTCCTCCAACAGTTGCCATGATTCCTCCTTTCTACTCATTTCTGGGTAACCATAGAAGCCAGTAAACCTCCACTTCTGGTTACCATGATTGTCAGTAACTATAGCGTTAATATGGTGAGGAGAAAATGTTTGAACATCCACCTTCGTTAAATTTCTCCATAGAAGTGCCAGACCCCCTCCCCACCTCACACTAGGCACTACTAAACCCTGTTGCCGATCCAGTTTGCTTTTTATTCCTTCCATTTCTAATACTATTAGCTTGGTCTCAATCAGAAAGACCAAAACGGGATCTTCCTCCAATACCACTTTATGGAGGGCTTTTACTGTGCAGGGGTTCCCAAGCCCCTGACAGTTCCAGCATACAGCACTCAATGAGTATTATTTGTGTCTTCATTTTGAACTAGAGTTTTATAGATTTATTTTCCCTCATGTTTTCAAAAATTCTGGTTTGAAATTATGAAAAATGATGCTCATAATGGAGATTGGAAAAAATATCTCATCACTGTACATCCAAGATTTGGTCACAAGATTACTACAAGATGTTTAATTGCTAAGCTCAATTCCAAAAATGATATCCGAGCAGAATGAATCTTTCACTCATCAAAAATGTATTGGGTCACTAACCCAAATGACACACTCCATTCACACATGGACACTTCTTGGGTATCTTGTTACCAAGCTCTTACAAAGGTAGAATCTCTTAATAAGGGAATCTTATCTGAAATAGTACCAACTGATCCAGAAGTTTGTAAACAACAGTGTCCACATGAAGATCGTTGGGAAATGCCCAATCCTTTTATTGGTCACAATGACCCCTATTATGATAACCATGACCCAAATGTTAATGCTGACGTTGACGAAGAATGGTTCCTAGGAAGAGATGGATGGGACTAAATAGCTCCAACACTTAAAAAAAAAAAAAAAATCCCAGAAACATCCTAAAGCAGCTCAGCCTTATCTACGTTTGTCAAAAAAATTATTACTTCTGCATAAGCTTATCCAGAAGCAAGTGCCAAGCCCCTACTTCCATCAACATTTGTCAATCACAAGCCAGTCCCCTACCATTTTGAAAAAAGCAGATTGTAAATTGCATCTGAATCTCATTTGAGTTCCGTTGCCTATAAATAAGCTCTTTGTATGTTTGTATGAGCAAGAAATAGCCCCCTTTAAAGTCCTTATGACCTATGTAAAATATCTGTTGAATCTAATAATATCAGTCAGTTTGTTGTATCTAGTTCTCTGTTCTATTCTATGCTTTCAAGTAATCTTCTATATTTCTTTAGCATTATATTTTCTTAACCAGTTCCCATAATCTTCTTACACCTTCTTCTCGTTTACTTATATATTTGGTATCAGAGCCATATCCACCATATGTTTCCATCTCTTTTGATTAGTATACTTGAATTATTATCTTAATTAGTATGCTCTGTGATTTATAGTTGCCACAATAAGAGCATCCACAATGGGACATGGATATGCTAAATGTCCACAAAATTTAAGCATTGAGCAACAAATAGACCCAGCAACCGGAATGCCAAAAGTGGGAAAGTGTAAATATTTTTGGCATAGTGCTACAGTGCCATCTTACATGTAAGATGGCACTGTAGCACTATGCTAAAAATAATATTAATATTTTATTTCACTTTTTTCTCTCTCATCTCTCATCTCTCTCTCTGTCTTTCTGTCTCTCACACTTTCCTCTCATTCTCCCTCTTCTCTCTATCACACCTTCGGTCCGTCTCCGATGCGAGTTTGTAGGCGCTGGGAATGACCTGAAACGTAAGAGCTCCTCTTGCTCTCCCCGAAATTCAAAATCTCACCCGATTCAGGCTACATCGTCGAAATTGAATTGTTCCCATTCTTCACAACACTGTTATTATCATACCCATAATTCGAAAAGTTCAATTCTCTGATGAAGAACCCCTCGTTCTACGCTTGTTGCTGGCGGCTCTGTTATACAAACCATAGTTTGGAGGCCGAAAACCTAACCCTGGCAAGCCCGGTCACACAGCGAGCTCACTAAGCGGTCGGCTCCGGTGACCCAAATCGGGCTGGTATTGAAAAAAGCCTGACCGGGGAGACCACCGCCATTAACGAAACTCTGAGTCATGGACACCAAAAAGAACCATTCGGTGTCAGTGACCTCCTCGTCAATAGCATCATCAGTAGCCGGGGTTGCCGACCCAGAAATCAAAGAATTGAGATCTCTGTGGTTTTTTTGATCGGTGATGATGGGTTTGTTGGGTTGATGGGTTTGATCGGTGCTGTGGTTGTTGATGGGTTGATGGGTTTGGGATCGGTGATGGGTTGATGGTTGTTCGTGGTGGTGCCGTGGTGGTGGAAGCAGTTGGTGATTTGGGATTTTGTTTTTATTTGGGTTTTGGATATATTATTTTATTATGTAAATATATTATTTTAATGAATAGAATAGGAAAATAAAAGTTTGGGATGCTGAAGGTATTGTAAAATGGTATGGTATAATGATAAAGTGGCTTTTTAGAATGGTAAAATAGAATAGAATTGAAATTTTGGGATGCTGATGCTCTAAGTGGATCTTCTGCCCATTTTTCCTTCATTGCCTTTTGTCCCTTATAACCAAACACGAGTAAGCATTTCAAATGAAATATATATATATATATATATAATATATGAGACAAGGGACTATAATTTATTGTTTATCACTTTTACTTAAAGCTAACTTTTTTTTTAATTATTTTTTTTCATAACTCACACCAGTCACCAATATTCATGAAAATTTAGTGAAATTGACCGTGGTGGTCCCGCAATTTTTCATAATTAGAACCCATAAATCTATTATAGTCCTACAGTACTGCTTTATGCTGTGAAAGGTGGCTCACCAATGATCTATATACCTCTACTTTCATAAACACCGAAAAGTAAAAAAGTCGCGCACGTACCTCTCTCTCTCTCTCTCCGGCATCCATCCCATATCCAACGCTATCTATTGGTCCGTT
The DNA here is from genome assembly GCA_019022515.1 of Quercus aquifolioides. Taxonomy (NCBI): domain Eukaryota; kingdom Viridiplantae; phylum Streptophyta; class Magnoliopsida; order Fagales; family Fagaceae; genus Quercus; species Quercus aquifolioides. The sequence goes on from CM032330.1 coordinate 56,142,775, forward strand.
CTTCCACGCGTATATATCCGAGATTCGGTTTCATTTCCCAAAAGCACTTACCGCAAGAAAAACAGCTACTAATTAATTATGAATTTTACTAATGTGTATCTTAAATACACATAGTAGGATACTATTTTTAGAAAAAAAATTTATCAAAAATTGAAAAAGATTTGAAGATAAAATTTTTTCATTAATTATTAACTACATTGTATTGTATGAATGAGACACACACTTTTAAATCAGTTGACGGTTTTTGCAGTGCCACTCTTTCTTTGGTCTAGTCTACTCGTCGGGCAATGCATCCTCATCACCTCACCTAATAATCTCACACTCCTGTCAAAACCCAAATCATCAACAGCAACAATAAACAAATACAAAACCTTTTTTCCCACACGACTCAATCAAAGTACAACAACTATTGTGAGGGTGAGAGAGAGAGAGAGAGAGTTAAAGACTTGTATATTATAGACTTTCACTTCCACTTTTCAGAAACGTACACACAAAAATGTTTACAGTCAAACCAGACTGTTCATCCAAGGCAGGCACCGCCGTCCGGCAATCTCCGGCGGCCTCTTCCGGCGCTAGAAAGAGTAGGAGGTCTAGATTAAGAGTACCCGAGTTGAGGGTCAACGGGAAAGGGTCAGTCCGGGCAGTGATTAGTAGTGGGGACAAGACTTTGGAGGCTGCGAGTCCATTGGAGAGCAAAGGAGAGAGTAATGGGTCTTTGGGTTCTTTGAGAGGAGGTGGGATCGAAGTGAGAGCGGTGGTCACTGTGAGGAAGAAGATGAAGGAGAAGCTCACGGAGAAGATGGAGGACCAGTGGGAGTTCTTTGTCAATGGCTTTGGCCAAGGCATCATCATTCAGCTTATAAGCGAAGAGATTGATCCTGGTTAGTAATTAGTGTTTTTCTTGTGCTTGCTTTCTCTGATGGGTATGGAGGATTTTCATGCAACCATGTGTAAAAAACTTAGGATATTTTGTGAATACAGGAAAACAAGTGGACTTTTGGGTTTGTCTGAATCATATATAGACAACATGATGGTGTTAAGCAAAGTGAAAAAAAAAAAATAAGTTTTTGAAGGCTGCCCAACTTGTCCTATAGTGGGCTTTTGATTTCTTTTTCTGCTTTTAATTTTCTAATCTTTTTTATGTTAGTTATGTAGTACTTTAAGTTCTTAAATTTCAGAGTTTGTACTTGTACATCTTTTATATATACATGGAGGATCTCTGATTCTAGTTCTTAGTCATCAAAGCTTTTTATTGGCTTTTATGTAAAGGGAATTTTTTTGCTGATTGCTTCGGTGCATACAGAAAGTTTAGACTTTCTTCTTTTCTTTTCTTTTTTTTTTTCTTTTTTTAAGTTAATATAATATGCTGTTCCTCTTCTTGTCTTTTTGGGTTGTCAAAGGCATGCTAGTTCATATTTCTATCCTAAATTAGTTGCTTAATTTCTTTCAGTTTGGTCTTTTCTGATCAAGGCTGTTTAACCATCACTGAAACTGAATAATCTGCATTTGACAGTTACAAATTCAGGAAAGAGTGTGGAGTCCTCTGTAAGAGGCTGGTTAACGAGGCCATTGACCAATTCACACATTGTTGAATATGCTGCTAATTTCACTGTCCCCTCTGACTTTGGATGTCCTGGGGCTATTCTTATTACAAATCTTCACAGTAAGGAGTTCTACTTACTGGAGATTGTCATTCATGGTTTTGATGAAGGCCCCATCTTCTTCCCAGCAAGTACATGGATCCATTCAAGGAAAGATAATCCTGAAAGTAGAATTATCTTCAAAAATCAAGTAAGAACCATGTGATTTTGTAAATATTTTGTTTTGTTAAATGTTCAGTATATGGTTTTGCATAATTAAAGCTCAAATAATGACACTGTTGTGAACAGGCATCTTTACCATCACAAACACCACCTGGCATTAAAGATCTTCGACGTGAAGACTTGTTGAGTATTCGGGGTAATGGGAAAGGCGAGAGAAAGCCACATGATAGAATTTATGATTATGATGTTTATAATGATTTGGGTAATCCAGACAAGGATGAAGATCTTGCTAGGCCAGTTCTGTCGGGTGAGGAGAGGCCTTACCCTAGGCGCTGTAGAACTGGCCGACCTCCAACAAAGTCAGGTATGTTGTTCTTTAAAGTGTTATAGCACAAAGCTTTTTGTTTCAGTTTCTCATTATAGCTAATACTATTTATGTGTCTTTTGACTTGCATGGAAATGAAATAGATCCATTTTCTGAAAGTAGAATTGAAAAGCCCCATCCAGTGTATGTTCCTCGAGATGAAACTTTTGAGGAGATTAAGCAGAATACTTTCTCTGCTGGAAGGATGAAAGCTATGCTCCACAATCTTATACCATCTATTGCTGCTACAATGTCTAGTTCGGACATCCCTTTTAAGTGCTTTTCTGATATTGATAAGCTATATAATGATGGTTTTCTCTTGAAAGATGAAGAGCATAAAGATATAATTGAGAATCCACTTGTGGGCAAGATTATGAAACAGGTTATGAGCATCGGCCAAACGTTGTTGAAGTATGAAACCCCAGCCATTATAAAAAGTTTGTATGCTTGCTCTGCTCCATCTATCTCCTTTCTAGTTATACTTAGGCTCATATATTACAATTATGTTACAGAAGCTTTGTCAAGTTTCATACCATATTTAATCTTTTATTACTGAAGGGGAAAAAAAACCAATTTTCAGATCTAAAACTCTAAAACATCATCTCTTTCTTGCACCTTACGTAATTACACATCCAGGAGATAGATTTGCTTGGTTGCGAGACAATGAGTTTGCACGTCAGACTTTAGCTGGGCTCAATCCAGTGAACATAGAGATTTTGAAGGTAATATTAAAGTAATCCATCATCTCTTATCTTGTATACGTTTTGTTCACCAGTTGTTTATAGGGAGTCCTTGAGTTGGTTGTATTTGCAGGAATTTCCAATTCTCAGCAAGCTAGACCCTGCTGTTTACGGCCCTCCAGAGTCAGCTCTCACAAAGGAACTGATAGAGCAAGAACTAAATGGACTTAGTGTGGAAGAGGTATTGATATGTGCTTCCATTAAGATATATGGATTTATATCGCCCCTTCTTTCTTATATACGATGATTCATTTTCTAGAAATTCATATGATGCAGGCCCATTAATTTTGACTCAGAAGAAAAAGAATATTTTGATATTCATGCCGTCTTCTGTTATCTATTTAGCAAAGTGCATAACTTTATCAACATCCTATTTGTGGTTCTTTTCAAATGTGTTATAAACAAACATGAAACTGTCAACCAGGGGGCGTATCTAATTCTAACTTGCAGAATTTTTTTTCTTTTTGAAAGACTGAACCAACTACAATTGCGGAAATCCAGAAGTATACAATTTTTGGCTAAATTAAAAATTACACCTAATTTTGTCTTATTTTCATTCGGTCCTTTACATTTCATTTTTTTATTTATTTCAGTCCTTAAACTTCCATTTATTTCTGATGTAGTCCATATGTCCATTTACAAGATTGGACAAAAGTTGACAAAAGGACTAAACTGAAAATAGATTAAAGTTAAATGATTGAAAAAAAAAAAAAAAACCCTTAAATGAATGAATTGAAAACATGCCAAAGTTAGTGGTTGTAATTTGCAACTTGACCAAAAAATTTCTATGGAAGTATTTATTTTCTTTCCATATATAAATCTGTGCCTATACATTTGATAAACTTTTTTACGAGTCTCTGACATTGATAATACAGGCTATTGAGGACAAGAGACTGTTTATACTCGATTACCATGACATGCTTTTGCCGTTCATTAAGAAGATTAATGCCTTGCGTGGGAGGAAATCTTATGCTTCTAGGACAATCTTTTTCTATACCAAGACTGGTTTTCTAAGGCCTATAGCTATCGAGCTCTCACTTCCTCCAACACCTTCATCGCTTCAAAATAAACTTGTTTACACTCATGGGCATTATGCTACTACACATTGGACTTGGAAGCTAGCCAAAGCTCATGTTTGCTCAAATGATGCTGGCGTCCATCAACTAGTGAATCACTGGTAATTAAATATCTGCTAAGTTTCAAGTTATATCCTATCAAATTAATTTCACCAAATTCAGATTATGTGGGAACTTAGAGAGGAACTGATTTGAGACCACAGTATCAGAACTAGAAACCTGGGTTGGCCTAAGGAAAATTGGGAATGGACACAGATTTTGGTTGCATGCTTCATAAAGGTAGTAAAGACATGTAGATTGCTGATCTGTTGATTATTTGTGAACAGGTTGAAGACTCATGCTTGCATGGAGCCTTATATAATCGCAACTCATAGGCAGCTCAGCTCAATGCACCCCATTTACAAGCTGCTTCACCCTCATATGCGCTACACATTAGAAATTAACGCACTCGCACGGCAAAGTTTAATAAACGGAGGGGGAATAATTGAGGCTAGTTTCAGTCCAGGAAAGTATGCCATGGAGCTTAGCTCTGCAGCCTACAAGAGTCTGTGGCGGTTTGACATGGAGGCATTGCCAGCAGATCTTATTCGGAGGTATGGTTCTAAATCTAATGCACACATTAAAACACTAAATTCTTTGATGCCTTTAAATCCCCACTACCTCTGGTGGCTTAGTCTGAACGTATTATCATGGTTCCAAACTTTTCTTCCTTAGGCTCACAGCTCGCTATTGGCCTTCTGGTAGAGTAAACAATATAATTAATGAATGCTTGTCTTTGTTTCAGGGGCATGGCAGTAGAGGATTCTTCAATGCCCTGTGGTGTGAAACTTGTAATTGAAGACTACCCTTATGCTGCAGATGGCCTTCTAATATGGTCTGCAATTCAAGAATGGGTAGAATCGTATGTTGAACACTTCTACTCTGAGCCAAATTCTGTAACATCTGATCTTGAACTCCAAGCCTGGTGGAATGAAATCAAGAACAATGGTCACCATGACAAAAGGAATGAGCCCTGGTGGCCTAAACTCGATACCAAGGAGGACTTATCTGGTATTCTTACCACAATGATTTGGATTGCATCTGGTCAGCATGCAGCTATAAACTTTGGGCAGTACCCATTCGGAGGATATATGCCTAACCGTCCTACCCTTATGAGAAGACTCATTCCACAAGAAAATGACCCTGATTACGAGAAGTTTATTATGAACCCGCAGCATACTTTCCTGTCTTCGTTGCCAACTCAACTACAAGCCACCAAGATAATGGCAGTTCAAGACACCCTGTCAACTCACTCCCCAGATGAAGAGTACCTGGGTCAGGTGAATCCACTACACAACCATTGGATCAATGATCATGAAGTTTTGAAACTGTTCGATAGATTCTCTGCTAGATTAGAGGAGATAGAGGAGATAATACACCTAAGAAATAAAAACAATCATCTTAAAAATAGAAGTGGTGCAGGCATTCCTCCGTACGAACTGCTCCTTCCCACATCAGGGCCGGGAGTAACTGGTCGTGGAATCCCCAATAGCATTTCTATTTGATGGCTTTAGCTAGCGTGAAGGTTTCGTACATTCTCATGTCATTAGCCAATTTTAGCTCAAAAACAATGTATCTATTGACACTGGTTAATCAATGAGTAATTTCAGCCAGTGATGTGCATGGGTTGGGTTGAGGGGATTTTTTGACCCAACCCATTATGGTGGGTCAAAAAAAATTCAACCAAACCCAATCAATCACATAAGTCCAACCTAACTCAACCCAACCCACATGGCTCGAGTTGGGTCGGGTTGAACTCCATGAGTTTGACAAATTTATTATTATTATTATTATTATTATTATTATTATTAAATTGAGTAGAAAAAAATAAATAAATATTAATATATTAAAAAAACCCAGTATCAATATAACTCCTTAAAGGCAATCAACACTAATGACTAAACAACAATAGTAATTTACTAGGGTTTATGTGAACTAATTGGCTTTTATATAGGATAGAAAGAGTTGGTTATTTTAAAAAAATTATTAATTATAATATATATATATATATATATATATATTAAATATATGGGTGGGTCAGGTTGGCGGGTTTGAAATTTTATGACCCAAACCCAACTTGACTCGCTATTAAAATATTTTTTGTAACCTAACCCACCAAGGCCTAAAAACCGACCAAACCTGGCGGGTTGGATTGGGTGGGGTCGGTTTTGGCAGGTTGGTAGGTTTGCAGCACACTCCTAATTTCAGCACAAAAATAATGCATTCATCAAATAAGTAAAGAAAAATGAGAGTTTATTGATCTTTAGTTCAATTGGTACCTCCTTCCCCAATTCCCCAATAGGAAGCAGTAATTATCTTATAAACCTATTCCATGGGGCGATCCCCTTACAAGCTTGTGGGTTGGAGGGGGGGTGTGATTGTAGTTTAGCCCATATCAAACTGTGATGATAAGAGAAACATAAGATTTTATAGACAATAAGAGGCACTGCTGCGTTCAAGTGTCAAAGTTGACGTTGATAAATGCGTCTGACCCAAGCTCATCTGGATTAAGCCTAGTTGAAAAATGTGAGCATTACTACAGGTCTGGCTGAGGTTGAGCCAATACTCTATTATGTGTTGAGTTTATTTGGGGACCTTTTCATTTGGGTTGAGTTCGAGCCTATCTCAATGCAGCTCAATTGAGAGGCATGGCTAATGGTAATGATAATAAAAATGATCGTGGTCCTTGACTCCATACAATCAAATAATGTAAAACTATGTAATTGTCTCAACTGGCAATAAGTAAAACAATATTCTTATCTTTACAGGAAACAAAGACCAATTTTCGTTGTAGAGTATACAAATTATATAAATATCTATAAAAATCATAAAAAATAACACCTTTGAAATTTATAATTTCGAGGTAGCCTTTGATAATGCAAGTTTGATTAGTTCCTTCCTCAACACCTTACCCGGGGCATTTTTTGGTATCTTATCAACGAACATCACTCGCCGTATTCTCTTGTAGGGAGCAACCTGCAGCCATGTTTTCCAAAGGAGAAAGAGGAGACAAATTGATTTGAAGATGAAATCAGTCAAAAAGAATTCCCTTTTTTTTTCTAATCAAACAACGATATTTGATAATAGATTTGTACCTGTTTGGCAACAAAATCCATGATTTGTGGTTCATCAATGGTGCTACCATTATGTCTCACAATAAAAGCCATTGGTAATTGACCTACTTCCTCATCAGGATACCTGTCAATTACTTTTTTGTAATTGCTCACGTATGTTTATTTGCTAAACATAAACTCTAGCAATAGATAAGTGCATTCAGACAACGACGTAAACTAATTCATAGAGTAATAGAAACAAAGTCACATACGGAGCAACAGCTACATCAGCAACTTCTGGATGAGAATGAAGCAGATACTCCAGTTCTGCTGGGGCAACCTACATGCATAGCATGATTGTTCAAGCAAAACATATCGACCAAAAAAATTGTAAATTAAACAGCAATGGAGAAAAAATGGTGGATTTATAAATATCAGTTCCGTATACTATCTAGTATTCACTATTCATAGTCGACCAACTCAGCAATTATGAAATTTGTTTGTACAAAAAAAAAGTTGTGTCGTTGTAGCATTACTGAAGTAAATGCAAACTTACTTGGTAGCCTTTGTATTTGATTAATTCCTTTATGCGTTCCACGAAAAACAGGAAACCTTCATTGTCAAAATAACATAAATCTCCAGTTCTTAACCATCCATCTGAACCAAGAATTTCAGTAGTCGCCGCTGCATCTCCAACGTAACCTACAGTTTTAATTACAAGAATTAATGGAGTTGTAAGCAACAAGCTTCAGAATTTTGAAAGGTTATATCAGGGCCCAACTAGGCCTAGTCATATAAAAATGCTCCGTAGGATACAATACAATACCCTTCATCACGGATGGTCCTCTAAGCCAAAGTTCCCCAGGCCTCATAGGAGGCAAACCAATGCCAGTGTCAGGGTCCACAATCTTGGCTTCCGAATTCGAAAAAAGCTTCCCTGTTGCACCCACTACTCCACATTCTTTCTGGCCCACCGTTCCGAACACTCGGCCCGTTACCTCAGTCAAACCGTAGGCCTATCATTCCCATACATAGGTCATAGATTATAAAATCACATTTTTTGGGGGAAATTCCTCTTTTTAAAAAAAAAAAAAAATTACTTACAGGTTACAATGATGGTAATGGAGAATATGGTTCTCCTAATATAGGAAACAATTATGTTATTGAGACTAAAAGCTCTTTGAACAAAAACTACTTAAATAAAAAGAACAAAAATACTTCTAAGTAAATAAAAAGAACAAACTACAGTGGTATGAGATGGGATGTATACACCAAAGTCTTATGTTTAATCTACCACGCCACACTATCTTAGGTTTAATTGAACACACCATGGTATTTATTTATGGGAGAGGTTTACAATAATGTTAGGACCACAAACCACAATTGCCCTATATGACAGATTAAGTGGTGGAGAAAAAATAATCGGATCATATGATAATGACAGACAGCTAATTAGAGTCTGTCACATAAGACAATTGTGACAAATATATATATATATAAATATGTGATACTAGTAAACATTATTCGGGTTTTTAAAATGCTTTTAAGGTAAGGGGTGGAATAGTAAAAAACAGTTGAGATAACACTTCTTTATATAAATAAAAAAGAGTAACATAATAAAAAACTAACTATTCTTTTGTTTTCTAGTTATTTTTAAGATAAGTATAAAGATGAATCAATTTTTTTTTTTTAATAAAAGATAAAAATTTTACTCTACCTTAATCTAAGTACATACATGTGTAAAGTTCGAGACTTAAATTCTGACTATTGACCCTTATACCCTACAATATGCTTTTATACAAATAGTTCTTCTTGTTTTTTTCTGAAGCTATCTTTTCCTTTTTTGGTAGAATATTTCTAAAGCTAGATTCTTCTTGTTTTGTCCCTTCGTTATCTTCTTTTTGGCTTTTGCTGTAGAACTATATAACATAGCACACGCTCTTTTGATTGAAATCCTTGAAAATTTTAAATTATTTCTCATTAAATAAATAATTTAAATTTGACCAAATCAACGACGACCTAAATAAAGTAAAAGACAAATTTGAATACAAATTTGCCACTCAAAATAAAGCATCAAAGTCACCCAAAATCCCAATTGGGTTCCATACGATATTTGTCAGCTAACCTGCGCCAATTGCAAATTGGGAAACCGTTCCTTGAACTTAACAAGGACGCTGCGCTGTAGAGGAGCGCCGCCACAAGCCACGACTTCAAGAGATCTCAAATCATAGCCGTCCATCAAATTCCCCTTAGTCATAGCCACAGCAATAGGTGGGGCCAACGCCACGTGCGTAACTCTAAACTCCTCGATCGCTCTCATCACAGCCGTCAGATCAAACCTGGGCCCCGTACACACCACCACACTGTGACCCATCGCCAATTCTCTCATGAACAAGCCCATTCCGTACACGTGGAAGAACGGAACCGTACACAGAGCCACCGCCGGCGAAGATCGAAGCTCACGCGCCGCGATAACTCCTGCCACCACTGATATCCAGTTCCGATGAGTCAATTCGACGCCCTTTACTAGCCCGGTCGTGCCGGAGGAGTACAGAATCGTCGCCGTGTCGGATTGGTTCACGGTAACTCGTTGTTTATTATTATTATTATTATCTCCGGTCGTCGGACGCGTCATCAAGGACTCGAACTCCGGCGAGTCGAGCAAGACGGTGCCGTAGCGGAGGGAGGGGATTTTGGCGGCGGTTCCTGAGGTGGCGAACGCGATGACGGGTTTGCTGAGGTGGATTTGGCGGGAAATCTCGGGTTTGGTGCTGGACGGGTTGGAAGGCGAAACGACGACGCCTAAGGAGAGGAGAGAGAAGTGGAGGATTGGAACGTGGAGAGAGTTGGGGGAGAGAATGAAGGCCGTGTCGCCCTTGGAGAGGTGGAGGCGGTTTTGGAGGGAGGAAGTTAGGGTTTGGATTCGGCGAGCGAAGTCCGAGAAGGAAATGCGGCGGCGAGCAGTGGCGTCGATGAGAGCTGCGGCGGCGGTGGTTGGAGGCGGAGAGGAGTTGAGGTCAGGGAAGAGGTAGTCGGTGATGGAGAGTGGCGTGGCGAGTGGAGGTAGAGGAGTGGTTGGTCTGAGACTGTGGTAGATTTTGGTTTGTGAGCAGAAGCCGCTGTTCGGGTCGATTGTGGAGTTGTGGTGGTTCGCCATTTTTGGGATGGCTTGGATGCACAGAATGGGCAAAATCTATGTGAATGAAAAGTGAGAACGGAAGGGAAGGAGGCGTAAGGGAAGTGAGGACTGAGAGGTCACATGTCATGCAAAGTCTTTTTCATGTACGGGACCACTCTGACCTGAATTTTTTTTTTTTTATATATAATAATTTAAAAAAATTTATTTTTTTTATCCTTTAAACAAAATTTGAAAACATTTTCAGTTTTTTTTTTTATATTAATAAAATTAAATTTTGTTCCATAATTTGTACTAAATGATTATTTAGTTGTGTTCATGCAATGTCTTTTTCATGTACTAAACTACTACTAATGACTTATTAACAGGGGGGGCACCACCTTAGGTCCAGGTGGTCCTGATCACAAGACCATCCTGACCAGGACTACCTTGACCTGAATTTTTTTTATATATATAATAATTTAAAAAATTTTATTTGTCTATCCTTCAAAAAAAATTTTTTGGAAACAACCTCAGTTTTTTTTTATATCAATAAAATTAAATTTTGCTCTATAATTTGTTCTAAATGATTGTTTGGTTGTGTACATTGAAAGATATGTAACTTGTAATATTGAAATGAGACTATTATGCACTGATTTCAAAATATGAAAACTCGTAAAATTTAATTGTAAACTTTATATATTTGCGTGAATAATTTATGTTTATTAAGAAACACCCTGAAAAAAATTCCTGAATCCGTCACTTTGCATACTACACACAAATTTACAAACATTACATTTTGAAACTAAAGTCTTGATATTCGGTTTCAAAATGTGACTTGAAATAGTGAGAAGAACCCCTTTTTTTTTTTCTCTACTGAATGTGTGTTAAATTATAAAATAATAAATAAAAGGGTGACATTTTAAAAATATATACATAAAAACTAAAAAGAAAAAAAGGAAATTATAAACCAGATGACATTCCTTATTTAAGGTGGTGTTTAAATTAGGCTTGTTTTATTGGATATTAATTTTAACAAATCTTAGATTAGTAGTTTTTTTCTTGCATAGCAAACTTTTAAAGATTATTTGAAATGAATAATCAGGGTCCGTGCCAAGTGTAGTTCAGAGTGGTCACATGACAACTTGATTTGATTTTTTTTTTTTTTTTAATGTACCTATAAAAAATTGGATTTTAAATTAATAAGGATCATTAACCATCTTAGATAAAATAAAAATAAAAATTGACCACTCTAAAAAAACTTGAACACCTTAAATAATAATTTGAGCCCATTAAAAATTAAATTCAACATCTCCAAAAAAATCGCAAGAAATGCTACATTCACAATTTTTTCGCAACATTTTTGTAACAGATCCTAAATAGTAGGTTGTTACTGATGGACAAAAATAATTTCGGTGGTATGTTCAAATTAAAACAAGTAAAAACTTACCACCTAGGCTTTGTTGTATAAGTGTTGCACAAAACACTTCTAAAAAATTGTCCAAATAAACAAATTAGTCTAAGCATATTTTAAAATCGCTATTTTTTTTTAATTAAAAAATGCACACTTTTCAAATAGCTAGTATGTTAATGCTTGCTTTAATCTTTATCCGAATTTGTTGGATTTATGTGATACATTTTTTTCAAAAAGATAATGCATTTTATTTATATTGTTACTTATTTCGGCAATATGTTGGTAATTGAATGAGAGATCAATAGTTTAATGATTTCTAAATTGTATAGATTGAAAAATATGTAATTAATAACATTGATATTGGAGCTATCATATCATAGAATGATTTCAAAATATGAAAACTTGTGAAGGAAATTTTAAAACTTTATGTATCTGTGCATTTTTTTTTTATAATTTTTTTATAATTTAAGTTTTTTAATGACTCTTAGAGCCACCACTGTCTAATAACTACCTAATTTCATCAAAATAATAATAATAATAATAATAATAAATACCTTATTTAATAAAATATTTCAATTTTAAGTTTCTATAATTTAAAACTATGCATAAAATATGAGTTTAATCATCGAATAGTAAATAATATCCAAATGACATGAAATTTTGTATACTTTTTAAGAACATATAAAAGTATAACGAAATTCAATGGCAAGGTTTTCAAAATATTCATTCAAAAAAATTATTAAATAATGTAATATTACTTGTTAAAATTACACGTGGCATAACATGAATTGACCTTCTTATTTATAGGATCGAACCGTGTCCAATGTTAGAGATTTTGTCACTCGAATGTAATTTTGGAGTGGGGAATCTGTCATTCTAATTTCTAAATTCTAACCGATCTAATGTTCCATTTATCAACCAAAAAACAAAAAAAAAAAAAAAACCGATCTAATGTACCACTTTTGTACAACTTTGTCACATTGGTCCACAAGGCCTATAGAGCAGTTTTGCAATCTCCTTTTGTCGGCCTTGTCCATTCCAATGTCCTGGCCCAATGGGCCTGTTCTTGTTTCATATGTAGTCATGACAAGAACAATCCCATTCTAGTTTATCACAGACTCACAAATCACATAATCGTGTGGACCCGTTATGTTAGCACACTGCAATAGCCCAATATCATTTCCATGTAAGGATCCCTCTCTTATTTCCATGAAATCCCTATATTAGCGATAAGTACAATGACAATAATTCCGATTGTGAAAAATAACAGTGACATTTTAGCATAAAATTGATCTAAAGACTTCCTGATACTTTGCAATGTTGAATGGGGTTTGACTTGGGTCCAATGCTCTTATGCACTAGAGCTGCATAAGTGAATTGGACCAAACCTTCCCTTCACATAGAGCTTTTTCAGAGACTTTGAGATACTTCACATGGGACTTTATAATTAGAACTATACAAGAATCGACCATTTATAAACAAATAGGTCAATTCGAGAAAAGTTTATTTATGTTCATTTATTTAGAAAACGGGGTAATTTTAAGCTGAAGTTTAGACAAAATCACATGACGATTAAACAACTCAAGCTCAAACATAAATAATGTGTTCATGAAAATGTTATAAATATACTTATATACACTCTTGTACACGAGGAGAGGCCAAATCCAAAGAGAGTAAAAATAAATAAATAAATAAATAAGTTGTGGTTTACAAGGTTGTAAATTAACCAAGCCGTACATAAGTAGCTTGAACTCAGTTTGATAAAAAACTTGTTCACATTTGATTGTTTATAAAATAAGCCAAGCTTAAGCTTTAATAAGCTTGTTTAATAAATGAACCAAACTCAAGAGAGATTAAAAATTTTTAAAAAAAATAAAAATTTATTCATGAAAAAACAACTTGAGTTTAGGTAGGTTTATGGGCTTCATAATTTATATATATAATAATAGGTGAAGCTGAAAAAAAACTCAAATTAAAATTCCAATTTAGAGTTCAAATTTTGCGCCATGTGTCCTAAATTATTTATTCTTAAAGAGTTTTATTTATTAATTTTAGAATCAAATGTGGACTATGTCATATATATTCATCCAAGTGAGTTATTAAGTACAAAAATCAAAGAGTCTAGAATAAATGAATCGTAAAAAATAAAATAAAAAATAAAAAAGTGCTTCACAATAATAAATAATAATAAAACATTGACAATTTACATTTTATACCTAATAATATCCTTACAAATTTTTTTAAAAAGTTAACAAAATATAAAAATGACTATCAATAGTATTTAAATTATATATATATATATATATGAATTATATTATGCATCTTATTGTATATCTTTAAGTATATTCATGCATATGCATGGGGTTGCAAGTTAGTAAGATTAATATGAGCTTGAACAATTAACTACTAAGTATTGTACTAAGCCTTTAATTAATTGGGTGTTGGAGGAGCACTCATCCAAACCAAATGAGCTTGATAATATGCTTAATATGAGCTTTATAATGAACTTGTATTGGAACTTGATCTCGAGGGCTCAATATTTAGCTTGAGTTTGAGCTTGATAATATACTTAATGTGAGAGTTTTATAATGAACTTGTATTTGAACTTGATCCCAAGGGCTCAATATTTAACTTAAGTTTGAGCTTGATACTGAGCTTAAACTTGGCTTGATTGATGAATCAAGCTAAGGCGAGCTTAAACTTTTAGACTTTCTGACAAATTTAAGCTCAAACACAGTTCATAGGCTTGGCTCAAACTCAAGCCAAACTTGAACATTTTACATTTGCTGTCAAACCAAACTTGAACATTCAATGCTCAACAAAATTCAGCTTGTTTACAACAAACGAGCTACAACAAACTTGGCCTATGGTGACGAAATCTAGTGAGGAAAAACAATTTAGTCGCCAAATGGCAACATTCAATGAGGAAATAAAAAATTTGTCACCAAATATTAAAAAATACATAAAAATGGTGACGAAATCATATTTTCGTCATTGAAGATATTACAATTGGTGACAAAACTTCCTTTTGTCACTATAGGCCGTGGAAAAAACTAGCCCCAAAGAAATTTGTAGGCGCGGATGTCTACGGTGATGAAATATTTCATCACACAAAGTGGGATCTAGGGAGACAAAAACATTCGTCATCAAATATTAACAATAGGTGACGGAACACTAATTTTGTCGCCCAATATAAAAAAATTTATTATCATTGGTGACCAAATGCTTTTTCTTCACTTATAAATCCCAAAAAAGTAAGATGCCAATCCAAAATGTTAAGCACGAAAGACAAAATTTGTTGACGCTAAACATTTAAAATAAAAACATTTAGTGACAAAATCTAATTTCATCACCATTGATTGCTACTGGGAGCACATTGAGTGAAGAAACCTATTTTCGTCACCTAAAGCAATAAGTGATATAGTCACTATAATGCCCCAACCCATTTTCAAAAAAAAAAAAAAAAAGGAGGGGGGAGGGTCAAATTTTTAGACCCACATGTGATCCCCACCTGCCCACTTATTCCCCACCATACAATCACAAATATAAAGCAATAAGCGATATAGTCACTATAATGCCCCAACCCATTTTCAAAAAAAAAAAAAAAAAAAGGAGAGGGGAGAGTCAAATTTTTAGACCCACATGTGATCCCCACCTACCCACTTATTCCCCACCATACAATCACAAATATCTCTCGCCCTCTCTCTTGGCCAGCCACACCCCTCTCTTTCTCCCCTTTTCTTTCCTTTTCGTGCAAGCACAAAAACACTCATCTCCACACTCTCCCACCGGTGCATCACCCCACCTTCACAATTATTTTTTCGGGGAGTTTTACCTGAAAAACTCCATAAGATCCTCTTAAGCTCTCATATCTCATCTTATTTAGAGATGACAATTTCTGCTCGACCCGCAAGTACCCAACCCAGTCCGACCCTAATGGGTCGGGTTTCACCCGATCCAATAAGGAATAGGGTCAAGTATGGGTTTTAAAAAAAAAAAAAAAAAAAAACCCGAAGCGGGTCTGGGTTTTATAAAAAATTCGGCCCAAAACCCGACACGAACCCGAACCCAACCCGGTTACTCTAAAATTACTAAAAACCCCCTATATATATATAGCTATAAACAAACCCTAATCCTCATTTCAGCTCACGCCTCACCCTCAGTCCCTCACACAAGCACACTCAGTCACTCACACAAGCACACTCAGTCACAGACTCACACTCTCACAACGCCTCACCCTCACAGTCATAGCGCCTCACCCTCACACAAACACGCTTCACAGCAGCGTCACTCACTCTCAGTCTCACACTTCACAAGCAAACATTCATCAGGAGGTATATGAGATTATTATTTTTTTATTTAAATTTTTTTTTTTATGCTCAGATTCTTACATACTTATGTTGCTTTAATGGGTTTTCATTTTTGTGAGGTGTGGAGGTATATAACATTTGTTTGTAGTTGC